>CM060947.1:248427526-248845026 GCA_030765055.1 Mantis religiosa | reverse complement strand
ATAAACCTAGGAATCACTTCTTTTTAATAAACTGCCTATAGCCAATAAAACCACTTGCAATTTTTCAGCATTTAAAAAGTAAGTTTTGGCATTCTTGCTAGACCACTGTTTTTATTATGTTAGTGAACTTATGGAAAGTTTATAATATTGTTACATTTCTGAATTAATTGTGTATATTATAAAATTTCTTGAGATATCTTTATAAAACATTATTTTGTACAAACACTAACTTGTCCTTATTGGATGTGACTTGTTAATTTAGAAGTATAGTTAATTGCACTGTAAATTCACAATTTGACGTGTCTTACATCATAGTACTCATGTACAATGTATGATTTACAAGATGAATAAATGATCTATTTCATACCTTTGTGCCTATTCTGCTTATTAGTGCCTAAAACAGCCATTTTAGCCAATTTCTTCTGCTTGTAATCTGTGACTACAGCTTTTGAATTTGTTGGTTTAAACGTGAATTATTGGGAGAAGAGAAATTTTCTTACTGCTGCAAACTGGATATACAAAAAGGGGTTCATTAAGGAGACACATCTGTGCAAATTGGCCCAAAACTTACAACGCAAATTTACTCTTTTTTTTTCATTAAAATTAATATAGACATACTTCAATAATATAAAGATTTTTTACTCTAGCGGCTCTGCAGAAAACGTCACAAGACTATTTAAATAATCTTACAGCTGTATCGTAGCTGCTATTACGTAACTTTAACCTCAGGTTTCTCAGATTCAATATTTTCTACATTTTCCTAACCTCAAAATGTTCCACAGGATGCAGTTTTCTATTAACCTCTATAAAATTCTAAACATATCTGTACGGATAACTGCATATTAAGTGTACCCATTTACATTTGTTGTGTTTTTGTTATTTGTATTGAAAAGTATTATAATGCTTACTTCTTACTGAAAACGCTTAGGAAAATAAATATTGTTTAATAGGTATGACTATTTTGTTCCCTCCGTTTATATGGCGATGACAAATATATCACATAGGTACAGGTCATTAATAGGTTAAAATGGGGTCAGAAATTTACACCCAAGCATGGATTTTTAAAATTATAATATCTGGGACATTTTGAAAATCGTTTATAATTTAGATATATACTTTTAATTTCTCAGAAACTATTGTAACTATAAAGCTGAAACTTTTTATTATTGCATTCTTTATCACCACAAAAATAAATGGTATAAATTTGAAAGAAGTCTAGCGAAAGCTTCAGATATTTCAGTTTTCAGCCTTAAGACCACGCAAACCCATGTTTTTGTTTTTTTTGACGTAATGAATTACTCTACAACCTTCTGCATATTATGGTGCTTACTGGAGTGGATTTATATGTATTTTAATTATACGAAAATATCTGTTATTTTAACTTGATATGGAGCCATTTATGAAATTCGGAATAAATTTAGAACTGCGACGTACGTCCGGAAATTAAGTTCTGTTTGGTAAATGTGTACAGATACCGAAAAATTATTTATTGCACAAAATTCTTCAACCCTTATCCCACTTTTCCACATAACTGCCGAAATTTTGCAGGCATTTGTCATAGCGAGGCACCAGTTTCTGTATACCTTCTTCATAGAAGTTTGCCGCCTGTGTCTTCAACCAGTTGGAGACAATGCCTTGTCCCAGAACACTGTGCACAATATTTTCCGAGGTGTCAAAATTTTTTTCGGCTAAACCATTGCTGGAGATGAGGTATGCCTCCATTCCATTGATTGACGCTTACTTTCAGGTGTGTCGTAAGAAACCGAAGTTTCATCTCCTCTGACTATCTCTGTCGGAAATTCTTTGCCGCCTTCATCAAAGCGGGTCAAAAACTGAAGTGCACTACCCATCCGTTTTGTTTTGAGTTGCTCAGTAAGAATCTTTGGCACCCAATTTGAGCAAAGTTTACGAAATTTCAGTTTTTCGGTGGCAAATTCATGAAATAGTGATTGTGAGATTTGGGAAAATTCCATAGCGAGAGCACTAATTGTAAACTTGCGGTTTTCCTGGATCTTGTCTTCAGTCGCGTGAACCAGTTCTTCTATAACCAAAGATGGACGCCCACTTCGTTCTTCATCGTGAACTTCACTACGTCCTTCATTGAACTGTCGGACCCATCTGCTCACCATTGTATCGCTCATAGCATTTTGTCCGTAAACATCGCAAATTTGCCGATAACTTTCAATTGGTTTCACTTTCCTAGCTTTCAGAAAATGAATCACAGATTTGATTTCACAAGTGGCGGGATTTTCATTCAACACCGACATTGTAAACAAGCACAACAAAGCGTACGTGGCTGACAATGATCTCACAATGGCGCACGTTTCTGCTCATTGATACAGAGCGTCTACCGCGCATGTGCGGAACTGCGATCGCAGCGCCTCAGCGGAGATAAATTTAAACAGAACGTACTTTCTAAATGCCCCTTGTATTTCGTCTATAAAACCACAAAATAGTATATATTTCGCAAATTTGTTGCAGTATATGCTGCGATGGTTGTTATTTTGTTATAGTGCATTTATAGTGCACTTTAAGAGGCATTTTCCTAAAGTTGTGTATTTCTGTGTTTACTTGCAACATTTTTAGTTCCTATTTAAGTGTCTCTTTTGCACACGTTTAGTGCCTTTCTGTCTGCTCCCTACTCATTTCATATAAAGTAATAAATTTTATAAGGTTATTTATGCAAACGGTTTCCAAAAATAATTCTGTTTCCGCGTTAGGCAGTTTTTTATGGCATAGAGTATAACTTTACATTGAAAACAGCTCCGTTCCGAAACATATTTTCCGTTTTTCCGCGTTGTCGGCATATAACGGGTGCGTTATAGGCAGATTTTACTGTATTTCATTAAGTTCCAAGCCCTAGATATGAGGAAACTGTAGAATAGTCATGTAAGTGTAATACCTGTCGATGATATAGCTTGAAAGCCATAGCCGTTATTTTGAACGCTCACCCCTCCCTCCCCATGCTCCAAATGAGGCAATAAAATTGTTTGCTCTGCATATTGTGCTTTTCCCCCTTTGACACGAATAATGAGCGGATCTACTTGCGACACCAATTAAAATAAAAACCCGGGGTAGTGACCTTTCCGGGGGTGCGCCACAAATTTCCCTTTCCTTTTGTTTCGTTTTTTAATTCTCCTCTTTTTGTGTGCTGTTTTTCCTTTGTTGGTAATGCATGAGGTTATGAAAATGTACGCCGACGTGGTTTCTTTTTATACGTAGGTATAAAATCATTACTGACTTCCTCCTGTAACACACACACACACACACACACACACACACACACACACACACACACACACACACACACACACACACACACACACACACACACACACACACACACACGGCGAAAACTGTCTTGTGCACTTTGAGCGTTATCTCAACAGAGCTTCGCCACTGAAACCCGAAAAACAGCATTCCATGTGCGTTATCTCTCCACAACATAACTAACGCTTACACTTGCATGACCTCCACTACTCATTACTCCACAAACTATTCTTAGAATCGCTAATTATTCCATTTACTTCGTGTTTAGTAAATCTTTCAATAGCTGGTTGCTTTGTGACAGTTTTAACAAAAGCGAAAAACATTACCCATTTTAGTGAACACCAAGGATTGTAAATTCGCAGCTATAATAAAGAATACGTTTAAAATAGCTTACTCATAAATAAAGAATAACAAACTCTTTGATACGAACTGGATTAAAGAAAAAAGAGAAAGAAAAATAAACCGTTTCAGCAAACCTCTGTGCATGATTCTTAAGAATATCCGTCCTAAAACGTGAAAGCATATCCCGTGATGAATGAAATGATGTTCAAACGAGTCCAGGCTACATAGAGCTGAGAGTTACCAGACACTCATTTTTCAGGATAAGGGAAAACCTCCAACGTTAAGTCATCTAGGAGATGAATGAAATGTTCAAATAAGTATAGGATACACTGAACTTAGAGTTACCAGACATTCATCATTCAGGATAATGGCAAACATTCAACGTTGAGTCATATCGATAATGAATAAAACGATGTTCAAATAAATACAGGGTACATAGAGCTTAGAGTTACCAGACACACATCTTTCACAATAAGGGAAAACCTCTGAGCTTAAATCATGTCGGACGATGAATGAAATTATGTCCAAATGAGTACAGGGCACATAGAGTTTAGTGTTACCAGACATTCCTATTTTGGGGTAAGGATAAACCTCCAACGTTAAGTCATGACGGACGATGAATGGAATTATGTTTAAATGAGTCCATGTTACACAGATCCTAGAGTTACCACATATTCGTCTTTCAGTATAAATGAAAACCTCCAACGTTAAGTCATATCGGACGGTGACTGAAATTATGTTCAAATGAGTACAGGATACATAGATCTCAGAGTTACCAGACATAAATATTTCAGGAAAAGGAAAATCTCTAACGTTAAGTCATATCGGACGCCGAATGAAATGACATTCAAATGAGCCAGGGTACATAGATTCTATAGTTACCAGACATTCATCTTTCAGGATGAGGTAAAACCAGCAACGTTGTCATTTCGGACGTTGAATAAAATGATGTTCAAATGAGTACAAGGTACACAGAGCTTAGAGTTACCGGACATAAATCTTTTAGGATAAGGGAAACTTCCAACGTTAAGTCCTATTGCACTCTGAATGAAATGAGTACAGGATACATAGAACTTAGGATAAAGGAAAACCCCCAACCTTAAGTCATATCAAACTATGAATGAAATGAGTACAGGGTTCATAGAGCTCAGAGTTACCAGACATTCTTCTTTCACGATAAGAGAAAATCTGCAACGTTAAGTCATATCGGACGATGAATGGAATGATGTTCTAATGAGTCCAGGGTACATAGATCTTAGAGTTACCAGACATTCATCTTTCACGATATGGGAAAACCTACAACGTTAAGTCAAATCAGACGGTGAATGAAGTGGCTTTGAAATGAGTCCAGAGTACATGGACTTTAGAGTAACCATTCATCTTTCAGGATAAATGAAAACTTCCAGTGTTAAGTCCTATTGCACTCTGAATGAAATGCGTACAGGATACATAATGCTTAGAGTTACTAGACGTTCATCTTTCAAGATAAGGAAAAAGCTGCAATGTTGTCATTTCAGACGTTGGATAAAATGATTTCAAATGAGTAAAAGGTACATAGATCTTAGGGTTTCCGAACATTAATCTTTCAGGATAAGGGAAACCTCCAACGTTAAGTCATATTGGACTTTGAATGAAATGAGTACAGGGTACATAGAGCTTAGAGTTACCAAACATTCATCTTTCATGTTAAGGGAAAACCTCCAAAGATAAGTCATATCGGACTATGAATGAAATGATGTCTAAATGAGTACAGGATACACAGAGCTTAGTGTTACCAGACATTCATCTTTCAGGATAAGAGGAAGCCTGGGAGAAAACCTTATCACTTTGACTGATATTCGAACTGGAACTTCTGGAACTTAAGGCAGATACGCTGCCACCGCGTTACAGAGGCGGGCATGTGTTTGTTTTTATGCACACCCGCTTGTTTGTAAATATAACTGAAAAGGGAATATGCAATTTAGCCTTAAAATTATGTTTTTTCCAATGATGGTACACGAGACTGTCCTGAAATTTTATATATTTAAAAAATTTGCAATAATTGTGAATAAAATTGCATGTACGTAAGATAATTTCATCATCAAACGAAATATGGATATGGCATTTTCTGGAAGATGCTCCTATCTGTATCCAAGAATCAAACCCTGGACTCATTGGAAGCTTTGAATCTACTTTCTTATGTAACATATATTAGGGTCTTTGACCCAGCTGCTGAGTTTACACATATTTCAGGATAATGTCCCAAATATTCTGCTAAAGCCGTATTAACCGCTTAAAATAAGAGAGATAAATCACTGACGTTTGCACGCAGCTATCGTCATCTTGATGCGATCTCACTCGACCTCGTTTGTTCCCTGTACACTCATTAACAGGCAGTAATTAGGTTGGGTTAATAAATAAGCATAAAGTAGGGCAATTATTTAATGTAATTATTTTGTATTTGTGTGGGAGTTAACGTAACATTTCTACCTGAAGCCGTTATCTCTGTAATGTCTTGTGGTTAGATAAATGCCTGCAGAACATGAGCTCGCAAGATCTTTAACACATTTAAACATTCAACTCATTGCAAAGCGGAAATCGTGTACACTAGCTCACACATTTTATACTAGTGTACATGGCACACCATCGCTCTAGCTCAGCTCCTAGTAGAGAGTGAGTGAAGTAGAACAAGTGTGTGAATAGAAACGAGTGATTAAGGTAGAGTTTACGACTAGAAAAGAGTGAATGAGGTTGAGTGAGTGAAGTAGAGAGAGTGTAAAATAGAAAAGTGTGATGAGGTAGAGTGAGAATGAATAGAGAAGAGAAAATAAGTTATAGCTTGGGTGTGTTAGAGATAGTGTGTAAATAGAGGAGTGAATGCGGTATAGAATTAGTGAAGTAGAGAGAGTTAGTGAATAGAAAAGGGTTAGTGAGGTAGAGGGAGAGTAAAGCACAGAGAATTAGTGTAGCAGAAAGAGAGAGTTGTGAACACAAAGGAGTGAATGACGTAGAGAGTGAGTGAATAGGGAAGAGTGAATGAGGTATAGTGAGTGAGTGAGTGTGTGGTGTTTTAGGGCCCGTCGACAACAAGGTCATTTGGGAGCGAATTCGGAATAGGTTGAGTGAACTGGAGTGTGTGAATAGAGAAGAGTGAATGAGGTAGATAGTGAGTGAAGTACAGAGATTGTTTGAATAGAGAAGGGTAAATGAGGTAGAGAGTGAGCGAAGTGTAGATAGTGCGTCAGTAGCGTAGAGTGAATGAGGTAGAGAGTAAGTGAAGTAGAACCGAGTGTGTGAATAGAGAACAGTGATTGACGTAGAGAGTGAGTGAACCAGAGAGAGAGTGTGTGAATAGAAAAGAGTGAATGAGGTAAAGAGTGAGTGAAGTAGAGAGAGCGTGTGAATAGGTAAGAGTGAATGAGGTGGGGGAGTGAGTGAAGTAGAGAGAGTGTGTGAATAGGTAAGAGTGAATGAGGTAAAGAGTGTGAAGTAGAGAGAGTGTGTGAATAGATAAGAGTGAATGAGGTAGAGAGAGTGAGTGAAGTAGAGAGAGTGTGTGAATAGATTAGAGTGAATGAGGTAGAGAGTGTGTGAACTAGAGCGTGTGTGTATAGATAAGAGTGAATGAGTTAGGAGGAGTGAGTGAAGTAGAGAGAGTGTGTGAATAGATAAAAGTGATTGAGGTAGGGAGTGAGTGAATTAGAGAGAGTGTGTGAATAGATAAAAGTGAATGAGGTAGAGAGTGAGTGACTTAGAGAGTGAGTGAATTAGCGAGAGTGTGTGAATAGATAAGAGTGAATGAGATAGGGAGAGTGTGTGAAGTAGAGAGAGTGTGAATAGATAAGAGTGAATGAGGTACAGAGTTGGTTAAGTAGAGAGAGTGTGAATAGATAAGAGTGAATGAGTTAGAGAGTTTGTTAAGTAGAGAGAGTGTGAATAGATAAGAGTGAATGAGGTACAGAGTTTGTTAAGTAGAGAGAGTGTGAATAGATAAGAGTGAATGAGGTAGAGAGTTTGTGAATAGAGAAGAGTGAATGAGGTAGAGAGTGAAGTGAAGTAGAGAAGGTGTGTGAATAGAAAAGAGTGAACGAGGTAGAGAATGAGTGAAGCAGAAAGTGTGAGAATAGAGAAGAGTGAATGAGATAGAGAGTGAGATGAAGTAGAGAAAGTGTGAGAATAGAGAAGAGTGAATGAGGTAGAAAGTGAGTGAGCAGAGAGTGTAAGAATAGAGAAGAATGAATGAGGTAGAGAGTGAGATGAAGTAGAGAAAGTGTGAGAATAGAGAAGAATGAATGAGGTAGAGAGTGAGATGAAGTAGAGAAAGTGTAAGAATAGAGAAGAGTGAATGAGATAGAGAGTGAGATGAAGTAGAGAATGTGTGAGAATAGAGAAGAGTGAATGAGGTAGAGAGTTTGTGAATAGAGAAGAGTGAATGAGGTAGAGAGTGAAGTGAAGTAGAGAAGGTGTGTGAATAGAAAAGAGTGAACGAGGTAGAAAATGAATGAAGCAGAACGTGTAAGAATAGAGAAGAGTGAATGAGATAGAGAGTGAGATGAAGTTGAGAAAGTGTGTGAATAGAGAAGAGTGAATGAGGTAGAAAGTGAGTGAGCAGAGAGTGTAAGAATAGAGAAGAATGAATGAGGTAGAGAGTGAGATGAAGTAGAGAAAGTGTGAGAATAGAGAAGAGTGAATGAGGTAGAAAGTGAGTGAGCAGAGAGTGTGAGAATAGGGAAGAGTGAATAAGGAGTGTTGAATTATGAGCTGTGAATGAGATAGTGAGAATGAGTGGACTAGGTAAAAGAGTGAATGACGTAGAGAGAGTGTGTAACATGGAGAGAGGTGAGAGCAGAGTGAGAGGGAGGTAGATTTAGATATGTAGGTTACATTAGGGAGTAGTAATCCCAGCGGTAATGCCAACTTTTGAACGTATTGCATTATCAAAGACGTATTATTGCTTGGTGAAGCAGTTTTTAACGCCGCGGTCTAATGTAAACAAATGGCGGGTTACTTAACAACAAAGCTAGGTGTATCCCATTCTTCAGCCATATTTATGGTTACAGAGTAAAATGAAATTTGCAGTTGATATTTAACAAGGCACACAAAATATGGTCGAGGTACACACAAAAATTATAATTCATTCCTCGCCTCTCGCATCCACGGAATGAAAATGTGCGCAAAAACAGGAATACACGAAAAATAATCATCAGATGTCATCTTTATATTATAAGACATGAATAAATGGTTAAATAAATCAATATCGAGATTTTAGCGGAAGCACAATTTTGAGAACCCCTCATGTGAAGAATAAATGAGGTATTTTTAGAAAGACGTCTTGATTTCGACTAAAATACAAATAACGTAACAAATGAAAGCTACGTCTTGAATTTTATGGGATTGTCTGAGTTTACCAATACCTATGGTATAGGAATTAGTTATTCATTTATATCTCTTCTACACTCATGGGGAATGTAATTACAAAGACGTCACCTAGCGATCAACACTTTCAAACGAAACTACAGGAATATTGTCCGATTCGTTAGCGTAGATGGTAGCACGTCTGCCTCACGTTCAAGAGGTACCGTGTTCGAATCTCGGTCAGGGTGAGTTACCTACATAAGGTTTTTCCTGGGTTTTTTCCTTATCCTGAAAGACGAATGTCAGGTTACTCTAAGCTCCATGGCCCGTGTTCTCATTTTAGCATCATTTTACCTATTTCTTTGATCATTCGATAGGAGGACATAAGGCTGGAGGACTTAAAATATAAAAATAAAATACTAGAAAATAAACAATAAGACTCACTAACACCGAGCGGGAAGGCTCAGGCGGTTGTCTTGCATTCAGGAGGCCAGGGTTAGATTCCCGTGGCTGACCTACCAGACCAATGGGTCTGGTCATATCATCTCTCACCTGGTGGTCTCTTTCAGGGTAGAAGTGTGGGCAGGAATCTCGGCGGTGCATGACAGGATGATATGCTCTGAGGAAAACTACTTTCTCCTCCGGTAGGTGGGTTGCCGGTTTCCACTAATCTGCTGGGACCATTTCGGGAACCCAACCAAGGACTTTTGCGGCTCGGATCACCTGCCTGGGACCATTAGGGCTCGGCTGCTGGGCTCGTTGCCGTACTGTCCTGTCGGGGAAAGTCTCTATCTAAGTGAACTGTATGAATCCTGCCCTCTGTACCGCCGTGTCTCCTTGCATCGGCCGCCCTGTGTCTCCTTCGTCTCATCCTTCCTCCCGGGCGCTGCGGAACCTTAACACTCGTACTTCTGACGTTACTAGAGGAACCCCGGGCCGAACATCTGAGCCCCTCCTTCGGGAGTTGTTCGGATTGGGATGGTCTCGAGGGGGCAGTGGTTCCCGATACCCTGGGAATCGGGTACGTCTAAGGACGGGGTTGAGGGAAGCCATTAATTCTCCCGGGTACTAGCCTGCAAAGCTAGTAGAAGGTGTGCTAGATCACCAGGCGGCCCCACCGAGGTCATATCGGTAGCCTTCACCTTTGGTGTTGGCGCGCGTAAGTGGCGTATCCACTTCCATCCCGCCTTGTGTCCTTGGACCAGATGAGGGGGGCCTTGTTTGTAATCCACGTCTTGTCCTATGGATAGCCCCACGGAGGACGCCGAGCGCCCTTTAGGACAGCTCGGATAACTCCCTGGCTTTAAGAAGCCCGGGTCTTGTTCCTACGGGTTCAAGACTAATGGGAGTAGAACCTCTGGACTCAACGTCAAATTCCTCCGGGGTGCCCCCACTTGGGGACATAGAAACAATAGGCCCAGCATGGGGCCTACTTACCAAATCCCCTCCGTAGACAAATGCCAATCCTAAGGTTCATTAACAGGTTATTAATTTTGAAATTCCGTTCTATTTGTACACTTCAGGGCACAGAAGACATAATGCCTTCGTGTTTTGGAAAAAAAATGTATAATTTTGAAGATGTTCATAGTCATTATCATCACCTATTTCTAGCGTCATGGTCGTAATGAGACAAACATAATAGACAATTGGTGGCTGAAAGGTTTATCAGGCGACAGGAAACAAAGTAAATCTTTTAATTCAGCAATTAAAGCCCAAGAGTTAGAAATATGTGTGGATAGTGACGTATGTGTGAACTAGTCAACTTAAATAATTGAAACTTTATTGCAGTTTAAAACAAATGAAGTTTGTTGCTTCCGTTTAATTTAAATATTTTTAGACAAAAGCTTTTAAGGTTTTAAGTTTATTTATTTATTTATTATCCATTTTTTATTCCTATTTTACGCAAAGTTATATTAGGAATATATAGTTTTACAAATTTATGAATATAATACAATTTACAAAAACATAAACATCAAACATGAATTATTTAGCTTAAGAAATATTTTTGTTTAAGAAGGCCATGAAATATTGATAAGTTTTTTAATTCATCAGAATATGTGTAAGTGGCTATGAGAAAGTGTAACCTAAGGATTGAAGCAATAATTCAATTTCGTATCTTTCAAAACAGAAAAATGGGCAATCAAATAAAATGTGAGGGATATCTTGAAGATGATTTCCACAAATACAATCAGCTATCGATTTGACTTTTAATCGAAATAAGTAAGCAGAAAATTTGCCATGTCCAATTAAGAATTGAGTGAGAACATATTTAGGATTAAAAAATTTACATTCATGTCTGTCAGAAACTGTTGGGAAATATAAATTCTTAGTCAAAGCACCACAATCACTTTTTAACCATTATTCATTCCAGTCGTTGATGATAATCTCCTTTAATGTTTGCCTCACGTAAGAAAAGGGACATAGAGTGTATGTCTCTGGAAGATCTGAAGTCGCAGCTCTCTTTGCTAGCTCATCTGCACGTTCATTTCCGGCAATCCTTACTTGTCCTCTGACCCATTTAATACCCAGATGAGAACTACATAATAATTGACTTCTTATTTCAGCTGCAATAGGACTGTTGTTTTTGGTATCTTGCAAAGCTGCAATTGCTGCTTGTGAGTCACTGTAAAGGCGAGCGGTACATTGTAAGCTGCTACACCATTTCACTGCTTCACGGATTGCTAATAATTCAGCTTGAAAAACTGAACACTCCTTGGCAAGTCTGAACATGGAAGAATGGCATTCTATGGAGCGAGAGAACACCACAAACGCACATCCTACTTTAGCACTTTTACTAAGCCTTTCAGCTATGCGAGAGCCATCTGTGTAAATGGAGTACTGGTGGTATTCTGCTGCACAATCTTCAAGAAGACTAGAGACACCATTGGCTGTATGAGAAGCTTGTTTAACTGGTTGTTCAAGTTGCAGTTGTGAAATATGTTGTGGCAAGTTTGAAGGAATCTTCGAAGGACTAAACTTAAAACTAGCACCCCAAACCAAATTCAGTCTGAGGAACCTGCTAAATAAACCACTGAAGAATTCAATCCCCAACAATTTGAAATCAGGAATTTATCAGAGTAATTGTGAAACCTGTGGAAAAACTACACAGGAAAAACTAAGAGAAACTTGTTAACCAGGAAAAAAGAACACCAGAGGAACATTAAGTTGAAACAAACAGAAAAATCTGCAGTTTCACACCATATTTGCACAGAAAACCACAACATTGCCCACAACATTAAGCTGTTAAAATCTTTAAGTACACCCATAGAATTGGATAGTTGGGGAAAAAATATTCATAAACAAAAACCGTGATTAAGTTATAAATTTTGAAATCCCGGCATTAAATGAAGTATTAAAACTTAGTGCCCCTAACACCAGAAGGCAGAGTGATCGGAGCTCCGTAGTAGTGGAAGAAGAGGAAGGTTCATCTAGTCACCAAAAAGCTGAGGATGAGATCGAATGATCTTGAAAACGTTTCAATTATACAACACCAAGTAAATGAAGTTTGAGTGTAAACATAGTGACTCATAAATCAAACCTAAATATTTCTAATCTTGTTGATATTTGCCTTATATACACCAGTAAGAAAGATGGGTTCAATATTAACAATAATGAGCGCTGCTGGAGTGGAGATGGTGCGGTATCCTCCGATTATTCTTTTAAGAATTATCTTTTAATTTGTTAATATCTATTTTCTTATTTTTTAAGTTTTAGACAAAAATAAAGAGGCAAGAAATTTGAGGTGTGTAACTATTACTTCTAAGGGCAATGGAATAAGGCATAAAGGTCGGGGTCACAGACACTTCCTCCTGAATCATGATGCGCAGTGTAATTATTCCAGTATTTTATAATAACAGTAATATTTTAGACGTAAAGCACATATAATCCTCATCAGAGAGAGGGACAAATTCACGAATTTATTTTCCTAGAGTGACAGGTAAAATCGTTGAAGATAACTTTGTAATATTGGATTTGTATTTTACGACATGCAGAATTAATTTGGGACCAGGAAACCAATACTACGTCAATCTGGTGACACAAATTATTACATGTTCACGGCGCAAAACACCGACATTAATCATGTAATTAATTTGGTAACCTTTCAATTAGTATCGACCGTGTTACGCGTCAGCTTATCTCATTCCTTTGTTTTCTGACAATAACACCATTTCCAACACGGTTTTCATTGTGTCAAAATAAGCTGTTATCGTAAAACTGCGATCACTAAATGCCTAAAATTACAACAAGAGCTGTAATTTTAATATATCTATCAAATATGATACCTCTTAAAGAAGCGGTGGGTTTCTCTAAATAATCACTTGCCTGTGGTTCACAATCTAAATGGGAATAAAAAGGCAAACCATTCTACGACGTTTTAATTTTCTCAAGAAAGGCTCTGTGTGTTTGAAATACTTGTAGGACAAATGAGACGCGAGGATAGTCTGAAAAGTTTGCAACTTAATAAAGATTCAACAGATCGTTTAAGATATTTCATCAACATAGACTCCTTGAAAATCTACACAATTTTCCCAGAGATGCTCCCATGTCTGTAACCCGTCCAAATAGTACTCGGCGTTTTTCAACATAGGCTCCTTGTAACTCTACACACTCCTCCCAGCGATGTTCCCATCTCTGTAAACCGTCCAAATAGTACTCGGCGTTTTTCAACATAGGCTCCTTGTAACTCTACACACTCCTCCCAGCGATGCTCCCATCTCTGTAACCCGTCCAAATAGTACTCGACGATTTTCAACATAGTCTCCTTGTAACTCTACACACTTCTGCCAGCGTTGTTCCCATCTCTGTAACCCGTCCAAATAGTACTCGACGATTTTCAACATAGGCTCCTTGTAACTCTACACACTCCTCCCAGCGATGTTCCCATCTCTGTAAACCGTCCAAATAGTACTCGACGATTTTCAACATTGTCTCCTTGTAACTCTACACACTCCTCCCAGCGATGTTCCCATCTCTGTAAACCGTCCAAATAGTACTCGGCGTTTTTCAACATAGGCTCCTTGTAACTCTACACACTCCTCCCAGCGATGCTCCCATCTCTGTAACCCGTCCAAATAGTACTCGACGATTTTCAACATAGTCTCCTTGTAACTCTACACACTTCTCCCAGCGATGTTCCCATCTCTGTAAACCGTCCAAATAGTACTTGGTGTTTTTCAACATAGTCTCCTTGTAGCTCGACACACTTCTCCCAGCGATGTTCCCATCTCTGTAACCCGTCCAAATAATACTCGACGATTTTCAACATAGTCTCCTTGTAACTCTACACACTTCTCCCAGCAATGCTCCCATCTCTGTAACCCGTCCAAATAGGACTTGGCGTTTTCATCAGAGTCTCCTTGTAACTCTACACACTTCTCCCAGCGATGCTCCCATCTCTGTAACCCGTCCAAATAGTACTCGACGATTTTCAACATAGTCTCCTTGTAACTGTACACACTTCTCCCAGCGATGCTCCCATCTCTGTAACCCGTCCAAATAGTACTCGACGATTTTCAACATTGTCTCCTTGTAACTCTACACACTCCTCCCAGCGATGTTCCCATCTCTGTAAACCGTCCAAATAGTACTCGGCGTTTTTCAACATAGGCTCCTTGTAGCTCTACATACTTCTCCCAGCGATGTTCCCATCTCTGTAACCCGTCCAAATAGTACTCGGCGTTTTTCAACATAGGCTCCTTGTAACTCGACACACTTCTCCCAGCGATGTTCCCATCTCTGTAACCCGTCCAAACAGTACTCGACGATTTTCAACATAGTCTCCTTGTAGCTCTACACACTTCTCCCAGCGATGCTCCCATCTCTGTAACCCGTCCTAATAGTACTCGGCGATTTTCAACATAGTCTCCTTGTAACTCTACACACTTCTCCCAGCGATGCTCCCATCTCTGTAACCCGTCCTAACAGTACTCGACGAATTTCAACATAGTCTCCTTGTAACTCTACACACTTCTCCCAGCGATGCTCCCATCTCTGTAAACCGTCCTAATAGTACTCGACGAATTTCAACATAGTCTCCTTTTAACTCTACACACTTTTCCCAGCGATGCTCCCATCTCTGTAACCCGTCCTAATAGTACTCGACGGTTTTCAACATAGTCTCCTTGTAACTCTACACACTTCTCCCAGCGATGCTCCCATCTCTGTAACCCGTCCAAATACTACTCGGCGTTTTTCAACATAGGCTCCTTGTAACTCTACACACTTCTCCCAGCAATCCTCCCATCTCTGTAACCCGTCCAAATAGTACACGATATTTCTCAACATAGTCTCCTTGTAACTCTACACACTTCTCCCAGCGCTGTTCCCATCTCTGTAACCCGTCCAAATGTTACTCGGCGTTTTTCGACATAGTCTCCTTGTAACTCTAGACACTTCTCCCATCTATGGTCCCATCTCTGGAGCCGGTCCAAATAGTATTCGGCGTTTTTCAAAATAGTCACCTTGTAACTCTACACACTTCTCCCAGCGATGCGCCCATCTCTGTAACCCGTCCAAATAGTACTCGACGTTTTTCAACATAGTCTCCTTGTAACTCTACACACTTCTCCCAGCGATGTTCCGATCTCTGTAACCCGTCCAAATAGTAGTCGGCATTTTTCTCTGCAAAATAATTGTTCACGCAGGTGATTGTCTCTTCATTTGACGAAAATCTCTGTACTCCGAGTGCAATTTTTAGATGAGGAAACAAAAAGAAGTCGCTTGGGGCTCGATCTGGTGAGTCAAGCAGTTCAAACTGTAATTCGTGGATTTTCGCCATTGCAACCGCTGTGGTGTGAGGCGGTACGTTCTCTTGCTGAAAGAGGTTTGTCTTTTTCTGCAAATGTGGCCGTTTTTCAGCAAGATTTGCCTTCAGCTTGACCAGTAAGCATGCGTAGTATTTTCCGTTACCGGTTTTTCCTTTCTGAAGATAATTGATTGAAATAAGTGCATGACTATCCCAGAAAGCAGCCGCTATCACCTTCCCAGCCCAGAAAAAGAGTGTTTGCTTTTTTCTTGGAGGGAAGGGGGGATAGCCGATTTCCCCTATGCAGTCCACTGCTTGAACTGTATTTTTGTTTCGGGCATATAATGGTGTATCCAAGTTTCATCTACGATAATTAATCGGCGCCAAAACTCGGATTTATTGCACCTAAACTGCACCAACGGATCGTTGGAAATATTCATTCCAACATGTTTTTAGTCTAATGTGGGCAAACGTGGCACCCAACACGCGGACAGCTTTCTCATGTCTAAATGTTGATTTAATATTTGACAAACACATTCTTTTGACATATTCATAGCCTCTGCTATCTCTCTCACTTTAATTTGGACGTCATCTAGCACCGTATGGTGCACTTTGGCGATGTTTTCTTCGGTAGTTGCAGTTTGGGACGTACCAAACTTTTATCGTCTCCCAAGCCGTTACGGCCACGTTTAAATTCTGTTTCTCAAAATTTCCCTGTGGTAAATTGTGATGCAGAGTCCCCATACATAGAATCCAACTCATCTTTGATTTGAATAGGCGTATTGCCTTTCAAAAACAAATATGTAATGACAGCTCGACACTCAATTGTCCATTTTCATAAACAATACTCACATCAACTCACTCCAACAACTGCTACATAACAACTGAGCATCCAAAGTGGCTGAAACTTTGGTGAGTAACTGTCAACAGATCAGCAACGAAATTCACTAGATTTTATTTCTGAGTGCTGTCATCTTCCTATTGAGGTCGGAAACTTTTCAGGCTATCCCCATATACGTTGTTAAAGGATTTGTCCGCTGTTGAATAAGGTCTTTTAAGAGATGGACGAATTAAGATTATCCTGTTAAAGCAAATATTTTTGTCCAGCTGGCCCCATAGCTCAATCGGTAGAACACCTGCCTGCCGTGCTAGGGGTCCCGGGTTCGATTGCCGGAGGTGGGGTTGAGGATTTTTCTACTTCTAAGATAAGTACTCATCTTCCGTAGAGTCTGGAAGTATGAATGAGAGTGCGAATGTGTGCGTGAACTAATGATTAAAACCCAACGAATACGAGTTGAGAACTTTGATATGTTCCAGAGGAGAACGGCCGCCGATATGATCATTGGAGTTACATTTTTCTGTTAGATATAAATATTTGGGGCGTATAGGTTGCAATTTTCAGGCAAGTTTCACATGGTAAGTTGCCATTCGTTTTTTCACTTAATATTGTTTTGTTTACAGTGATGATATCGGATGCTCAAGCTGTGGCTGGGGGTGTTGCCAAGATGCCTTGCGATATCACACCGCCCATTCCTGGCGATAAGGTTTACCTCGTCATTTGGTACAAGGAAGGAGCTGCTTCCCCCATATACAGGTGAGCGAACATCACTTTTACACATTTTACTTCTCATATCATGTTTACAGTTAAACAATTGGACTCCATCTTTGAAAAGGTAATAAAAATAATGAATTCCTCCATATAAGGGGTGAATAACAGGTATGAAACAATGCTTGAACTTTGTCGTACGAGGGTGGGTCAAAAAGTAATGACTCCTATTTTTTTTTCTCTTTTAATTGTCAAGAAAATTGAATCCAATTTACACATATTGAAAACTATAATATTGACGGTTAATTTGTAACTATTCAATATAATCTCCGTACTTTTCCATAGTTTTGGTCTACCTTTTAACTAGGGCATGTATTCCAATGTGGTAAAACACACGATCTTGCTTCCTAAGCTATTGACGCACGGACGTTTTCACAACCTCCTCAACTTAAAAACGAATCCCACGATGAACTTCCTTCAGTGGCCCGAACAAATGCAAATCTGATGGTGACTGGTCAGGGCTGTATAGGGGGTGAGGTAAGACTTGCCATTCCTATTTCTCAATTTCTGCAGTGGTATAACGGCTAGTGTGTGGTCTTGCATTGTTATACAAAAGAAGCACATCCGCCATAGTTTTTGTTGGGCGAACTGGGTGAAGACGTGCTTTCAGCTCTTTGAGAGTTCTGACGTATTGAACAGAATTTATTGTGCATTCCTGCTTCAAAAAAAATCAATCATAAGCACACCCTCTGCATCCCAAAACACTGTCGCCATAACTTTCCCTGTCGGCCGCTGAGTTTTGAATTTTTTTTCTTCGGTGATGTTATGTGTTGCCATTCCATTGACTGCCTCTTTGATTCAGGTTCAAAAAAATGAACCCACGTTTCGTCTCCATTAACAATATTTTCCAGAAACTCCTCTCCCTCCAGACTGAAGCACTGCAAGTGTTGGAAGACTATTGTTTTGCTGGTTTCTTTGTTTTGGGTGGTTAACAAACTTTTGAGTAACCTAGCTGTTGAATAATCGTCATCTCACTGCCTTTACTGAGGGAGGTAATGCCACACAATTTACCTGTTGTTATCCGGCGATCACCACGAATGTTGTCATGGACTCGCTGAATGTTGCATGGAGTCACTGCAGTCACCGGCCTGCCGCTTCGCTTTTCACCTGCCAATGGTGTTTGCCCTTCAGCTTCGTTACAGCGACGAACCCATCGGCTAACAGTGCTGACAGCCACCGTTGCATCACCATACACATTTTTTTAGCGTTTCGTGAATGCGAATTGGCTTTTCACCTTCCGCAGTCAAAAATTCAATCACAGAACGCTGTCTAATACAAATGTCAATGTCAGCCATTTTTTGCAAGGGGATGCAGTGCGGCCAACTGTTGACTTAGGAAGTTACTACTGCAGGAGATTGGAGAGGAAGATTTGAGGAATTGCGCCAAATTCAAAGTTTTTACATAACTTACTTATTTAAGGAAAAAGAAAAATAGGAGGCATTACTTTTTTACCAACCCTCGTAGTTTCGTGAAGGGATATCTTTTATGTGTATTTTGATGTTACCAGGATTTTAAATAGGGCGTAATTATTTTCTTAAAGGCAACATTTTGTTTTTGATCCCCAAGTCTAGAAACGTACAATTAGATGCTTTTTCGAACTGCAATTTAAATTTGTTAGGAAATTTAAACCAAGAACACACATTTGTACCTATATTAGTGGTGCTGTGATGTACTACATGATTAATCCACTTCAAAGGGTGCTCAAAGTAGCCTGCATTTACTGCCAAATAATACCAAAGTCGGTCTTTGAAATTGGTTGAATGAATGAATTTAATTTTAGTGTGCATATTCCAAAGTTTTACAACATTTTCTTCTTTTTTTTCAAACCATAGGCTACGAGTAGCTACTTAGGCTACTGATCAACAAAGACTGAGACAGACTTTTTGCACAGATGTTTGTTACTGTAATTCAATGGTTACAAGATCTTCTTCAAAGGTGACTCATATATAACCTTATACATTTATTTCACATTAAACAGATCCATTACCACAGCAGATAAACAGTGTAAGTTCCTTTTACTCTTCTGGCCCAACTTGCCTTCTTGTGGTGGGTGGACAGTGCATACTGCCTATTACTTCAGTTACTAAAACGAGCATTAGATCTGGCAGCATGGATGACTCATATGTAATTCCATACATTCATTTCATAGTAAACATATCCATTACGACAAGAGATAAACAGTTTAAGCTCCTGTCACTCTTTCTTGTGGTGGGCAGACAGTACATAATACATATGGTTGCAATTACTGAAACTAGCTTTAGATCTGGTAGCAAGAGTTACCCATATGTACCCTCATGCATTCATTTCGAAGGAAACAGATCCAGTAACAGAGCAGATAAACAGTTCAAGCTGCTCTCCATCTTCAGGCCCCACTTGCCTTATTGTGGTGGTCAGACAGTACATAATACATATCGCTGCAATTACTGAAACGAGCATTAGATCGTGTAGCAAGAGATACCCATATGTACCCTCATACACTCATTTCGAAGTAAACAGATCCACTAACAGAGCAGATAAACATTTTAAGCTCCTCTCACCCTTCAGGCCCACTTGCCATCTTGCGTTGGGCAGACAGTACATAATACATATCGCTGCAATTACTGAAACGAGCATTAGGTCTGGTAGCAAGAGTTACCCATATGTACCCTCATACATTCATTTCGAAGTAAACAGATTCAGTAACAGAGCAGATAAACAGTTCAAGCTGCTCTCCATTTTCAGACCCCACTTGCCTTATTGTGGTGGGCAGACAGTACATAATACATATTGCTGCAATTACTGAAACGAGCATTAGATCTGGTAGCAAGAGTTACCCATATGTACCCTCATACGCTCATTTCGAAGTAAACAGATTCAATAACAGAGCAGATAAACAGTTAAAGCTTCTCTCCATCTTCATGCCCCACATGCCTTATTGTGGGGGGTAGACAGTACATAATAACTAACGTTTACTATAACCACTCTTGTCTGTCAATGGTGGAGTTAGCAAACATAATGACAGAGTTAGACCAGAGTTACAGAATTTGTGTCTTCAATGACTCTTATTTCTTCGAAGAAGACAGTTACTGCAAATGGTAAGAGGCATCCTACAAAACGTAGTCATCCCTAGACTGAAAAATCATGAGATGGAAAAAATATCTTCATGCAGGATGGCTCTCCACACATGCAAAACAGTTTTATATCCATGACTTTGTCGATAAAGGTATTAGTACACATTTTGCAACAAAGTGGCTGCCGTGATCTGACTTTTGGATCTCTGGTTAAGTTGAAGATCGAATCTTGGGCATTCTAATATTCAAAGACTTCATCTGAAACATTAAAACAAGGGAACGGAAGACATTTTCCTTGTGAAACCTCGTATGTAAGCTCTGTTGTTTTCTTCCTATCACAAATATTGTGATGCTTTCAGCGGTTTAAAGTTTAAAGTGACGTTTGAAACCTCCTGTAATATTGAAAGAGCGTTTCACAAAAGCGTTTTTCTAGCAAAAATGAATGCAATAAGTAACTGGTAGTAATGTTTCTTATGATTAGATACAGTAATCGCTTGATATCTCGTGCGGAAGTGACAGGATCTGCAGATGCATATCACGATCATGTTCTATTCGAATTCTCTGTGCATTTCACACCTGAACGTACATCGGAATTCAATTAAACGGAAAGGCAGGCTATCCTAGGTAACGTGTTCGGCCAAACAAAACTTTCATTGTTAGAATAACTGACTAGAAGCTAATGTAACAAATGACTTTCTAGTATTCTCCTCTACAAGTCCTCTACATTTTAAATGTATTTTGTAAAGCAGTATTAATGGTTTTAATAAAAACCTTATAAAAAGATTGAAAAATTTGAATATCAAAAAATATTAATCATATTTCTACTAATAAAACTAAAATACAATTATAATTTAAAAAAATATACTTACCACCCTTGGGTTAATAAACATTTTCCAATTTCTTTTTTCTTTTAACGAAGTTGGTATAGCTTTAGTTCCTCAAAATAAACAAAGTAGGTATTAAAATTTTCTACATTTGTCTAAAGAAGATAATATTCCTAATAATAACAAATTTGATATTTATCAAATTAATTGTTTAGATTGTGATCAGGTTTATATTGGAAAGACGAAACGTAATTTGGAAACCAGAAAGATAAAACATTTTCGTAACATTAAGTACAAACAAACTGATAAATCGTCCATTGGTCATTTAACCATGAAATAAATCCTGAAATTAAATTACACTGGGCAACAAAAATAATTTTTGAATGTTTCGAGCACTTCATGACGCAATTCCTACTAATTTTGTGTTGAGAAAAACAAACATGACAATGAAAAATTTTTATTAGCTCGTTTCTATGATATACACAAGGTGGAAGTATTACATATTAACGGATTGAGAGAAAAGGATACATTTTAATTACATATATGCAAACAACAATGAAATGGCATTTGATTTTTTTAACTGGTAATTACATGCTAAGAGTTCTAAATTTCTGGAAAAATTCTTCGCAGATAGTCGTGTCTGAAGAGAATCATGTGGTGGCCTATTGACTTCGACGTCTTTTAGCTTGCCTCTTGTGATACAGTTCCGCAGAATCCCTATACAAAGACCAACAGTAATCCGCAAGCATTACTTCATTCCAACGGCCCTCATATCTTTGTTCCATAACACAAATGTCCTGATGGAATCTCTCCCCATGTTCATCACTAACAGCTCCACAACTAGGAGGGAAAAAGTCTAGGTGGGAGTGGAAAAAATGTATCTTAAGGGACATGTTGCATCCAAGGTTACGGTACTTTTGCAGGAGCACTGTCACCAAATGCTTGTAATTGTCATCTCTTTTGTTGCCTATAAATCCATGAACAACACCTTTGAAGGCTTCCCAAGCTTCCTTTTCTTTCCCCTCCAAAATTTGGTCAAATGTAGGATCCTTTACAAGTTCTTTTATTTGTGGTCCGACAAAACTGCCTTCCTTAACTTTTGCATCACTTAATTTCTAAAATTTTCTCTGATTGTGTTTTTTTTTTATTTGACAGGTGTGCCAGCTCATAAAATATTCTCCCAAGTTTAAAATCTTCACTCTAAATAATGAAATGTCACTTTATCTTCAAAGCAAAGCTAATCTATCATTTTATGGTGATTTTTGAATTCAGCAGATAGAAAAACATGAAAATTCACTATTTTAAAGCCCGAAACATTTTCATTGTTGCCCAGTGTTATTAAAACAATTAAATGGTCCCATAGGTTTAATGGTTTGGGAAAAGATATTTATTTTAAAAAATAAACATCGCTTAATGAATTTTAAAATATTCTGTTTTCAAGTTTGTTTCGTTTTCAGATTTTGTTAATACTGAAAAATCATAATAACACGGTGACATGAATCCTTGACAGCGAAGTTTATTGATGGACTGACGATGCAAGCAATGTATTTGTGAAATTGATCTCAATAAGAAAGAAGAATTAATATTATTTTCCTGAGATAAGTGAAGTTTTTGTTACAAATATGTATACTTGTGTAATATTCATTGCTTCACTTCATTTTCTACGTAATCATTTCGAATTAATGTTCGAATTGCTTGAAAGTACATTCTATTTGCCAGATCTAGCACCCAGTGACTAGTACCTGTTCCTAAAGCTCAAATAGTTTCTTGGAAGACAAAGAGTTCTCAGTGACGATGAGGTCATTGATGTGGTAATCAGCTGTTTTGAGAACCATCAAAAATAGCACTGCAGAGATGACTTAGTTAAATTTCATTAAAAATGCCCAAATACCTCAGGAAGAAGAGAAGAGGGGTATATATATATGTTGAAAATATATCAAAAAGAAGTGGAAAAAATCTATGAAGGGGTGAAGTTTTGTATATAGTGGGAAAAAATGTAATTACATAGCTGACAGAACAAAAAATAGGCCTAAGAAAAGGATGCAAAAGAGTCCAATTTTATTTAACTTATTTATAGATGAGATGATAGACACGGTTAAAGAAGGAAATCAACACTGTTCGGTAATTGCAAACAAAGAAATACCTGGACTGCTATATGCGGATGACTTAATGGTAGGATCTATATCGGTAGTAGGATTGCAGAAGGCAACAAATGAAATCCAGAAATTCTGTGAAGATTGGGGAATAAAAATAAACATAAATAAGTCGAAAGATATGCTCTTCAAGAAGGGAGTTAGACTAAAAAAAGATGAAAATTGGGTACTAAGTGGCAAAATGGTAGAAGTGTTCAATGAATTTGAATACTTAGGAGTAAGGTTCAATAACAATGAAAAGTGGGGAGCCCCCAGGAGAAAAATTGAAGCAAAAGGAAGAGTGGCAATGAATGGAATAAGAATATGCAAATATAAGCCAGAAATGAGAACCAAGTGATTAGAAAGAATGTACGAAGCACTAGTTGAATCCAAAATGTTGTATGCAGTGGAGATCTGGGGGGGGGGGGCACAGAGGTAAACAAATCGGTGGACCCTAACTACAGAAGGTTTTGAAAAGAGCTTCTAGCCTTACAAAGATCAGCAGCTAGGGAAGTAGCTTTAGTAGAATTAGGAAAGACAAGAAGAAATGTAATAATAATGGAAAGAATAATATAATTTTGGTATAGGTGTTTGGCCAAAGAAGAAGAGGAAATTATGAAATTATGCATGAGACAGCAAAAGATTAGAGAACTCAAATAGCTGTTGGGCAGAGATAGGAGAAATTTTGAAAAAAAAAAAAAAATAGGAATGGGAGATATATGGAGATTAGAGGAAAGGAATACAAGCGATGTGGGTAAATTAGTAAAATGCGGAACAGAAGATATAGAAAGACAGGAAATGTGGGAAAGTCTAGAAAATACTAAATCATTAAAGTTTTACAAGCAACTAAAAAGAGACTGGGGACGAGAAGCATATGTAAATTACTGCAATAGGCAAGAGAGGGAAGGGTTAGCTTGGATGAGAACAGGAACAATATTTCTAAGAGGGATTAGAGGGAGGGAAAAGGGAATTTGTGAATTGTGTGAGGGAAAAGAAAGCATAGAACACTATGTAACAGAATGCGAGGAGGTTGCAATGTGGAGAAAAAAAGTTTGGGAAGAAAAATGGGAGAAAGTAGAGATGAGGATAGTAGCTATAAAACTGTTAACGGGCAGGGAGGAAAAGAAGATAAAAAGTATTGGTGAGCTCTTGCAGAGAGTAAAAGAAAAATGGGCCAGAAATGTAAAGAATATAAGAAAGGAAGATGAGGGGGGAGAAAGGGATTAATTAAGTAACAAGGAGGCATGGAGGTTAAGAGCTACCTGACAGAGCAGAAGACCAGAGTGTCATGTAAGTCAAGGTAGCAACAAGGTAAAGACAAATAAATGTAAAGAATATAAGAAATGAAGATGGGGGGGGGGGTTAAGGGACTAATTAAGTAACAGGGAGGCATGGAGGTTAAGAGCTTCCTGGCAGAGCAGAAGACCAGGTTGTCATGTAAGTCAATGTAGCATCAAGTTAAAGACAAATAAATGTAAAGAATATAAGAAAGGAAGATAAGGGGGAAGAAAGGGAGTAATTAAGTAACAAGGAGGCATGGAGGTTAAGGGCTACCTGGCAGAGCAGAAGACCAGGGTGTCATGTAAGTCAATGTAGCATCAAGTTAAAGACAAATAAGTGTAAAGAATATAAGAAAGGAAGATAAGGGGGAAGAAAGGGACTATTTAAGTAGCAAGGAGGCTTGGAGGTTAGGAGCTTCCTGACAGAGCAGAAGACCAGGGTGTCATGTAAGTCAATGTAGCAACAAGGTAAAGACAAATAAATGTAAAGAATATAAGAAAGGAAGATGAGGTGGAAAAAAGGGGCTAATTAAGTAACAAGGAGGCATGGAGGTTAAGAGCTACCTGACAGAGCAGAAGACCAGGGTGTCATGTAAGACAAGGTAGCATCAAGTTAAAGACAAATAAATGTAAAGAATATAAGAAAGGAAGATGAGGGGGAAGAAAGCAGCTAATTAAGTAACAAGGAGGCATGGAGGTTAAGAGCTACCTGACAGAGCAGAAGACCAGGGTGTCATGTAAGTCAATGTAGCATCAAGTTAAAGACAAATAAATGTAAAGAATATAAGAAAGGAAGATGAGGGGGAAGAAAGGGGCTAATTAAGTAACAAGGAGGCATGGAGGATAAGAGCTACCTGACAGAGCAGAAGACCAGGGTGTCATGTAAGACAAGGTAGCAAGAAGATAAAGACAAATAAATGTAAAGAATATAAGAAATGAAGATGGGGGGGAGAATAAAGGGACTAATTAAGTAACAAGGAGGCATGGAGGTTAAGAGATACCTGACAGAGCAGAAGACCAAGTTGTCATGTAAGACAAGGTAGCAACAAGGTAAAGACAAATAAATGTAAAGAATATAAGAAATGAAGATGGGGGGGAATAAAGGGACTAATTAAGTAACAAGGAGGCATGGAGGTTAAGAGCTACCTGACAGAGCAGAAGACCAGGGTGTCATGTAAGACAAGGTAGCAAGAAGATAAAGACAAATAAATGTAAAGAATATAAGAAATAAAGATGGGGGGGAATAAAGGGACTAATTAAGTAACAAGGAGGCATGGAGGTTAAGAGCTACCTGACAGAGCAGAAGACCAGGGTGTCATGTAAGACAAGGTAGCAACAAGGTAAAGACAAATAAATGTGAAGAATATAAGAAATGAAGATGGGGGGGGGGATAAAGGGACTAATTAAGTAACAAGGAGGCATGGAGGTTAAGAGCTACCTGACAGAGCAGAAGACCAAGTTGTCATGTAAGACAAGGTAGCAACAAGGTAAAGACAAATAAATGTAAAGAATATAAGAAATGAAGATGGGGGGGGGGGAATAAAGGGACTAATTAAGTAACAGGGAGTCATAGAGGTTAAGAGCTACCTGACAGTGCAGAAGACTAGGGTGTCAAGTAAGTCAATGTAGCATCAAGTTAAAGACAAATAAATGTAAAGAATATAAGAAAGGAAGATGAGGGTGAAGAATGGGAGTAATTAAGTAACAAGGAGGCATGGAGGTTAAGAGCTTCCTGGCAGAGCAGGAGACCAGGGTGTCATGTAAGCCAAGGTAGCAACAAGTTAAAGACAAATAAATGTAAAGAATATAAGAAAGGAAGATGAGGGGGAAGAATGGGACTAATTAAGTAACAAGGAGGCATGGAGGTTAAGATCTTCCTGACAGAGCAGAAGCCCAGGGTATCATGTAAGCTAAGCTAGCAACAAGGTAAAGACAAAATAAATGGAGCCAAAGTTGTCAATTGTAAAGTTATGGAATATAGACAATTCAAATGCCATATTAGCCTCTGTGATTATGTTCAAAAACAAAGAAAGTATTTGATGTTTTATTTTATTATTGTGAGACTCGGGACCTATCAGTCGACCCTAGTAATTTATATCTTTATTTTTTTGTGTAATTAACCATGAGTTTTCTTAAACCATTTGTTTTCTGTTGACCATACAAAGAGAACAGAATTTTCAAAGCCTCGCTTAGCGACCATCGTACGTGCAGCAGTTTTTCTATTTACTGGTACAAAAGTTGGTACCGTGTCTCACAGTTAAAAAAAGGGCGGACTCCTCCTCCTCCCGGGCTCACCTCTAATTGGGGGGAGTCGGTGGCACTTTGTTACACGAACAAGAGCGAATGCTGATTGCAATAACTTTAGGGACGATACTGTCTGTCTGTCCGTACGCAGGGCTTGGCACCGAATCAATTTGCTACGTTTGATTCTGTCCCTAGTTTCCATTTCCGGTCCAACCCTCTCAAAAAAACTGAGTTACCGACTCAAATTGATAGTTACTGACCCTCCTCTTTTTAGAGGCCTGCAAATCAAATTTTAATCGCGTTAAAGGCGCTCCAGACAAAAGGGATGGATGTACAAGAGTCTGCAGATTCCATTACGTTTTCTAAAATGTGAGGACATACAGGATGCTTCGCAAATGTCATCACTACGTTTCACATATATCGTCACAAAGTCTGGTTTACTGAACTACACTGGATCTTTAGGAAACCTGCAGATTCTAATATTCCCATCATATTTTCAAATACTGTAGTCCCCCAATGTATATTTTGGGATTCGCTGATTCCAAAATGACATTAAATAACCTTCATCTTATCCTTTTATGTTATTTAGAACATTTTATCTATTTATAAAGACAGTTTAGAAGGCGCAGGCATTTGAAGACCACAAAAAATTGAACACAAATCTTGCATGTTCCTCGCAGACACACTAACAAGCCATGACATTCAATTTTAAGCTCATTTCACTCCCACGTGAATGTTTATGTATGTGTGACTGTGAGCGTAATGAATCAAAATTACTTTTAGGTTAGCATCCTAGGAAAATGGGACAGAAATGTAATTTTTAAAATATCCCCCAAAATACTATTTACGTAGAACATTTATCGAAAACGTGGATTTTGCAAAAATAAGTATTACAATTTTGATTAATATGCCATGCATTTTAAATACCTTCCTGAAAAATAATATGTTTATCTCGAGTTTTTCTAGAAATTTACTTTCAATAGTTTCAATAGCTTTCCTGAAACTGGGATATATTTGAAACCTTACTACGCAAAAAATGCAGTTTATATTAAATTTATATTTTTTCTAGAATTAGCACTTCTGAGATATTCCTTATTATTTATCAGAATTTTCTAATATCCATATCTTTCTCAAATAGCAATTCCTTAATTTTCTTTTCCATTCTTAGACATACAGAGACAATGTCGCCACCTAGGCCACAAGTTTTAAAACATTTCACTATCGCTTAAAGTCTACTGTATTCTCTTGTAACTACAATAAGATAATGTTTATCTTGAAGTAGATAGAGGAACAAGTGTCTGTACAAGAGTAGAGAAAGTCATGTATATAAAACATTTGACTATCACTTAAAGTCTACTGTATTCTCTTGTAACTAAAATAAGAAAACCTTTATCTTGAAGTAGATAGAGCAATAAGTGTTTGTACAAAAGTAGAGAAAGTCGACTATCACTTAAAATCTACTGTATTCTCTTGTAACAACAATAAGATAACGTTTATCTTGAAGCAGACACAGCAATAAGTGTTTGTACAAGAGTAGAGAAAGTCACGTATATAAAACATTTGACTATCACTTAAAGTCTACTGTATTCTCTTGTAACTACAATAAGATAATGTTTATCTTGAAGTAGATAGAGGAACAAGTGTTTGTACAAGAGTAGAGAAAGTCATGTATATAAAACCTTTGACTATCACTTAAAGTCTACTGTATTCTCTTGTAACTAAAATAAGAAAACCTTTATCTTGAAGTAGATAGAGCAATAAGTGTTTGTACAAGAGTAGAGAAAGTCGACTGTCACTTAAAGTCTACTGTATTCTCTTGTAACAACAATAAGATAACGTTTATCTTGAGGTACATAGATGAACAAGTGCTTGTACAAGAATAGAGAAAGTCGACTATCACTTAAAGTCTACTGTATTCTCTTGTAACTACAATAAGATAATGTTTATCTTGAAGTAGATAGAGGAACAAGTTTTTGTACAAGTGTAGTGAAATGTGTAGTGTTTAACGCCCGCTTTTACTACATACGGCACCGCAGGCGGTGACACTGATGATACATGAGATGAAGATGGAGCACTGGTGGAATGAGAAGGTGGGG
Source organism: Mantis religiosa (assembly GCA_030765055.1). NCBI lineage: Eukaryota > Metazoa > Arthropoda > Insecta > Mantodea > Mantidae > Mantis > Mantis religiosa. Next base: position 248,816,103 of record CM060947.1, on the reverse strand, counting down.
GAAACCAGAGGTCCCGGATAAAACCCGCCCCAGCGCCCTGTTGTCCACCATACATCTCACTTTGCGGTCGCCTAGGATCGAACCCGGGCCGCCTTGGTGAGAGCCAAGCGGTCTAACCACTGAGCCAGGGCACGGCCACGTCTGTACAAGAATAGAGAAAGCCATGTATATAAAACATTTGAATGTCACTTAAAGTCTGCTGTATTCCCTTGTAACTATAAAAAGATAAAGTTTATCTTGAAGTAGATAGAGCAGTAGGTGTTTGTACAAGAGTAGAGAAAGTCATGTATATAAAACATTTGACTATCACTTAAAGTCTACTATATTCCCTTGTAACTATAATAAGATAATGTTTATCTTGAAGCAGATAGAGCAATAAGTGTTTGTAAAAGAGTAGAGAAAATCATGAATATAAATCATTTGACTATTACTTAAAGTCTACTGTATTCCCTTGTAACTACAATAAGATAATGTTTATCTTGAAGTAGATAGAGCAATAAGTGTTTGTACAAGAGTAGAGAAAGTCATGAATATAAATCATTTTACTATTACTTAAAGTCTACTGTATTCCCTTGTAACTACAATAAGATAATGTTTATCTTGAAGTAGATAGAGCAATAAGTGTTTGTACAAGAGTAGAGAAGGTCATGTATATAAACATTTTGACTATCAGTTAAAGTCTACTGTATTCCCTTGTAACTACAATAAGATAATGTTTATCTTGAAGTAGATAGAGCAATAAGTGTTTGTACTGGAGTAGAGGAAGTCATGTATATAAAACATTTGACAATCAGTTAAAGTCTACAGTATTTCCTTTTAAATAGAATAAGTTAATGTTTATCTAAAAGTAGAGAAAGGAACAAGTGTTTGTACAAGAGTAGGGAAAGTGGTGTGAGTGGAGCATAATCGTTTTATTACTTCAGTACTATAATGATCTAGCATTCATTAATATAACAGAGAAAACAATCGTATTAAAATTATGGAAAAGCAAACTACGTTATTAAAATTTATTAATTAACTACCACAAATTGCTTGATTTATTTACTGAAGTCAGCTTCAGGACAATTTTTCAGCTTCTCAAGTGACAAACGCCAGTTAATAAACAAAGCCATAATTAAACCGCGCCCTTGTGCTCGTATATTTTTCCTGTTAATTATGTCAGCATCTCAACTAATTAGTGTGAGGCAATTTGATGCCAGCGCCTCACGTGGGCGATTTGAGAAACGCGGCGACAAGACTAAAGGCGCTGGTGCGTGCCCAAGAACCTATCTATCACCTTCTTCCTGGGAAACACGGCTCTAACTTTAATTTGCCCGTTTTTTCCTCCATTACCTACTTATAATAAAGTAAATTTTCAGTATATCACCTTTTTGTGTATACTGAACCACTTTCCAGATATTCTTTTTTACCTATTTGTAAAATCAGAATTAAAACAAGATCTTGAACAACATACAAAGAATTGAGGGAAGAATTACCTCAGAATAAGGAAAATATTATAGATTTGAAACAAAGTATGTGAAATTTAGATGTTAATGTAAGAGAGGAATTGGCACAAAGTGTTAGCAATTTAGAGGTTAGTTTGTCAAAAAAGTTAAAACAGGAATTGAAAGGTGAGATAGCACAAGAAATTAGAGAGGGAAGAAGAGAATGTAAAGGGAATATGGAAAGATTATTGCAAACAATAGAGCAGAATGAGAATCAAAATAGACAGGAAATTATGGAATTAAGAGAAATAATTCAGGAAACTAGGTTAGGTCAGGTCATTGTGTAACAAGAAATAAGAATGAAATTAAATAAAGAGTAAGAAACATTTAGGATACAACAGGCAGAACTAACGCAAAACAAAGAGAAGAATTAGGAGATAAAGTAGAACAAAGAATCAGTGTAATTTATTCTGAAATGCAATTACAACATGATACACTATGGCCGAGTTACAGCTCGACTCTTACCTGTTCTAGTAGACGCATTCTGCACATAGTTCCGCCGTCTGTCACTGCTGCCATTTTGCTGCTCGGCTTTCAGTTGTCACTTTAGGATCTATGGGCCTGAACTTTAGATGTTTTGAATTTTCATACGTCTCAAGCCTTAAGTTTTAAAACAACTGGAATGAAATGTGTGCAGATTTGGCTAATGCTAGGGCTAGATTCCACTGTCCGTTGCAGACAGACAACGTTTCGAAGTCTGATATATAAGGGTGGTCTGAAAAGCTTTCGACCTCAGTATGAAGCTGGCAGCATTCGTAAGTAAATAACGGTGAGTTTCGTTGTTCATCTGTTGACAATTACTCTCCAAAGTTTCAGCCATTTCGGATGCTCACTTGTTATGTAACTATCGTTTGAGTGACTTGATGTGAGTGTTTTTATGAAAATGGACATAATCTGGTATCGAGCTGTCATTAAATATTTGTTTCTGAAAAGCAATACGCCTACGCAAATTAAAGAGGATTGGATTCTGTGTAAGGGAACACTGCACCATCATTTACTAGAGTTAGATTTTGGTCAGCTGAATTTACACGTGGCCGTAAGAGCTTGGGAGACGATTAACGTCCTAAAACAGTAACTACCGACGAAAAGATAGCCAAAGTTCACCAGCTGGTGCTAGATCACCGCCGAATTAAAGTGAGAGAGATAGCAGAGACTATGAACATGTGAAAAGAAAGTGTTTGTCACATATTAAATCAACATTTAGAATGAGAAAGCTGTCCCCGCGTTGAGTGCCACGTTTGCTCACGTTAGACCAAAAACATGTTCGAATGATCATTTCCAACGCTCTGTTGGCGCAGCTTAGGTGCAATAAATCCGAGTTTTGGCGCCGATTAATTACTGTTGATGAAACTTGGATACACCATTATACGACCGAAACAAAAATAGTCCAAACAGTGGACTCGAGAGGCAACCGGCTGCAAAAAATAGCCAAAACTGTTCTTTTTCGGCTGGAAAAGTGATGGCGACTGTTTTGTGGGATAGGCATGGAGTTTTGTAATCGATTATCTTCAGGAAGGAGAAACCATTACAGGAGCATACTATGCATCATTACTTGACAAACTGAAGGCAGAACTTACGGAAAAACGGCCACATTTGCAGAAAAAGAAAATTCTGTTTCAGAAAGATAACGCACCGTTTTACATCTCAGGGTTTACAATGGCGAAAATCCACGAATTATGGTTTGAGCTGCTTGACTATCCGCCTCGCCCCCATGATCTAGCCCCAAGCAATTTCTTTTTGTTCCCTCATCTGAAAATTGCGCTCGGAGGACAGAGATTTTTTGTCAAATGAGGAGGCAATCACCTTCGTGAAGAAATATTTTGCAGAAGAAAACTGGACGGGTTACGGAGATAGGAGCATCGCTGGGAGAAGTGTGTAGAGTTACAAGGAGACTATGTTGAAAAATAGAGAGGTAAAAACAAATATCTAAATTGAAGAAGCGTGGTACCAATTGGTCAGAAGAGACCAATGATTTCTCTAGTCCCAAAAAGAATGAACATTATAGAAGATTAATCTGTGTCGACAAATACATATATCCGAAAGGAGGCATGGAGGGAAATTTATAATGAGTTTGCTAATGACGCAGCTTATTGATGCCTGATTAATATCGTGCAGGTCAGCAGTGTTGTCTTGATATCCTTCGTTGCATAATACCGAAGTGCTGTTAGGGCTTGATTGTCAGGCCTCGGTTATCGTCCCTGACGTAGGTACAGGTTAATACAAATAATTTCTATCAGCTTTCTGGCGATCACTTTACTGAACCTGTATCTGCTTTTGAAGTTTAGGTCGTCGGACTTCGCAATAATTTCTATTCTTGGTAGATAAGTTTTCCTCCGTGACTTATTTCACGAATTCTACGCACCACAGCTACATTCATCACTTCATTGTCATCCATGTTGCAGAGATAGTTCGCCTCTAATCTTCCCCTCGGCCTTGGGACCAAAATTTGAGTCAGACTAATGTGTTTGGTCCCCGGACAATCGCTAATCCCGCTTTATGTATAATAAAATCGACGGTCTACCTTTAGTCCACCGGAAGTGGCAAGTTATTCCAGACCAAGTCTTACTATTAGATTAGATTTTTACTGTGCATATTTCAAAATTTTATAATTTACAACTTTAGGCTACATTTATTTGTCTTTACCTTGTTGCTACCTTGTCTTACATGGCACTCTGGTCTTCTGCTCTGTCAGGTAGCTCTTCACCTCCATGCCTCCTTGTTTCTTAATTAGCCCCATTCTTCCCCCTCATCTTCCTTTCTTATATTCTTTACATTTCTGGCCCATTTTTCTTATACTTTCTGTAAGAGCTCACCAATACTTCTTACCTTCTTTTCCTCCTTTTCTATTAACGTTTTATAGCTGCTATCCTCTTCTCTACTTTCTCCCATTTTTCCTCCCAAACCTTTTTTCTCCACATTGTAACCACCTCACATTCTGTTACATAGTGTTCTATGCTTTCTTCTACCCCACACAATTCACAAATTCCCTTTTCCCAACCTCTTATCCCTCTTAGAAATATTACTCCTGTTCTCATCCAAGCTAACCCTTCTCTCTCTTGCCTATTGTAGTAACCTACATATGCTTCTCGTCCCCAATTCTTTATTTGCTTGTAAAACTCTAATGATTTCATATTTTCTAGACTTACCCATATTTCCTGTCTTTCTATATCTTCTATTCTGCATTTAACAATTTACCCACATCGTTGGTATTCCTTTCCACTAATCTGCATACATCTCCCATTCCTAGTTTTTTTTCCAAAACTCCTCCTATATCTGCCCACCAACTATTTGAGTTCGCTAATCTTTTTTGCTGTCTCATTCATAATTTCATAATTTCCCCTTCTTCTTTGGCCAAACACCTGTACCAAAATGTTATTATTCTTTCCATTATTATTTCATTTCTTCTTGTCTTTCTTAATTGTACTAAAGCTATTTCCCTAGGTGCTGATCTTGGTCAGCTTAGCAGCTCTTTACAAAACCTTCTGTAGTTTTGGTTCACCGTTTTGTTTAACTCTGTGCCCCCCTCCAGATCTTCACTGCATTCAACATTTTGGATTCAACTAGTGCTTCTTACATTCTTTGTACCAACTTGTTTATTTCTATCTTATATGTGCATATTCTTATTACATTCATTGTCACCCTTCTTTTTGTTTCAATTTTTCTCCTATGTGCTCCCCACTTTCCATTCTTGTTCAACCTCACTCCTAAGTATTCAACTTCATTGACAACTTATATCCTTTTGCCATTTAGAACCCTTATTTCATCTTTTTTTTTTAGTTTAACTCCCTTCTTGAAGGCCATAACTTTCGACTTATTTATATTTATTTTTATTCCCCGCTCCACAGAATTTCTGGATTGCATTTATTGCCTTCTGCAATCCTACTACCGTTAAAGATCCTACCATTAAGTCATCCTCATATAGCAGGAATTTCTTTGTTTGCTATTACCGGGCAGTGCTGATTTCCTTCTTCAACCTTGTCTATTATCTCATCTATAAATAGGTTAAATAAAATCGGATTCATTTTGCAACCTTGTCTTAGGCGTATTTTTTGTTCTGTCATCTCTGTAATTACATTTTCCCCCCTTATGCAAAACTTCATCCCTTCATAGATTTTCTATACTTCTTTTATATGTTTTCCACTTACTCCATTCTTCCTCAATTTGCAAATTAAAGCTTTCCTATTTATCGTATCAAAAGCTTTCTCAAAATCCGGAAAGAACATATATAACCTTCATCTCTTCTTCCTGAGGTATTTGTCTATTATTGTCTTTATTATGAACAGAATATTTTGGATTTTCGTAAGGCTAAAGCCTTAAATTTTAAACAAATGGTATGAAATGTGTGCAGATTTGGCTAATTCTTGGGCTAGACTGCACAGTCCGTTGCAGAGAGACAACGTTTGGAAATCTGGCTGTTTCCTCACAGATAGCATTTATTATATCTTTAATGCCAAGCTTTTGACGTCTTCAAATAAAAGAATATCTTCTATTTATTGCTTTGGAAATTATTAAGTGCATGGGAGAAATTTTCTGCCTTCTGCAATTTAGTCCTCCAGATGAGGAACAGGTGTTTGTACAAGAGTAGAGAAGGTCACGTCAGATTTTCCTTTATATCTTATCTTCCTAGTCAACTGGGGTACTTGAATCACTTGAGCAGTTTAATCACGCCAGGAAGTGGAGAGATCTCTCTAAAGAACGGCATTTAGCAAGGGAAATGCATTTTCATCCGTCCGTTTTTACGTCACTTTAAACCGCGTATCCGCACGTAGTTTCCTGTTGTTAGTTTTGCATTAAAACTCATTATTCCCCAGTTTCCGTTTTGTCTATTTAGGTTTGTTTGCTCTGAGCGGGAAGCAAATAAATTATTCCGCTTTTGTCGTGATGTAAACCCCGGTAAAGCACACACACAAGACAAAAAACAAGTGATATACGAGAATACAGAAATGTTTAACCAACAGGTTTGGGAAATGGATACTTAAGAATCCAAGTAAACGTGATACAAACGCTCATATTCCAGAGAAGTTAAACGGATTTAGTACTGATGAAAACACGAGCTGCGTTTAAGTTATAACACCTATTTAAAAAACAGTGGGACCAAATAAGAACTTCTGGGTCTTTTTTTAAAATACACGTGGACTCTTTATGAATGCGTGACAGAGATGGCTTGGAACTCTAGTGACAGCGACTAGTGTTAGCACTTTTTTCATACTTAAAATGGTGACGTTTTCATTGCAAGAACAACCTGTAATCGACGTTCCATTCATGCCATCATTACGCGTCAACATCGCCTGACAATTTGTCACGCACACAGTCTTGTGATCACCAGTTAGCATTCGTGGCACCCACCTGAATGACATAGGCTCTTTTCGCAGTTTCAGTTCTTCATGCCGGATTATGTGCACATATCCCACGGAAATGCCAATTTTGGAGGCGATGTCTGCAATGCCCAATCGGTGGTGCAACAAAACAACGTTCTCCACTCGCTGGATCATGTCATCAGACCGGCTGGTGCGAGGCAGTGATTGTCTTGGTTTGTTGTCACACGATGCTCTGACTTCATTGAACTGTCGCACCCAGAAACGCACATTAGACACGTCCGTGGTACCATCATCACATGCGGCACTTAACTATCTTGGTTTGTTGTCACACGATGTTCTGCCTTCATTGAACTGTCGCACCCAGGAACGCACATTAGACACATCCATGCTACCATCACCACATGGCTCACTTAACTGTCTTGGTTTGTTGTCACACCATGTTCTGCCTCCATTGAACTTTCGCACCCAGGAACACACATTAGACACATCCATGGTACCATCACCACACGCCTCACTCAACTGTCTTGGTTTGCTGTCACACCATGTTCTGCCTTCATTGAACTGTCACGCCCAGGAACGCACATTAGACACATCCATGGTACCATCACCTCATGCCTCACTTAATTGTCTTGGTTTGTTGTCACGATTTTCTGCCTTCATTGAACTGCCACACGCAGGAACGTACATTAGACACATCCATGGTAACATCATCACATGCCTCACTTAATTGTCTTGGTTTGTTGTCACGATGTTCTGCCTTCATTGAACTGTCGCACCCAGGAATGTACATTAGACACATCCATGCTACCATCACCACATGGCTCACTTAACTGTCTTGGTTTGTTGTCACACCATGTTCTGCCTCCATTGAACTTTCGCACCCAGGAACGTACATTAGACACATCCATGGTACCATCACCACACGCCTCACTCAACTGTCTTGGTTTGCTGTCACACCATGTTCTGCCTTCATTGAACTGTCACGCCCAGGAACGCACATTAGACACATCCATGGTATCATCATCACATGCCTCACTTAATTGTCTTGGTTTGTTGTCACGATTTTCTGCCTTCATTGAACTGCCACACGCAGGAACGTACATTAGACACATCCATGGTAACATCATCACATGCCTCACTTAATTGTCTTGGTTTGTTGTCACGATGTTCTGCCTTCATTGAACTGCCACACCCAGGAACGTACATTAGACACATCCATGGTACCATCACCACATGCCTCACTTAATTATCTTGGTTTGTTGTCACGATGTTCTGCCTTCATTGAACTGCCACACCCAGGAACGCACATTAGACTCATCCATGGTACCATCATCACATACCTCACTTATCTGTCTTGTTTTGTTGTTACACGATGCTCTGCCGTCATTGAACTCTCGCACCCAAGAACGCACACTAGACACATCCATGATACCATCACCACATGCTTCACTCAACTATCCTGGTTTGTTGTTGCACGATGTTCTGTCTTCATTGAACTGTCACACCCAGGAACGCACATTAGACTCATCCATGGTACCATCATCACATACCTCGCTTATCTGTCTTGTTTTGTTGTCACACGATGCTCTGCCGTCATTGAACTCTCGCACCCAAGAACGCACATTAGTCACATCCATGGTACTATCACGACATGCCTCACTCAACTGTCTTGGTTTGTTGTTACACGATGTTCTGTCTTCTTTGAACTCTCGCACCCAAGAACGCACATTAGACACATCCATGGTACTATCACGACATGCCTCACTCAACTGTCTTGGTTTGTTGTCATACCATGTTCTGCCTTCATTGAACTGTCACAACCAGGAAAGCACATTAGACACATCCATGGTACCATCATCACATACCTCACTTAATTGTCTTGGTTTGTTGTCACGATGTTCTGCCTTCATTGAAATGCCACACCCAGGAACGCACATTGGACACATCCATGGTACCATCATCACATACCTCACTTATCTGTCTTGTTTTGTTGTCACACGATGCTCTGCCGTCATTGAACTCTCGCACTCAGGAAGGCACATTAGACACATCAATGGTACCATCATCACATACCTCACTCAACTGTCTTGGTTTGTTGTCACACCATGTTCTGCCTTCATTGAACTTTCGCCCCCAGGAACGCACATTAGACATATCCATGGTACCATCACCACATGCCTCACTCAACTATCTTGGGTTGTTGTTGCACGATGTTCTGCCTTCATTGAACTGTCGCACCCAGAAACGTACATTAGACACATCCATGGTACCATCATCACATGCCTCACTCAACTGTCTTGGTTTGTTGTCATACGATGTTCAGCCTTCATTGAACTGTCGCACCCAGGAACGCACATTAGACACATCCATGGTCCCAGCACCACATGCCTCACCCAACTATCTTGGTTTGTTGTTGCACGATGTTCTGTCTTCATTGAACTGCCACACACAGGAACGCACATTAGACACATCCATGGTACCATCATCACATGTCTCACTCAACTGCCGATGGATTTTAATAGGTGTCACACCACGAAAATGGAGAAAACGAATGATTACACGCTCTTTTGCAATGAAAACGTCGCCATTTTAAGTAGATAAAACAGTCTTAACTCTCGTCGCTGCCATTAGAATTCAGTGCTGCCATCTCTATCACGCATTCACAAAGAGTCCACGTGTATTTGAAAGAAAACTGGACGTTGCCATCTGGTGCCAGTCCTGAAAAAGTAGGAGCTGTTATAACTTGAACGCACCGCTTTTCATCGCTGTTCCAGCAAAATTTGTTGGACATTATATGTACCAAAATGCTAAACATCTTACGTCAGCCGTTACAACTAATGTTTAGACGTTTGATTGAAAAAATATACCTCTAGACTGTGTTTAAAGTATAAAATACTTTCGCTCAGTGCTGAAAATCTTTTAACTTTGGTATCTTGAGACAATCTGTTCATTGAAGAAGGCCGTATAATACTTGTACAATATGGCGGGGCATTTCGATATGAATATTGTGACTTTGTGGGTTCGTGAAATAATAAAACGAGGTTACGAAACACAAAAACTACAATTTATTCTCCTCGAAATACACTGTTCAACATTACAAAATTGCTAGAACCTCAAAACTGTTTATTTTCTCTCTAACAACTACTCTCATCTGTCTCTCACTTCCGGTAACGATCGGCCATCATTTTTCATCGGCTACGCGAGCCTACCACCAAAGTGACACTGCTCCTTCCTCAAGGCTGGTCGTCCCGAACAGCGCCTTCGTAGCGGGCCAGGCGATCCTGGTGTACCACCAACATCTTTCCTCGCGATGTTCCGAGGTGAAGTCGTACTCCTGCTGCCTCTGAACCCCACCTGCTGTTTGGTCTTCCGGTCGCGCCTGCGTCGTCACTATCACTTCGCTCCTCGCGGGGACAACCACGTCTTCGCTCAAGACGACCCTGCCAATTCCAAGGCGCTCTTCTGGTTGACAGAGTATAACCTCTTCTCCGTTGAGCCTCAGGACCTTCCTGCCGACGTCTCGTGGATCCTGAGGGCATCCAGTCCCAGAATCACCTCCTCAGCCACCTTCGCGACGAACACCCACAGACGCACGGCACTGCGTCCCAAGTTCAGCTCCAGCAGGGCCTCCTTCTCCACAGGCATGGTGTCGCCCGATGCCAACACAAGCTGGTATGGTCGGCTCGTCGGCAAACCCTTCGCCACGTCAGGTCTGATGATGGTCACGGCCGCCCCAGTGTCCACTAGCACGCGGCACGGCTTTCCTCTTACCCAGCCGTCCGCGATGAGGTTGTCATCCATCCGCCGGCTGACGGCGCGGATTGTCACCCGAGGGGATGGTGGTAATGGCGCCGACGTGCCCCTCTCTACGACGGCCCTTACTCGTATTCCGGCTGCTCTTCTTGGTGTGGGCAGTCTCTCCGAATGTGTCCGGGTTGTCCACACCCCCAACACAGGCCATTTTGCCGGCGTCCCACAGCTGGTCTTCTGTCTCCGGCGTCGCGAACACTCCTCGTTCTCGACGTCGGGATAGAAGCTACTTTGGCCGCCTCCATCCTTAATGCCGCTGTCAGCGCCTCGTGGATGGTTTTATAATCACCGAGCATCAGGCGCTGACGAATCTCCGTGTCCCGTACCCCGTCGACAAAGTTGTAGGCGGCTTCCCGGGATACGAACTCCAGTGGCAGGTCAACCAAGGCTGTTGATCGCTATGGCGAACTCCTGCAGCGCCTCCTCCGGCTGCTGCGACCTTGCCTTTAGCTGGCTGCGGTATGCTGCGGCTAAGCGGTGGTTCCCGAAGCGATTCTCCAGGGCCTCCCAGATGTCCTTGGGCGCCGCCGTCGTCTGCACCGCGTTTAGGATTTCCGCGGCCCGTTCCTGGAGGCTGGCTATTAACTGTGTGGCCTCCTCCTCCGGTGACCATCTGTTGTGCTTGGCCACTGTGTCGAACTGGCGGCGGAAGACCTCGAATGTTGACGCGCCGTCATATTTCGGAGGTTTGACGCCCGCCGATGTTGTGTCGCGTCCCGGTGCGTCAGCCTTCAAATCTTTCAGTCTCCTGCTGACGACGTCCTCCACCATGGCGTTCAGGGACTTGACGCTGTTGTCGGCCTTTCCCTCCAGGTTGTTTACGCGGTTCGCGAGGTCTTCGACGTCTTCAACCATGGCGTTCAGGGACTTGGCGTTATTGTCGGCCTTTTCCTCTAGGTCATTGAAGCGGTTCGCCAGGTCCTCGACGTGCTCGTCCACTTGGCCCATCCGCTTGCCCAGCTCCGTCACGTCATCCCTCACGCCGGCCAACTGTTCCTCAAATTTGGCGGCGAGGAGCTCGTTCGCCTCCTTCATTTCCGTGGCCAGACAGTCGTTCGCTGCCTTCATTTCTGTGGTCAATTCGGTCTTTATTCCTTTCAACTCTGCGGCCAGGTTGTTATTTGCCGCTTCTGGTTTTGTTGTTAACTGGTTCATCTTCGCGGCCAAGTTGTTATTTGCCGCTTCCGACTTCGCTGTTAATTCGTTCATCTTCTGCAAAAGCATTTCCAATGCCGATTCCATGGCCATAATGTTCGGTGATGTAGTTATCCCGCTTCCTGACACCAGTTGTGACTTTGTGGGTTCGTGAAATAATAAAACGAGGTTACGAAACACAAAAACTACATTTTATTCTCCTCGAAATACACTGTTCAACATTACAAAATTGCTAGATCCTCAAATCTGTTTATTTTCTCTCTAACAACTACTCTCATCTGTCTCTCACTTCCGGTAACGATCGGCCATCATTTTTCATCGGCTTCGCGAGCCTACCACCAGGGTGACAATATACTGAACCTACTGAAAATTTACAAGCAACAGTGAGAGTGAAATTAGAATTGTTACCAGAAAAATTAGTAAACTGTTCCAAGTTCCTGGACCGTTAAAGAACACTCAAAATATCTATGTTGAGAATATGTTGCTAGCGTTCTCTGACGAAAACGCTCATCAGCAAACTACTTAATGATAAAAGAATGATCTAAAAATTTCCGACCTCAACACAAAGATGGCAGCACTCATAAAAAAGGCTAGTGAATTTCGCCGTTGATCTGTTGACAGTTTCTCACCAAAGATAGCGCCACTGGGCCAGGTTGACGGGTAGAATTATATAGTTTAACTCTAGACTAGCTTGTATCCATAGTTACAGGTGAGTAGCTTGTTTAGATTTTGAATCACAACGTTGTAAATAAGATAAATGTAGAGGTTACAAGGAGAAAATTGAAAGTACATTGAAAGACTCCGTCCCTTCCTATACAATGATTAAAAGGTGGGCTGTAGAGTTTAAAATGTGACGTACGGGCACTAGTGTGGACGTCCTGTGGAAGTCACAACTACAGAGATCCTTGAAGGCTCTGTCCCTTCGCATACAATGATTAAAAGGTGGGTTGTAGAGTTTAAAATTGGACGTACGAGTACTGGTGATGAGCCTCGCTCTGGACGTCTTGTGGAAGTCACGACTCCAGAGATCATTGAAAGACCCTGTCCCTGCATATACAATGATTAAAAGGTTGGTTGTAGAGTTTAAAATGGGACGTACGAGCACTAGTGATGAGCCTCGCTCTGTACGTCCTGTGGAAGTCACAGCTCCAGAGTTTATTGAAAGACTCTGTCCCTTCATATGCAATGATTAAAAGGTGGGTTGTAGAGTTTAAAATGGGACGTACGAGTACTAGTGATGAGCCTCGCTCTGGACGTCCTGTGGAAGTCACAACTCCAGAGATCATTGAAAGACTCTGTCCCTTCATAAACAATGATTAAAAGGTGGGTTGTAGAGTTTAAAATGGGACGTACGAGTACTAGTGTTGAGCCTCGCTCTGGACGTCCTGTGGAAGTCACAACTCCAGAGTTTATTGAAAGACTCTGTCCCTTCAGATACAATGATTAAAAGGTGGGCTGTAGAGTTCAAAATGAGACGTACGAGTACTAGTGATGGGCCTTGCTCTGGACGTCCTGTGGAAGTCACAACTACAGAGATCATTGAAAGACTCTGTCCCTTCAGATACAATGATTAAAAGGTGGGTTGTAGAGTTCAAAATGAGACGTACGAGTACAAGTGATGGGCCTTGCTCTGGACGTCCTGTGGAAGTCACAACTACAGAGATCATTGAAAAAATTTCATCGTTTAATATTGGAAGACCGCAGATTAAAGATTTTTGAGATATCAGAGGCTGTAAACATATCAATAGAACGTGGAGATTATATTTTAAGTATTGTTATGAGCTTTCACAAGCTCTGTGCAAGATGGATGCTGCTTTTGTTGACACTTGATCAACACTTGTAAAGAAAAACTGTTTATGTTAAGCATTTGGAGATCTACTGTAAAAATCTCAGTAAGTTTTTGAAACGGCGTATTACTCTGGATGAAACTTCGATACATCACTGCACTCAAGAAAGTAAATGACTGTCAAAACAGTTGACTGTGCCAGGTGAACCAACTCCAAGACGGGCAAAGGCAATTTTGTCAGCTAACAAGTTTATGGCGAGTGTTTCCTGGGCTACACAGGGAATAATTTTTTTATTACTTGGAAAATGGTGAAAGTGTCATTGGTGACGACTATGCAAACTTACTACAACGTTTTAGTGATAAGGTGAAAATAAAAGGACCTCATTTGACAAAGAAACTGATACTTGCTTGTTCACGTCAATGTTCTGGCCTGCCATTCAGTAGTTGCAATGGGAAAATGTGCAAACTGAAGTTCAGATTGCTTGGACATCCACCCTACTCACCAGATCTAGCACCCAGGGACTGCTACCTGTTCCTGAAGCTTAAAAAACTTCCTGAAGGACGAAGATTTTACAGCAACGAGGCGCTCATTGATACCGTAAATAGCTGTTTTGAAGACCATGGTAAACCGCCCTACAGAGATGGTTTAATTAAATTATAACATTGATATGTCAAATTTAGTAGCCTTTCTGGAGATTATGTTGAAAAATAAAGAAAAATATATAGTTTTTTTATTGTGAGGCCCGGGACTTATCAGTTGACCATCATACGAGGGCTGTTCAATGAAGAATGATCACAATTTTTTTTCTCAACGTACCCTTACTCATCCTCATAATTTTGATGGAACTTCTCAAAATAGTCTCCCCTGAATGCAATGCACTTGTCCCAGCGTTTCTGCCAGTCTTCAAAAGACATGCTGGAAACAGTTTTGAGAGATCCTTAAAATCGCCTCCGCAGCCTTCACCACTGCTTCTGATGATGGATAATGCCTCCCACGAAGGTGTTTCTTCAAGTTAGGGAATAGCAAAAGTCACATGGAGCAAAATATGGACTATAGGGAGGATGAAGGATACACTTCACTGATGTTTGCAAGATATTCAGCAACAACTTTGGCAGTATGCGGCCGCGCATTATCGTGGTGCAGCATCCAGCCTTTTTCACGGAAATGTGGTCTTTTGAACCTGATATGGACTTGCAATGTTTTCAAGACATCCCTGTAGTATTGTCCAGTTACTGATGTGTGTGCATACACAACATGCTGATAAACCATTCCATGAATATCAAAGAATGAGATGACCATAACTTTCCCAGCAGAAGCAACCACTTTTGCTTTTTGTGGGGTTGGAGATGAAGGAGATTTCCACACTGAACTTTGCTCTTTGCTCTGAGAATCCAAATGATGTAGCCAAGTTTCGTCAGCAGTGATTACGATTGAAAGAAACTCCGGATCTTCTACTAACATCAACTTTAACTGCATATTTCCTGCATTGCAGTGGTAGGCGATACTGAACATGTCTGAACTTGCCTGGTTCTCACAGTTGGAAACCAGGAGTACCAACAATGAAACTATTACGGCGTGTTTGTTTCACATTAAGCTAACAGAATATAATAAGATTGAATTTTAGTGCGAAAAATTACGACCGTAAAAATGATCATCCTTTATTGAACAACCCTCGTACATCTGTTGTAAAATATATCTATAAATATTAAGGACTATCTAATAACAGTGTATGATGCGCAGGTTTAAAGAATTTTATTTTGTTAGTAGATGTTGGCCTTGTTTTGGAATCACACCTATTCAGAAAGTAAAATGTTGTTTTCAACCCTGTATGATAACTGCTACGTAACGCAAAACTAACAACTGAGTACCTGCATGTTCTATAAGTCATCACCATGGATACAGAGCTGACCTAGCACATTCTGTTTTTTTTTTCCCTTCAAAAATTAAAGAAAAATACCTGGAATCAAGTTTACTATGCAAAACTTAGCTTCTTGAATGCTTGCGGAATTGTGACATAATTGATTGAATAATCAGTTCAGAAATATACTAAAAGATAATGGGAAATATCAAGAAAAATACATTTACATTTACAAATACGAAGTAATGTGATGATAGTTTTAATCGCCAAATGAACACTTTATGGGAGCCCTGAAATATATATTTGGGCGGTTCATTGAACACAGCTCTGTATGAAATTAACACAAAACTGCCGGGCTACAATTTGTCGACTCCAGCCAGGCTCTCTTAATGGACCATAAATCTCCACAGTTACAACATTTCTCTCGTCGCTACTTCCTTTTTATAACTGTTACACAAAATTCGATATCTCTCTCTTGTTCGGCTCATGTGTTGCACAACCGCTGCGTCCTCTACCTCCTCCATTTACACGAGGCTAAGGAAGTGAGCAATTTCCATACGTCACCAACATAGACGTAAGGGGCCATAAACTTTTCGCCAGGATACGTCACAAAAGACATTCACTTTAAGGGAATCTCGTTGCATTTGTACCATCTCGTGAGGATTTTCTGAGCCCCAGATGCGCACATTATAAGTATTAACATGTCCACTATGGTGAAAGGTCCATTCATCACTGAACACAACACGATACATAAAATCGTCATCGTTATGAAACAATATGTCGTTTGCAAAGTTGGCACGTAATGCGTGGTCTGTCAGCTTTAAAGCCTGTAGTAACTGTAAACGGTAAGGACGTAGCCGTAAGCGTTTTCTTATAACTTTCCAAACAGTCGACACAGGAACTTGTATTTCACGACTAACCTTCCGGACTGATTTCCTTGGGCTACGAGTGAACGACTCTCGCAGTAACTCAACAGTCTCTTCACTTACTCTTGGTCGTCCCTTTACAAAGACAGCCGGTATCTTCAAACTGATGATACCATCTACGAATGTTATTATCACTAGGAGGATCAAAACAGAACTTAATGCGGAACGCACGTTGCACAGTAACTACAGATTCTGTCTTTGCGAACTGCAAAACACAAAACGCTTTCTGTTTACTAGTCGCCATCTTTGCTACTACTGCTGTCACGCGGATTGCGGCAGAAACATTGCACGCACATGCCAACAAACAAAGCTGTTTGAGTTTCTTTCATTTATATATTTATAAATGTAAGTTTAATGTAATAGATATCATAAAGGGAAAAAAGAGTCCCGAAATTCATTTATATATACACTGTATTACACAGGATGATAATGAACTACACCAAAATATATTCAAAGAAGTTGCAGATATCTTAAGCAAGTAATTTGAGATGGGAGACTTACAGCCTGTAGATTCAAATGTGGAAGTGATAGTTATAGATTTCTAAAGTGCCAGTACGCCACTGATAATGATGATACCCCTTGAGTGCACAACACATAAATGAAGATACGTTCAAAGCACTCTCTCTGCCGCAATTGTTATGACATTAGCTTTCAAGTGAAAGGTAAACGAGCTGGAGTCTCATTTACTTCTTTTTTGTCGTTTTCTTACTGTCGCGAGGCATCGTAGCGATGGGCACGGCCGGCGCGCGCAAAGAGACAGATAGATGTCTGGAAGGTTCGTCTTTTTAGTGCCGTCTTGATTCTTACAGAACGTTCCACTAATTTCTACAACAATGAGTGGACATATAAAAGAAGCCGCGGATAGTTGTCAAGGGGACAGTCATAATTGGATTCGATAATCGTGTGTGTGCAGCTGTGGTTTGAAAGTAAACTCTTTTGTTTGTGGTCGTGTTTCACACGAACTTGTAGGTTGAATTTGTATATGTTACATTACTAAGAGTTCTTTGAATTTTTGCAAGCTTAAATCTTGTATAAATGTTAGGCACACATTGCCTCCAAAATTGGCATTTCCGTGGAATTTGAGCACACAATCCTCCATGAAGATCTGAAAATGCTTAAACGGCAATCCTCCAAAACAACGTTCTCCACTCGCTAGATCATGTCGTCAGACCGGCTGGTGCGAGGCCGTGACTGTCTTAGTTTGTTGTCACACAATGCTCTACCTTGATTGAACTGTTGCACCTAGGAACGTACCTTAGACACTTCCATGTTACCATTTTCTGGTAAAGTGTAAGAGATAGTGAAAATGCTACTAGACAAATAGTGCACATTTTGTTAAAGCAAGCAAGTGATGTCAAGTACACTAATTTGTGTATAATTAGCCATTTCCGAAGACAAATTAATTATTCTTACACACAAATGCTCAACTAACCTAATAGTGGTTTAACTATGAAGCCTGGAACTTAAGCACTTACAGCATAGTAAGTCGCTACAAATGGTGAGTACCTCGTTGTATTCGAGGGTGGTCTGAATAGTTTCGGACCTCAACATGAAGATGGCAGCACTTGTAAATAAAAGCCAGTACATTTCGTTGTTCATCACCAAAGTTCCAGCCATTATGGCCTCTCAGTTGTCATGTAACAGTCGTTTGAGTGAGTTGATGTGAGTATTTTTAAGAAAATGAAGAAAATCGAGTATCGAGCTGTCATTAAATATTTGTTTATGGAAGGCAGTAGCCTCACTCGAATCATAGATGAGTTGGATTCTGAGTATGGGGACTCTGCACCATCACATACCACAGTGAAATTTTGGGCAGCTGAATTTAAACGTGACAAGAGCTTGGGGGACCATGAACGTTCAGGACGTCCAAAAACGGCAGCTACCGACGAAAACATCGCAAAAGTTCATCAAATGGTGCTAGACGATCGCCAAAATAAAGGGGGAGAGATAGCAGAAGCTATGAAATGTCTAAAGAACGTGTTTGTCACATTTTAAATCGACATTTAGACTTGAGAAAGATGTCCTCACGTTGGCTTTGTTCACGTTAGACCGAAAACGTGTTCGAATGAACATTTCCAACGCTCTGTTGGCACAGTGTAGGCGCAATAAATCCGAGTTTTGGTGACGATTAAGTATTGAAAGTGAAAATTGGAATCAATTAATATGCCCAAAACAGAATACAGTCCAAACAGTGGACTGCAAAGGGGGAACCGGCTCCAAAAGGGCAAAAAAAACTGTTTTTTTCTACGGCTGGGAAAGTGATGGCGACAGTTTTTGAAGAATGTCATGGAGCTATTCTATTCGACTATTACATCCAAATGGTTAAAACCATTACAGGAGCTTCCTACGCATCATTACTTGACAAGCTCAAGGCAGAACTTGGGGGAAAACGTCCACATTTGCAGAAAAAGAAAATACTGTTTCGCCAAGACAACGCATCGCCTCACACCTCATCGGTTGCAGTGGTCAAAATCCACGAACTACGGTTTGAACTGCTTGACCATCCGCCTTACTCACCATGCGACTTCTTTTTATTCCCTTATCTGAAAATTGCGCTCGGAGGACATAGATTTTCATCAAATGAAGAGGCAATCACCTTCGTGAACAGTTATTTTGCAGAGGAAAAGCCGAGTACATTTTGGACGGGATACAGATATAGGAGTATCGCAAGGAGAAGTGTGTAGAGTTACAAGGAGACTATGTTGAATAACGCGGAGTACTATTTGGACGGGTTACAGAGATGAGAGCATCGCTGGGGCAAGTGTGTAGAGTTATAAGGAAACTATGTTGAAAAACGCGGAGTACTATTTGGACGTGTTACAGAGATGGGAGTATCACTAGGAGAAGTGTGTAGAGTTACAAGGAGAGTATGTTGAATAACGCGGAGTACTATTTGGACGTGTTACAGAGATGGGAACATCGCTGGGAGAAGTGTGTAGAGTTACAAGGAGACTATGTTGAATAACGCGGAGTACCATTTGGACGTGTTACAGAGATGGGAGCATCGCTGGGAGAAGTGTGTAGAGCTACAAGGAGAGTATGTTGAAAACCGCCGAGTACTATTTCGACGTTTTACGGAGATGAGAACATCGCTGAGAGAAATGTGTAGAGTTACAAGGAGACTATGTTGAAAACCGCCGAGTACTATTTGGACGGGTTACAGAGATGAGAGCATCGCTGGGAGAAGTGTGTAGAGCTACAAGGAGAGTATGTTGAAAACCGCCGAGTACTATTTCGACGTTTTACGGAGATGAGAACATCGCTGAGAGAAGTGTGTAGAGCTACAAGGAGACTATGTTGAAAACCGCCGAGTACTATTTGGACGGGTTACAGAGATGAGAGCATCGCTGGGAGAAGTGTGTAGAGTTACAAGGAGAGTATGTTGAAAACCACCGAGTATTATTTCGACGTTTTACGGAGATGGGAGCATCGCTGGGAGAAGTGTGTAGAGCTACAAGGAGACTATGTTGAAAACCGCCGAGTACTATTTGGACGGGTTACAGAGATGAGAGCATCGCTGGGAGAAGTATGTAGAGTTACAAGGAGACTATGTTGAAAACCGCCGAGTACTATTTGGATGGGTTACAGAGATGAGAGCATCGCTGGGGGAAGTGTGTAGAGTTATAAGGAAACTATGTTGAAAAATGCCGAGTACTATTTGCACGGGTTACAGAGATGGGTGCATTGCTGGGGGAAGTGTGTAGAGTTACAAGGAGTCTATGTTGAAAAAAAATTCTGTATAAAATGTGTTGTACCTTTTTTAGGTCGGAGACTTTTCAGACAGCCTATGTGTTTCCGTAAAACACACGAGTCAGGTGAAGGGTTTAACGTTATGCTGGTATGTTGACATGATAGAACAATGGTTAAGAGCAACCGGGCGGCGACCGGCAGATCCGTGGTCAAATCCCGGCTATGACATGGGATTTCATAGTCTGAGTCTGCCCGCATATTTTCGAAATATTCCTTTTTATTTGAGTAAAATATCCATAATAACACGTTTCTCAAATGAAAAGTCGTTATTCACTTTTTATCTCTTGATTAGTTGGGTTAACAAGCTTTTCTCCATTAACAAGTCTAGAACATTGCCGTGGCCACATCTTGCATACAGCCCACATACAGTCGACGTCGCTTTATCACAGATAACGGCGCGGATCTCAATTTCGTCTCGCCGTTTTCTTTTATCGTAATCCAACAATTAATTTTTTCAAGACCATAAAAAGGTGTTATTGAGAAGGTGAACGATGGGCAATTAAAGGGAAGAAGAAGAGGAGGAAGAGGAAGAAGGAAGCGTGGAAGAGAATGTTAAGTAAAAAAGCGAGGAACATTCCCCAGATGTGAATTAACGAACCGGAAAGAGATAAGTCTTACCTGCTAGTGCCCATTCAAACGAGCAAATAATTCATTCTTAATAGCCGCTCAGATTCGCTTCTTTCTGCCATTTGATTCGATAATGTATCTCCCGGCGGCTTCTGATTGGCTTAAATTACTCTCGACTTCTATTGAATGTCTTGAGGTCGCCTTTTTGAGGAAACTTTCTTTCTCTGTAGCCTCCCACAAAGTCTCTTAATGTGCAACAGTCCCGTTATATTTTCTAACCTTTGAGAGTTCACAGGTGTCTCTACAGGGTGCTTCATAATCCTTATTGCTAACTGCTTTGTGCTTTAGAGGCATTGTTAAGATTCAAATGCAGCAAAAACCTTGAGGAAAACAGTTGCCATATTTTGAGGTTATTGTATTCTATCAGGATACCACAGGCTATATTTTCCAACGTCAATGTTTAGTTTCGATAGTCAGTTGTTATAGTCTTTGCTAATCACGTAAAATCTGATGCTTAAATTCTCCTCCAACTTGAATGTGTCCATGGAGATGTCTACATTGATAGACGAAACCTCACAAAGGTGTGGTAGCCCTCAAACTGTCTCCAAGGAACACAAGAATAGAGATGTGAATGTGCCATAGTGCAGTAGAAGAGGAAATCGAAGCCAGTGACCTTTGGAATCACGCAGTTACTTTTCTTGAACAGACTAACAACAAATGTTGCCCGCTATATGTGTATATGAGAGTGAGTCCAATAAAACCTTATTTTTTTAATATTATTCATTGTGCAGAAGTGGTACAAAGCTGTATTACTTTTCAACATAATCTCCACCACGCTCAATGCAGGTCCTCCAGCGCTGACAAAGTGCATAAATGCCTTTAGAAAAAAAAATTTGGTAGTCTCGCAACCACTCTGCACCACGTGGCGTACTTCTTCATCTAAACGGAACTTCTTTCCCCTCATTGCGTCTTTGTGTGGTCCAAGCATATGGAAATCACTTGGGGCAAGGTCTGGTGAGTATGGTGGATGAGGAATACACTCAAAATGCAGGTTTGTGTTTGTTGCAGTTGCTGTATGGGTAGTGTGGGGTCTTGCATTGTCATGTTGCAAAAGGATATCTGCTGACAGCAATCCACGTCGCTTTGATTTGATTGCGGGCTGCAGATGATTTTATAGCAGATCTGTGAATGATGCACTGATGACAGTGGCCTCTATAGGCATGCAATGCCCCAAAATAACGATTTTTCGTCGCAAAAGAGAGTCAGCATAACCTTACCTGCTAATGGTTCTGTTCGAAACTTCTTTGGTTTTGGCGATGAGGAATGGCGCCATTCCTTGCTCGCTCTCTTCGCTTCCGGTTCGTGGAAGTGAACCCAGCTTTCGTCCCCAGTAACGATTCGTGCAAGGAAGCCATCACCTTCCCGTTCAAAGCGCCGAAGAAGTTCTTCACAAGCATCAATACGTCGTTCTTGCATTTCAGGAGTCAGCTGCCATGGCACCCATCCTGCAACACTTTGTGATACTGGAGCACATCACACACAATGTGGTGTGCCGACCCATGACTAATCTGTAAACTTACTGCAATGTCATTCAGTGTCACTCAGCGGTTTTCCTTCACTATGGCTTCAACTGCTGCAATGTTCTGTGGAGTCACAGCTCGTTGTGCCTGTCCAGGACGTGGAGCACCATCCACTGAAGTCACACCATTTGCGAACTTCCTACTCCATCCGTAGACTTGCTGCAGTGTCAGACATGCATCACCGTACGAACCTTCATTTGTCGATGAATTTCAATAGGTTTTACACCTTCACTACGCAAAAACCGAATAACAGGACGCTGCTCTAACATGGAGCAAATCGTAAGTTGTGCGGCCATCTTTATACTGATATTCCGACGGTATGTGTGCATCTGGACTATGCTGCCATCTACAGGGCATTCTGAACGCTGTTTGTAGCATGCTCACCAACTCAGAGGATAACGGCGCGAAATTTCGATTTGTTATTACAAATTTGAGGTTTTATTTTGACTACTGAGAAGATTCTGTAACAATGTGTCCTTGTCAGGAAATCCTCCTCCCGTAGGGGAGGGGATCCGTTCCCTTCAGCTGCCGAGGTGCGGGCGCTGCGGAAACTTAGCACTCGTGTTACCTCTGACGTTACTAGAGGAAGCTCGGTCCGAGCATTCGAGCCCCTCCCTCTGGGAGTTGTTTGGATTGGGTTGGTCTCGAGGGGGCAGAGTGTTCCCGATACCCACGGGAAATTGGATACCTCCGGCCAGGCTACGACCGCCCGGAGGGGGTAGAGGGTTGCCCCAGAAGTCCCGGGTACTAGCCTGTAGAGCTAGTAGCTGATGAGCTAGACACCGGCGGCCCTACCAAGGTTATTTGGTAGCCAGTCCATTAAGGACCGGCGCGTAAGTGGCATATCCACTTCCGTCCTGCCTGCCGTGTGCAGCGGGGGCGGGGGTCATTTTATAAAATGGGTACTGTCCTATGATAAAAGCCCGAGAGGTCCGGCTTCTGGTCCTACGTGTGTAGGACTGATGGGAGTAGATCCTCGCACTTATTGTCAGGAAATTCTCCACATAGCCCCAACATGGGGCTGCTATTTCTTTGGTTCTTTTAAGGAACAGTTCACGATGGCGGTTCTGTCAGAACGGTATTTTCAGTATAAAATATGTGTAACCATTTTCCTTTAATTATCTAATCTACAGTATTTCTGTCACTCTTCAAAATATTCTCCACATTTAATTTGATGCTTGTGGCGAAGTATGTTTTTAATGAACACACCCCATGGTCAGAACACGTAATGGAACTTTCTCTGGAAGACTTCTCCCGGAGAACGGAATTTTCACAGAGCAAATACTGCCTCCGGCGCCTAAAAACAGATGAACATCGTAGTGTAAGAACAGGACATTTTGGAAATGAATTATTCTTCCTACCAACTCTGAGACACCCATGGGTCAGCCACGGAAATATAACCTACCACCTTCGAAATGTGGGCGACATACGCTACGCCTAACTCATCCGAGTCGACCTGACCATACAACACTTAAAGAGCAAGGCTCTTTAAGTGACCCCAAAGTAGGTTTCTTGCATTTCGGAGACCACTGAAATGGTCCTCGTCGATTTTTCCACCTTTTGCACAAGTGGAAACTGAATCGCAACTGATTGAGATTTTAAATTGATCGATGATCGAAACGATAACATTTTGGAACTTATTCGCCTCTACTATTCTTATATATTTTTGTAATAAAAATTCTCTACGTATTGCAAATTTTCAATTTCTTCACTCGATGATTTGTAAGCCAATAAATCGATATAAATAGGTGTCAACGTAAAGGAAACTCAGCATTTTACTTTCCATACCGCAATGAACATATTATATCCGGATATTCGTATTTGGAATATTTTAGTGTGTCCTCTTGTGAGTCTAGGAATCTTGCATACCACGACACGCCGATATACAGTGCGATCCATATAAACCTGAACCACTTCAATAGGCCATAATTTCCCTTTGAAAGCTCATAGAATGTAGAAATTTGTTATAATGATCTCAGTGGCTCTGGCATAATTGACAACACTGACAGCTGTTGACAGTTGACAGTCATATATGTGCATCATGACAGCAACATGCAGTACCCATTACGAGAGTGTTTAAATTTTGAAAACATATTGGTAGACAAATTCCTTGGTAACAACGCAGCGGTAACTTCGAAGAGAACTTAATGTACACGATGTTCCGATAAAAGCAACAATTTTATCGCTCGTAAGAAAGCTGGAGACAGCTGGTATACTCATTAGTAAGAGTGGAAAACATAGACCGTCATCTGTTACAGATGTTCGCAGAAGACTATTGAATTCTCCAAACAGATCGTTGTGTCGATTGAGCCAGGAATCAGGGTATTCATATGGAACATGTCATAGAGCTGCGATCTTACAGAGTGCATATGGTGTAACAACTGAAAGAAGTAGATTATGATAAACGAAACGGTTAGTGTCGATGGTTTCTGAGTACTCTTATTCCACGTCCAGACATTCTCTCCAGAACGTGGTTACAGATGACGCATGGTTTCATCTGCCAAGCTGATATTGGGCTGGTGCAAACCCCCAAATGATCCACGGAAATGTTGGAGTATGGTGCGCGGTGTCAGCTTCCAGGATCGTTGGTCCCATTTTCTTTGCTACGACTGTGGACACTTAAGTTTATATGGGTATCTTCAATATATTTGTGGAGCAGCTGGATAATATCGAATTTAGAGAAAGTTATTTCCAACAAGATTTGGCAACGTGCCATACATCTAATGACACCGTGCAACTTTTAACCAGTTTCTTTGATAATTGAATTGTGGCACAAGGTCTGTGGCCCCCCAGATCCCCTGAGCTAATCTTACGGATTTTTTTCTTGTGTGGATATCAAAAAATGTAGAGTGTACAACAATAGACCACGGACAAATGATGTTCTTAAGGAATCCATTCGAACCGAAATAAGCAACATTGGCGAAAATACTCTCCGTAACACTTCAGAGAATATGGTGAGACGAGTGCTGGGAGGACACTTTCATCATTTTCTCTCAGATGTAAACAGTGTAATGTAATCTCCCAATTGTGTATTGTCACCCGAACGTCGGGACTCCCTATAGAACCGGCAGGCAGCAGCAGGAGATGGTAGGCGTTCACCTCGCCCACTCATTTGTCTTATAGCGGTAACGAGGGGTGGCTGGAAAAACATTACTGTGCCGTCTCTTTCCGCTCCCCTTGGTTTCTCGAACTTACGAGATATTTCATCTAATCCGGAACCTTCTAGATTGGCCAGCTGGTCTTATATAAGCAACGCGTCGGGCTGGAGAAAAGTCAGTGCTTGACGAGCTAGTGAACGGACGAGAAGACTGTGTACGTGCATCGGAAGAGTTTACGTAACTGTGAGCGTGCAAGTGGAACTATAACGGACGAACTGGTGAATTGTAATTGTGTGCATTACGTAATTCTGTGTAATCGGCAAGTGATCAACTGCAATTCGGTGGAAATAAAGAGCATTTTTGAGTGGTGCAATCGGACTTTTATTTTCACGAACCCACAAAGTCACAGTATTATATTGTTCCAAAGTTGCATCTGTGTCCTATTGTTGATTAAAAGGTTATGGCCTATTTAAATGGTTCAGGTTGATATGGATCACAATGTAATTGTGTACCACTTCTAAAGAGGAACGGCTGAAGTGAAGGTACCGCACGTGGCTAAAGAGGGTATATTTTTTCTGACGTAAGCATGTTTTCCTTATGGAAGAGAAGCCAGGGCTTCTGGTTCTACGTCACGTAAAGCAAACTCAAATCTGATAAATACGCCTCTGAAAGCCTTTCATATCCAATAAATGAATGTGACAATCAGAATCCTAAACGTTAAAAAATGTACATAAATAAATCTCAGTTTATCCAGGAGAGGGAGCTGTGGTTTAGTATCACTGCAGTTCAGGGTGTAATATGTCCAATTGAAAGTTCTATAGAAGCCTGCGGATTTAGTATAAGAAAGTATATAATTAAATTTAAATGCCATGTTTTTAAAATATAATAAGAAATGTAAAAATAAGCAGAAGTAACAGCGAGTTTGTCTTTGTTTTTCATTCAGTTATTACCTATGCTTTAATTTTCACATGCAATCGCAAGATATTTTCAGAAAATTCAAGATATACATTTAATTTTTAATTTAAATATTTTAAACGTATGCTATTTTAATTTAAATTTTCAGGGTTGTTTTTAATAACATCAAAATTTTGTAAATTATACCATGCAAAGATTAGTTTAAAATTTCAAGCTATCGGAAATTAGTTCAAAAGGTCGAATTATTAAACACTTTTTAAATCAATATGTTTCTCTCGTCTGATTTAGTATGCATTGACGCGTTTTGATATTTTGTATTTTTTTTCCAGCCGTTAAGAGGAGTGCTGAGTAAATACGACTTTAAAAGGTGGCGAGAGAAATATGTGTGAGGAAATGTCGAGCGAGAAAAGACACTTGACAGAATATTGTATTGTGTTGTAAAACCCAGAAGAATATTGTATTCCCCGGGATGTGTTTACCCTAGCAATCTAGAGCTCGCTAGGTAAACCCTCGGCTTCTATATTTGTTTTTCTGCGACCTTCCTTTCTTGAGTATGAAATTTACATAAAGAAAATCGCCCAAGCGAAGTGAGTGTATGCATTTTGATATTCCAGAGGACGCGAGATGGAAAATAACGCACAGTAGATAATAGCAAAAATACTATACCTGGAGACTAAACTTGGAAGCTGAACATATATACACACACATACAATCTAACATTCACATAACATTCTCAAACTACCCTTACCAACACTTGTTCTTCTATCCACTTCAAGATGAACATTGTCCTCTTGTAGTTACAAGGGAATACAGCAGACTTTAAGTGATAGTCGGATGTTCTATACTTGACTTTCTCTACTCTTGTACAAACACTTATTGCTCTACCTACTTCAAGATAAACATTATATTTTTCTAGTTACAAGGGAATACAGTAGACTTTAAGTGATAGTCAAATGATTTATATACATGACTTTCTCTACTCTTGTACAAACACTTATTGCTCTATGTACTTCAAGATAAACATTATCTTATTGTAGTTACAAGGGAATACAGTAGACTTTAAGTGATAGTCAAATGTTCTATACTTGACTTTCTCTACTTTTGTACAAACACTTATTGCTCTACCTACTTCAAGATAAACATTATCTTATTGTGGTTACAAGGGAATACAGTAGACTTTAAGTGATAGTCAAATGTTCTATACTTGACTTTCTCTACTTTTGTACAAACACTTATTGCTCTACCTACTTCAAGATAAACATTATCTTATTGTGGTTACAAGGGAATACAGTAGACTTTAAGTGATAGTCAAATGATTTATATACATGACTTTCTCTACTCTTGTACAAACACTTATTGCTCTATGTACTTCAAGATAAACATTATCTTATTGTAGTTACAAGGGAATACAGTAGACTTTAAGTGATAGTCAAATGTTCTATACTTGACTTTCTCTACTTTTGTACAAACACTTATTGCTCTACCTACTTCAAGATAAACATTATCTTATTGTGGTTACAAGGGAATACAGTAGACTTTAAGTGATAGTCAAATGTTCTATACTTGACTTTCTCTACTTTTGTACAAACACTTATTGCTCTACCTACTTCAAGATAAACATTATCTTATTGTGGTTACAAGGGAATACAGTAGACTTTAAGTGATAGTCAAATGTTCTATACTTGACTTTCTCTACTTTTGTACAAACACTTATTGCTCTACCTACTTCAAGATAAACATTATCTTATTGTGGTTACAAGGGAATACAGTAGACTTTAAGTGATAGTCAAATGATTTATATACATGACTTTCTCTACTCTTGTACAAACACTTATTGCTCTATGTACTTCAAGATAAACATTATCTTATTGTAGTTACAAGGGAATACAGTAGACTTTAAGTGATAGTCAAATGTTCTATACTTGACTTTCTCTACTTTTGTACAAACACTTATTGCTCTACCTACTTCAAGATAAACATTATCTTATTGTGGTTACAAGGGAATACAGTAGACTTTAAGTGATAGTCAAATGTTCTATACTTGACTTTCTCTACTTTTGTACAAACACTTATTGCTCTACCTACTTCAAGATAAACATTATCTTATTGTGGTTACAAGGGAATACAATAGCCTTTAAGGGTATGTATGACTGAAATTTTCAAATTCTGAAATAATAATGCTAGCTTTTTTAAATTTACACCATAGGTGTAGTATATTGTAAACATGTTGCAACCTAAATTTAAATCATTTTTCTCCAGCAGTTTAGAAATTATGATAAATTTTGTATGTTTTTTGTTACGTCACTAAAAAGTCCCTTGCGACAAAATATTTTGAATTTTGGTCTAATATTTTAACCCTATGTTGACAATACACATACTTTTTGAAATTGCTCTGGGTTTTTCTGTGTCTCGTTTAGTTTAGGTCACAAAAATTTTTTAATTTACAAACATTCTTTTTTGTCTAAAAAACTGTAAGTTTTGTGTTTGAAAATTAAAAATATATGCTTATATACATTTCACAATAAAACCTAGGGCAATTTCCATTCGTCATGATATTCTGAACCTGTTTAGGAAATTTCATGAATGTAGTACAAAAACTGCATCGCAAGGAGCATTTTACAGGAAGAAAAATGCTGAAAATATGAACATTGAGAAAACAGCGATTAAAGATTTGATTGCATAACTCACATTAAATTCCACCAGGCTGATAGGTTGGACCCTCAGATTTCTTTTTCCTCTCCTCTGTTGCTGCTTTTTCCACCTTTTTCTTCTTTAGATGTTGCTTTTCTTCTGCACAACTTTGCTTCTTGCTTTGCAGGATACGAGTCTGATCTCGCTGCACTGAAGTTTTCCTTGCTGAGTCTACTACACTTTCGCCTCTGATATTTTGCTGCAGCTCCAATGAATTAAGACTACCCATGTTAAACTCACTGATGCTTTTAATAACAGCAAGATCCAATTTTTGTTTTGATATGAAAACTTCCTTTGGGCACTTATTCCATATGACATGATGCAAAGATTCATTGGCATTCTGTGTTTTTCCTGTTTTGCACCTTTCTAGTAATGTTGTAGAAGCCAGCCTCTGACATATTGGCAACATTTTAGGAACTATTTTGTTTGAAAGCCTTATTTTTCTTTTCTTGAATTGAAAATTTAAGAACGGAAAACAGACAAAGAATGTGGATGTAGGCAAAAGAGGGCGTGACTCTGACAGAGTTTAAAGGCCACCGACATTTAAATAAGCATTTAAAAATGGCGTCCGGAGGCAAATTATGCATTTTTCACATTCGGGAATGTCTAAATTATTTTATAGAATTAAAACAAAAAAAGTCGTTATTTTCACGATTTTCATGAAATTTCAGTCATACATACCCTTAAGTGATAGTCAAATGTTTCAATACTGGTTGTCCAGGTCATGTCTATGTAATTATTCGGAAGGGAGTTTTAGTTGCTAAAAGTCAAATTTGTTTCTTTTTGTGTATTAGATAAACATTTCAAAATATTTTCTGAAACAAACAGAAGTATTTTAATGGAAATTAATTGTTCTTTCACACTGGCCGTCTGTAGGTTAAATTGTGAAAACATAGAGCCAGATTGAAAAATTCAATGCCATAGCCGGTATTTGAACCACGGATATTCTGGTTGCCGTCCAGCCACTCTACCATTGAGCTACTATGGCCAACGTGCCGATATGACATTAAATTCTCCAACTGACTCGTGTTTTTCCCGGTAAAGGAGTTTTCGTAATCACATGAGACAACTACCTTAATGGCGACTTACGTGTAAGTACTTTAAGACCCGGGCTTTATAGTTAACCACTATTACGTCAATTAATGGAAATTAATTGTTCTTTCACTCTGGTCGTGTGTAGGCTAAAGTATGGAAACATAGAGTCAGACTGAAAAATTCAAATTGCTATGGCATTGAATTTTTCAGTCTGACTCTATGTTTTCACAAGATTGAATTATATTGCGTAAAATTATGTACGTAAAAATTGTGATCATTCTTTATTGAACAGCTCTCGTATTTATTAGAAATTGATTAGGTTGGCGCTCGTCACACATCACCTAGCGGGAATGCCAATGACAACATCGCAGTACTTCGATTGGTTGCTCTCCTAGCAGCGCTGAAGGACAAACATCATCACATTTGAAACATTTGTCCACAACACTCAAGTAAACGTTTTATATACCGAGATGTCAGAACATGGCGTCTGAAAACGATGAACATTGGTTTAGACATAGAGATCTACTAACTACAACAAACTATCGACTTTACATACTTCTGTGTAGCTTCTAGCAACACCAACTCCAATACTCAGACCATAATACAGATTCCAAGATGGCGCCCGTCGAAGCCCAGCGGCTCTGGTTACGTAGAATAGAAAACTATACACAATGGACATAATATAATCCATATTACGGAGCAGCGAGGTAACTCCTAAGCATTTATCACTTTATACTTTCAACTAAAACGTGTAATAACATAAATAAAGAGTCATGACAAATCCTAAGAGCTTATCACATTATATAGTAGCACGACCAGTACTATGCATCTTCCACAATTAAAATGAATTATGTTTTGAACTGTATGTCATGCTGTTTTAAAGCAAACAAATTATCTTTGAATCTAGACAAAACAAAAGTGGTCAAATTTATAACCTGTCGTACATCACATACTGAAATAGAAATCGGGATTAATGATATGTTATTAGAAGAAATTGACAGCATAAAATTTCTGGGCCTTCATGTGGACAGATGTTTAGATTGAAAAGCTCAAATAAATTATATCTTACCTAAACTCAGCTCTGCCTGTTATGCTATCCGAGAGCTGGTTAATGTGAGTTCTATTGACACACTTAAATTGGTATATTATGCATAGTTTAACTCTATTATGGAGTATGGAATATTATTTTGGGGCAACTCAGTAGAAAGTAAAAAAATATTCCTTATGCAAAAGAGGGTTATAAGAATCATTACTAACACCCACAACAGATGCTCCTGTAAAGATCTTTTTACAAGATTGAAGATATTAACGCTTCCTTGCATGTTTATATTCTCGATCCTAAAATTCTTTGTATGCAATCGTGTCTTATTTGCAACAAATAATGTAATTCACAAAATAAACACTAGACAAAAGTATAATATCCATTATCCCAGTGCTAAACTTTCTTGCTTCCAGAAAGGTGTGCATTATGAAACTATCAAAATATTTGGCGCACTTCCTAATGTTCTTAAAGAAAAAGTTGATAATTTCGGTGCTTTTAAAAAAGCTGTTAGAGAGTACCTTTGCTCAAAATCTTTTTATTCTGTACAAGATTATCTGAATGACAAATTATCCTGATAATGCTTCTGTAGCTCTATAACTAGTATTTAACTATTCCACTGACAAATCATTACTTATAAATATTTGATGCAAGCTGAAAGTTTACTTTTAATCTATATGTATTTAATAAATAACAAGAATGGTATCCATTGCAAAAAGGTTGAGACGTACTGGCATAAGCCAAGTGAAAGCTGGTTTAAAAAGTGTTTCATTTTGTATACAATATAATTATCCCTGCTTTGTTTTCCATATTGTTGTTCATATTGCCTGTGTACTATAACATGTGTCTTATGTTAACTGTTGTACATATATACGCTATTAAACTTTATACCTCTAGACATGTTCAATGTTCACAGCCTTTTCTGGCTACAAGTGAACCTACTGAACGCAAATCAATCTAATCTAATCTAATCCACCTTATACTTCCAATGAAAATTTAATTTATAAGGTATGACAACTCATAAGCATTAAACACAGCAAACTTTATCTTATTGGACTCAATCATCCTATCGTCTGTAGCAAGTACTAAAGTTTCTTTTATATTGTTTACATAGTAACCTTTTCTGGTAAGGACATAGGTACTGCTTATACTATAGTATTTAAGAGAACTTACCAGATTGTCCAGTTTACTCCAATTGTCACGTTTGAAGGTGTCAGTTCCGTCACACTGCAAGATCCATTTAAAATTTTCCACTGGTAGGCTCATAATATTGCTTCTAGGTTATGAAATACTTTGAAACTCATTAAGTGAAGGAACATCAGTGAAGCTGGGATCTTGAATGTTAAGGAAAAGAACGTAACTAATCGTCCTTAATAATGACTATCAATGGGTTAAAATCTCCTCACCACTTAGGTTCAAAACTGTCAATAACATCTTGTGCACACCAAATATTAAAATTATCTTCACTCTCTGTAAAATGTCTTGGATACATTCATCAGGATTTCGTCTTTTCTGGTTGAGCTTTAATGTGTGATAGGATGGCTGATTCTTAAAAATCGTGGGGTAGGCATCATCTATTAATTTTGGTACTTTTCGAAGGGCACGAATTGGTTCAACATCATTTACTGGAAAGTTGTCTTCCTTAACATCAAAGCACTGTTCAAAATGATGAACACAAACTACAGTTTTGTCTTTTATTTTAAAGAAGAAATTGTCAAGTTATTAAAAGTGAGATATCTTTTATATAGAAAATGAGTAGTTGTCAAACAGTTTTTGAGATTACTCACTGAGTGAGTAATCTCAAAAACTGTTTGACAACTACTCATTTTCTATACAGTTTTGTCATTTACTTTAAAATCTTTACGATGTATGTTCCTGGTCCACTTATCCCATTAGGATTTTACCTTCGGAAATTTAAATGTTGTGTGAGGTATACTACCATAATTAGATTGCAGCTAGGAACACAACAACGATGCATTTCGACAATGCTTCACAGTATACATTTAGGTAAACGTTATCACTTTATGTTAAATACTCAACTATAAACTAACTCGTTAGTCACTAATTGCCACTGTAATATGAATTACATTAATTCTTCAAACACACAAAGTAAACAAACACACACTTTACTCTGTAGATATAACCACAACATAACAAGCTGGGCCACGAGCGCCGCCATTTTTCCTGCAATCGATTCTCGTATTATGGTCTGAGTATTGGAGTTGGTGTTGCTTCTAGCATCGCTTTATAAAGTTTAAAATCGATATCGCGTCCCGGGAGTCGATAAATAATAATATCATACCATAACTTAAATATGTGGTATTTTAATCAAAATAGGTAAGGTCCTTTTTTTAGGATCCCAGGTTTTACAAAATCTTTCCATATAAAGAGTAGATTGAGTTGGAGAAATATTTTTGAAAATCTTAGTCTTACGTTCTTGAAGTACGTTTAATTTCAGCCCAGATATGACTTTTCATTTACGTTTCGTATTTTTGATTAACTCTACTAATGCCATGGTTGAAAATACTGCAAGTGATCGCAGTTTGATCACTCAAATTAATTTCCACTGAGTTAGATTTTAAACACTGCAGCAGGTGCTGCATGTAAAGTTGTCGGGGAGAGAGTCTATGATCAATTCTGCTGCCGCGGCGAGGCTACAAAGGAATGAGCAGCTAACAAGTTCCGAGAATTGGGAAATTACGCAGAGGTCACAATTTGTGTTGGGATGACTGACTCAGACAATTAGTCATACCAGGCCTAACGAGAAGTAGCAGAGAAAGGCATGTGAATGTTTGCTATGACTCATTCCAATATTAGCATTTAATTAATATCGATTATGTACAAAGTTTGTGTCTGCATCATAAATAATAATTACAAGCAAACATTTTCATCAAATGCCTTCCACGTACTCAAACATTCTATGAACTTTCAGTTGACCTGAAAATGGGACACTTATTTAATTGAAACAAGAACTCGTTACTTTTACTTCTTATTATGGATGCTGCTGAGAAGAATTTCATCTTATTCAGCAGCAGGGGAGGCATCGGTGAAATTTCGTCAAAAATGACAAAAAAACGACATTTTCATTTGCATTAAAATTATGTTTAAACATTGTAGTTTCAGAAACTGCCGTCAGTTAGGCCCTAGATCCATTTAAAGAGCAGCTACGTCATTATTTAAATGCCCACATGAGGGTGGGCGTGGCCATTTATATTGCTTTTTCCAGTGTGTCGCAAAGAAATTGATGGAATTCTCGCGTTTAAACTACGCAGTTTGATTCTGTAACTGTGGTGATGTGCAGAGACATCTTCTGAATGTTTGTGGAAGCTACTGAACCTTTCCGTAACCACTTTTATATATTATTTCCCACTTACTACATCTGAAAGTAAACAAACTTTTCCACTGACATGTAGTGTTTGTGAAATATGGTTTACATGCAAGTGATAGCTGTGGATAGCAGCTTATATTAAACTATTATTGTTCAGAATAGGAATAAAGCCTGATTTAACATTGTAATGCTTTCTTGTTGCAACATTAGGTATATGATTCATACCAGGTTAGGTTAGGAGTACAGTGGCTATTTCAAAGCAAAATATAATGAAACTTTAAGGTGTTCTAGCCATAATAGTAAGTAATGATACTAGAATGCTCTGCTTGAGGTAAATATTCAGTGAAAACATATTATAGCCCAAGAGTTAACAGTGATTCTAGTAGGCCATCTTTTGATGTAAATAGAAGAATGGTTGATGTATTTCTGGGCATTGGCAAGGGTCATATTTCTATGCAGAAGTTTTGTATGACCATGAGTATGAATTGCATAAACTATTCTACTTACAACTTCCATCTCATAGACAAAAATAAAGAGATTAGTTTTATGGGAAAGTTGCATTAAAGGAGAAGCACAGAATGCTAATGAAAGTTTCCATGGAGTAAATGTCACAAGGAACTTTTTGTATTAAGAAAGAAATTGCAAATTGCAGTGATTGCAGCTGTTAGTGAATTTAATATGGGTTATAAAGATAGACTTAAAGTTAAGGCAAAAGTTGCAGTAAGCAAAGTAAGTCTTGTTAGCTAGAAAATTAGCAGTATTAGGGATAGGAGAAAGCTAAAACAAAATGATCAAAGTTCATTGAGCCAATATAAATATGCCAAGCAGCAGTTAAAGGTCACTAAATTAAAAGAAGAAGAGGATAGTAAACTAGCTGAGTGGTCTTCATATAGTGCAGGATGGTTTTGAAACATAGAAAAAAATGTTGTTTATATTTAGAGCTTCTAACTAGATTTTTCTTCATGTCCAACTTTTAGCATTTTTAATACTCCTTGTGTCCAGACACCAGAGTTTTCAACGAATTTCTTTAAGTTTTGCATATATGTATATTCGTAGATAAGTTTTCAATAAAAATTGGTATCATTATGGCTCTATATGAAAAACTTAATAATGATTGGTATTGAAAAAAGAAAATTGAAAAAAATTCAAGAAAATTCTATCATATTCCTTAAATTTTCTCCTCCAGAACCATTAGACTGGGGCTAATGAGTATATACATATATAGTTTTGTAACTATTATATAAAGGAATCAGAATCCAAAGTTCCAATCATTTATAACAAAAATTGTAGAGAATATAATATGTTTCCCAATGTAAAGAAATTGCAGCAAAAAGTTAAATTACCATTTTTTGGGTAAAAACTACTTTAGATAGAACAATTATAAAAAAGGACCAAAGGCAACCAAATTAAAGAGAAAGAAGGTAATCAGATAGCTGTAGGGCCTGCATATGATGCATGGAGTTTTCAAAGTAAAGAAAGTAGTGTAATTTCAATCTAAATCTTTAAATTCATTTTTCTCCAATTTCAATTTTTGAACATTTTTGTATCTTCAAAATGCTCCAACTTCTGCAATTCTCAACGAATTTTTATTAAACTTTGCATACGTATTCCTCAATAAAGTTTTAATAAAAGTTGGTATTTTTGTTTATTTAAATTAAATAGTTTATTTATTATTGATTTTTAAAATTCAAAACTGCAAAAAAATTAAGAAAATTTTAATATATTCACACATAAAAATTTGTTTGTCCAAAAATATTTGATACACAGTTTAAAAGTATAGCAACTTTTATAACTGATGTACAGAGAAACCTGAATCTAAAATTTAAAGTTTCTAACAGGAAAACTGTATGACCTGGGACTTTTTATATAACATACAAAAATCATACTATAAAAAGTATTAATTTTTTTTTTTTTGAAAAAACTATCTAAGATAGAAATATGAATTTTAAAAGCTTAAATAGATTCCCTATACCCCACCTAATGAAAAAATTTCTAGCAGTTCTGATGTAAACTCTGGATTTTAGCATTTTTCACAGATGCCTCCCCTTAAAAACTTTCTCATAAGGTGGCACGTTTGGGAGTAGTGTTATCTTTGTTGCAAAGTAAAAGCTCCCTTTTCTTGTATTATTTTAGTACATTCTGTGTATGAGCGGAATCGAAGATGAATATTTGTTGACTTTTGCAGTTTTGACTCTCGGGGGAAGTCGTTCGACCAGGCGAAGCACTGGGCCGACGAACAGACACTTGGAGGACGGGCCTTCTTCAGATACTCGGACGATCCTGCCAAGTTGACAGTGGAAAGCGTCCGAGACTCCGACGGTGGTATCTACCGGTGTCGAGTGGACTTCAAGAAGTCTCCCACCAGGAACACCAAAGTCAACCTTACCGTAATCAGTAAGTACATTACCTACCTTCATTATCTGTGACACATCGCAGGCCAGAAGTTTCTCAAATGTTTAAAGCATTGTAATTGGGTTAATCAAGCTGGCAACTCTGTCATAAAATATTTTCTACATGATGAGGGCTACAAAATATTAAAATAGCGTATTTTATTAATGTTTCTAAGCTTTTTCTCTATCTCTTGCTTACTATTAGTCAGATCATGTCACAAAACATAGTTTTAATAGAAAGGGAACTTCTTAGAAGGTTAAAAAAACAATTGAAGCGGTCAGAAGCACAAGTTGCTAAGTCACTCTTTCAAAATTGTACAAAAGAGCTCTTCGAAGTTTTCAAACGTAATTTTAAATACAAAAATAGTAACACAAATGAAAGAATTTTATGTGAGGGTTCCGTTTGGAGGTATAAAATACTGTGTTGAAATGTTTGTAACGATTTGACCCTTTTTGTAATTTTACTTCCTCCAACGTTGTCATATCGGAGGGTGAAAGATGTAACTATAAGATTGGCGAACGATGACAAATATGATTGGCGAGCAATGAGGTTTCTCTCAGGGTATGCGTGGATGTGTGTGAGAAGGATGTTTTAATAACACTGGAATGCCCGTTCCAACTTATTTATTTACTGCTTCTTCTTTTAAAACATCGAAATGAAAGTTGCCGACCAAGGGTTACCAATCTCTGTTTAGAGTTACTGACTGCAGAATGTTTATTATTCGATAAATTTTGATGACCCGACAAATATTCAAGACAGAACAAGTTGACCGCTCTAATAGGCTTCACGCCTCAGACTCTTCTCATCGGCCTGACGCCGAAGACCCTTCTGCCTCACCACAGCTGCGCGTGTGTATATCTAACTTTCACTCTCAGGAAGCTCCTTTTCACTCAAAATCCCTTTGTGGCTGTTTTGTCGCTATTGTAAATGATCCAAAGAATTCCCTAATCATACTAGTCAAGTGGGCTAAGGACACTGCTTCTTATATTGCCTTTGTTACAACACTTTCCCCCAACTCAACTGGCCTTGCCCTTGTCGTAACAAAGAACCAACATTCCTTTGACATCTATCATGATTCTTAACTTCTGGCAAACCATAATTTCGGTATCAAAGAGATGGGTGAAATAATGCTCAAATGTGTCCAGGGTCCATGGAACTTAGAGCTACCCGACATTTGCCTTTAAGGATAAGGGAAAACCCCGGAAAAACCTTATCCCGGTAGCTCACACCCTGAACGCGATTTGAACTCGGAACCTCTTGAACGTGAGGCAGACACGCTACCATCTAAGCTACCGAGGTGGGCCTGGTTCAACATATGTGGCATGTGTGACAGGCTATTTTGTTATTAGGACTTAACAACTTTTAACTTAAGATGCATGAAAAGTTGTTAAGTCACTTGACTTAACAACTTCTGATTCTTAATGCTAAGAGCTTTTCCATTAGACAATATTATAATATGTCGTCATGGATAAACTATTACTTTATTTTCACTAATACAGCTTTACTGTGGACTTATCTAGTATGCACTTCATGGATTGGCGTACAACATTGTCATCAAAACATTACTCCATCTCTACTACATCACCTCCATATGTCATTGTGTCATAAAATGTGGTATGTTCTGGCAGAGTGACATGTTCCAGTAGTGAACGAACATCGTAATATTTTGTCTTCTTAATCTTCCGAAGCCTATCTGGTGTGTTTTTCGCACTATCACATGCCTTGTGTAAGACTTGTAACCTCACTACTCTCCTCAAAAGAGACTGTGGACGATAAAGTGAGGCAGTCATTGTGTGACGAACTTCTGGTACACAACCTCTTTGGAAATACACACCCCGGATTAAAGGGAATTTAGGAACACATCCTGGGTCGAGGGCATCTTTGAGGTCAAAAAACTTCAACAACAGGAGATTTTTTAAAAAAAAAAATACGTCTTTCAACATTCAGTCATATCGGACGATGAATGGAATGGGTGAAATGATACTCACTGCGTCCGGGGTTCATGGAGCTTAGAGTTAACCACATTCGTCTTTCAGGATAAGGGGAAACCCCGGAAAAAACCTTATACAGATAACTCATCCTGAACCAGTTTCGAACTCGTGACACTTGAGCGTGAGACAGACATGTTACCATCTACGCTACCGAAGCGGGCAACAACAACTGGAGTACCATCATGATTCCCGATATCCGTCAGTGGAGGTTTGACATGGACAACTCAATGGGCTTCTTCTGTAGTGAATCTTTGATCAGTTTCACCCACGTGGAAGGGACAACGAGTATCCATTGATTGTTTCTTCTTCTCAATATTGTCAAAAGTTCTGTCAATAGGCATGACAGAGCGGGAAGTAGAGACAAACTTTCTGAAAGCGCACTTGAGGAATGTCTAAAAATGCCTAATCTAAAATATATCAAGAGCTGATATCAGAGAGCTTGGATGACACAGTGTAGTTGCACCACCAAAGGGCTAATGCGGCAACTACTTGACTTAACAACATCTAACTCGAAAAGGCTGACTTAATTTTTATTTCTGAAATTGATGCCCATTCAATATTCCAGGGTCATAATACGAGAGCTGTTCAATTAAGAATGATCAAAATTTTTTAATCGGTCATAATTTTTCCCACTAAAATTCAAAATTATTACATTTTCTTAGCTTAAAGTGAAACAAACACGCCGTAGTAGTTTCATTGTTGGTACTCCTGGTTCCCACCTGTAAGAACCAGGCAAGTTCAGACATGTTCAACATCGTCTACTGCTGAAATGGAGGTAACACGCGAGGACAACATGCGGCTTTGAAATTCAGCTTTCGTCTCAACAAATCTTCAGTTGAGG
The DNA here is from genome assembly GCA_030765055.1 of Mantis religiosa. Classification (NCBI taxonomy): domain Eukaryota; kingdom Metazoa; phylum Arthropoda; class Insecta; order Mantodea; family Mantidae; genus Mantis; species Mantis religiosa. The sequence goes on along the minus strand of CM060947.1, from coordinate 248,776,539 downwards.
CCTATACAATGTTACAGGAGGCCTATGGAGAGTCTGTTCTTCTCTATAGCACAGCTCGAATGTGGTTTAAAATGTGTAAAGTGAGGAGATAATTTCAATGGACTCGGTGCTTCAGTTACTGCTCTTACGGAAGAAAACATCAACACTGCTGCTGCCATTGTGAGAGAGGATCGACGAACTACCTTAAGGTTACTTTCTGAAATACTGAAAATTTCATTAATCTCAACAAATCTTCAGTTGAGGCCTATACAATGTTACAGGAGGCCTATGGAGAGTCTGTTCTTCCCTACAGCACAGCTCGAAGGTGGTTTAAAATGTTTAAAGAGGGGAGACAATCAATTTCAAAGGAAGGTGGACCCGGTGCTCCAGTTACTGCTCTTACGACACTGCTGCTGCCATTGTGAGAGAGGATCGATGAATTACCTTAAGATCACTTTCTGAAATACTGAACATTTCATTGGGTGCCACCCACACGTTGATGACAGAAACATTACACATGAGACGTGTTTGTGCGCGATGGGTTCCAAGACTGTTGATTCCCGAACAAAAGGACATTCGCATGCAGGTCTGCATGCAGTTAAAGTTGATATTAGAGGAAGATCCGGACTTTCTTTCAAACGTAATCACTGCTGATGAAACTTGGCTACATCATTTTGATCCTGAGAGCAAACAGCAAAGCTCAGTGTGGAAACCTCCTTCATCACCAACCCTTCAAAATAGCAAAAGTGGTTGCTTCTGCTGGGAAAGTTATGGTTATCTCATTCTTTGATATTTATGGAGTAGTTTATCAGCATGTTGTACCAGCACACACATCAGTAACTGGACAATACTACAGGAATGTCCTGAAAACATTGCAAGTCCATATCAGGCGCAAAAGACCACATTTCCGTGAGCAGGCCGGATACTGCAGCACGTTAATGCGCGGCCGCATATTGCCAATGTTGTTGCTGTATATCTTGCAAAAATCAACGTGAACAGCATCCCTCACCCTCCTTATAGTCTGGATTTAGCCCCATGTGACTCATTGCTATTCCCTAACTTGAAGTAACGCCTTCGTGGGAGGCATTATCCATCATCAGCAACAGTGGTGAAGGCTGCGGAGGCGATTTTGAAGGATCTCTCAAAAAATGGTTTCCTACACGTCTTTGAAGATTGGCAGAAACGCTGGAACAAGTGAATCGCATTCAGGGTAGACCATTTTTAGAAGGACCATCAAAATTATGAGAATGAGTAAAGGTACGTTATCAAAAAAATTGTAATCATTCTTTATTGGACAACCCTCTTATGTTCGACGTAACATTTTCTGATCCACAAATCTTTTAGCACTATTACAGATCTGGTATTCAGAGAGCTATGTTTGAAACACTGATTTAACAACTCCTGAATCTGAATGCTTCAATTATTTTTAGTATTTTCTAAAAGTGCTGTGCTTTTTGCGAAAACTTCTAGTCGTAACAGGAAACTGTTTTATAGAAAGGGACCTTAGGGGACCTCAAAACTTTGTGTAAATCTCGATATTGAACTGTAGAGTAAATAATATTCGAAAATTAGCAGTTTTCCTCTGAACTGCCACAGGAGCTTTTACATAACAAAAGTGAACATCGCTGTGATAAAACACGGTCGTCGAGATATCAGTCAGTTGTTTGTTGTTTCACATCACATAAAAACTGTTTTATAACGAAATAAGTCCATGAATGTATAAACTAGTACAAAAAGCATCCGCCAGAGAGCAAATATTTCCACATCGGCGCACGTATAGCTAATGAACGCACTTGCTATGAATGTACAAGAAAGTAAATTGCTTAAATATGAATATTCGGAGCCGGAACAAAATAATTACGTCGCGTTCGATCAGCTGTAATGGAATACGAACAAAGTTGCATTTATTGAAATTGCAATCAGCTGTCGACAGAATTAAAACCTCCCCGAGAGATGGCAGGATTAAGGCTTTTTTGTATATAAACACGCTTTATGCTCACAAGAGCTTAAAATTAATTGCAGTCTCCGTTGATATGATGACACAAAAAACAAAACAATTGTAATTTATTGTTAAACTGATGACAATTTTTGTATCATGGTTTAGGGATTCTGAAACTCTTTACAGTAATCCGTATGAAAACATATTCATATATAAGAATTAACTAAATTACTCATTTTGTTCATTAGCTAGGTTTTAACCTGCCATGGTATTGCATTCCACCCAAAAATTGAATATTGATATCACCAGAAATAGATGTCGTCACACTTATACTATCCAAAAATACAACTTTTATTTGAATTTGATAGGATATCCTAACCCGAGAAAGTTCAGGACGAATTAATTTTCTCAATAAATAGTAGTAATTAATTTTATTAAAATCCTCTGCATTTGAAATGTTTTTATAACTAGTTAAACGCACATCTCATTAAAACACAGAATTTATGTTATATATAATTTTTGTAGTCTGAACCACTTCCGAGATATTCCTTGTTATTAATTTAGGTTTTCCTCTTTGAAAATTTATCGTCTATAAGCAATTAAAGATAGAGTAAGGCAGGGAAAAGTACATAGTTCACAGTCATAAAACTGGAAGAGAAGACACAGCATGGATGAAAGTAGGAATAATATATCTAAAACGGTTGAGAGGTAATGAGGTAGGGATATGTGTATTTTGTGGAGATGAAGAGAGCACTGTTCATTACCTGATAGAATGTAAGGAGTTAACAAATTGCAGGAGAAAAATATGTGATAAGAAATGTGAGCAAAGATGTAGTGGCGTTACGTATGTTAACAGGAATGGATGAAAAAAAATATATGTACAGGAGAATTCTTATATAAGTTAAGAAAAAATTGGTTTAGGGTAAAAGAAGAGAACGTCAAAAACAAATGACACGAAGCTGATCAGGAAAACCAAAGGCTTATGGCTAGGGGACCTGAGTCAGTGAGAAAATCTTAGGGTCAGCAATTCCCTGTGTTTGTACAGGATGTGTAACAGTGCATGTTCGATGCTAAAGTTATTGTGGTAAAATTATAATAGACACTGTACTAATAAATATAAAAAATATAACAATATCATTTCAAATTTTCCAATTCTTCTACTTTTCTCGAATGACAAATCATTATTCATTTTTTATTTATTGGACATACAAACAGAGTGTAATTACAAAGACGTCAAGCAACTAGTTTTAAAACATTTGAATATCACTTAAAGTATACTGTATGCCTTTGCAACTACAATAAGATAGTATTTATCTTGAAGTACATACAGCAGTAAGTGTTTTGTACAAGAGTAGAGAAAGCCATGTATACAAAACATTTGACTATCACTTAAATTATATTGTATTCCCTTGTAACTAAAATAAGATAGTATTTATCTTGAAGTAGATAGAGCAATAAGTGTTTGTACAAGAGTAGACAAAGTCATGTGTATAAAACATTTGACTGTCACTTAAAGTCTACTGTATTCCCTTGTAACTACAATAAGATAATGTTTATCTTGAAGTACATAGAGCAATAAGTGTTTGTACAAAAGTAGAGAAAGTCGTGCATATTAAAAATTTAACTCTCAATTAGAGTCCACTATATTCCCTGGATTAGATTAGATTAGATTAGATTGATTTGCGTTCAGTAGGTTCGCTTGTAGCCAGAAAAGGCTGTGAACATTGAACATGTCCAGAGATATAAAGTTTAATAGCATATATATACTTGAAAGGTTAACATAAGGCATATAATAGTATACAGGCAATATGAACAACAATATGGAAAACAAAGCAGGGATAATTATATATGATACAAAATGAAACATTTTTAAACCGGCTTTCACTTGGCATATGCCAGTACGTCTCAACATTTTTGCAATGGATACCATTCATTGCTATTTATTAAATACATATACATTAAAAATAAACTTTCAACTTTCATCAAATATTTATTAGCAATGATTTGTCATTGGAATAGTTAGATACTATTTATAGAGCTGATAACTACAATAAAATAATGTTTATCTTGAAGTACATAGAGCAATAAGTGTTTTCACAAGAGTAGAGAAAGTCATATATCTGAAACATTTGGCTATCACATAAAGTCTACTGTATTCCCTTGTAACTACAATAAGATAATGTTTATCTTGAAGTACATAGAGCAATAAGTGTTTTCACAAGAGTAGAGAAAGTCATATATCTAAAACATTTGGCTATCACATAAAGTCTACTGTATTCCCTTGTAACTACAATAAGATAATGTTTATCTTGAAGTACATAGAGCAATAAGTGTTTTCACAAGAGTAGAGAAAGTCATGTATATAAAACATTTGATTATCACTTAAAGTCTACTGTATTCCCTTGTAACTACAATAAGATAATGTTTATCTTGAAGTAGATAGAGCAATAAGTGTTTTCACAAGAGTAGAGAAAGTCATATATCTAAAACATTTGACTATCACATAAAGTCTACTGTATTCCCTTGTAACTACAATAAAATAATGTTTATCTTGAAGTAGATAGAGCAATATGTGTTTTCACAAGAGTAGAGAAAGTCATATATATATAAAAAACATTTGGCTATCACCTAAAGTATACTGTATTCCCTTGTAACTACAATAACATAATGTTTATCTTGAATAGATAGAGCAATAAGTGTTTTACAAGAGTAGAGAAAGTCATTTGAGTGTAACATATCAATTTTTTTCTTAAACAGTAGTTGTACGCTGTGATTAAACATTCAGAAGTTATTGTCATATTGAAGGTAGACTCCTCTCTCAGTGCTATATTGTTTTCCTGTTGAGGGAAGTGTTGACAGCGGAAGTTGGCAAGTCTGATAGTCTCCTGATTATAATTGATGTTTGCGCATCTGCTTCTCTTCCCAGTGTACCGCCGAGCTGTATTTCATTATAAAGACACAAGGAAGCAGTTTAGAAAAGCCTGAAAAGTTTAATTTTTTCACTTAATTGTACAGCAATTTAATGCTTCTAAGTTAAATACTTCGAGAACAATCCTTAGAAGTTATTTAAGATTATGTAGTGTGCATTAAAGCTAACTTAGTGAAACCTCAAAGAGTTCCTCCGAGGATATTCTCTCCCCCAAAATATACATTGAAGTTTTAATTTAAGTGTCTCAAACGAATGCCAGCTTAATAAAAAGTAGCTAAGGACCTATTTTGAGAACGCGGGTTTCCCAAGCGTGAATTAATGTTGCCGTTGTGAGTTAACCATGCAGTTAATCGGTGTACCGTTCATACAATGGAGCAAAAGACAATTTCTACTACCTATTTCGATGTAAATATTTAATTAAACTGGCGGATTATAAGCCATTCCCAAAGATTAAAAAATGTGCCTTTCAGCTTACCTTAAATCATCCATTGGCTGTCCTACAGCTCATAACAATGGCTATTTCACACTATCAGAATATTTATCTGTCATTTTCACTTTTTTACCATGTCGTATTAAATACCCAGTCATATGTTTTAATGTTTTTGTATATACCACTTAACTTGCTGTGAACAGACAATGTTCTAGATCTCATCTCTGTCCTATACCATCCTGATTTATCAATGTGTCTGCACATACCTTAGCGTTAGTATATGCCACGTGACTGGGTATATGGTGGACAGTCGACCTTCTAGGTCTCATATATGTACTACCATCTGGATTGTTCACGTGTACCTGAACTTCAGTAGCGGGGCAGAGAAACTCCTTCCAAATGTTAAGCACAGGATACGTTTTCCTGGGGTCACATTATCTTTGATAACTCTTTGCTATATTGAAAACTATTGGCTTCAAGTTGAGAAAATTTGGAAGCATACAGAAGATTTGAATTGATAAATTTAAAATTCTCTGTGGCATTACTATCTTGTATACGTATTATAGTTTTGCGGAAAGCTGGTGGAAGCTTATCTATTTAGATTAATCCTGGTTGTACAGTAGCCTGAGAAGAACTTTTGGCAGATATTAAGGTTTTTGGAGTTGCCGAAAAATACAATGCAGACATTTGACTCATTGCTTTACGATTCATGCTGTAGGGAAGAAGGTTCTTCTTTTTTTTTAATTTAGCGAAACTGCTTAATAAGGCAGGAAACACCAGTGGGATCACTATGACCAATGAACCACAAAATTTGGAAATTAATTGTTCTTTCACACTAGCCGTGTGTAGGACGCACTATGAAAGTGTAGAGCCAGAATGAAAACTTCAATGCCATAGCCGGGATTTGAACCACGGATCTTCTGGTTTCCGTCCAGCCGCTCTAAACTTTGAGCTACTATAGCCAACGTGCTAAAATGACATTAATTTCTCCAACTGACCCGTGGTTTTCCCGGTAAACCACCAGGAGTTCTCATAAACAAATGAGACAACTACCTTAATGGCGACTTACTATGCTGTAAGTACTTCAAGGCCCGGGCTTTATACTTTGGGCCACTATTAGGTACAATTAAGGGAAATTAATTGTTCTTTCACACTAGCCGAGTGTAGGACGCACTATGAAAGGGTAGAGCCAGAATGAAAAATTTCCATTAATTGTACCTAATAGTGATTCGAACTATAAAGCCCGGGCCTTAAAATATTTACAGCATAGTAAGTCGTCATTAAGGTAGTTGTCTCATATGTTTATGAGAACTCCTAGTGGTTTACCAGGAAAATTACGAATCAGTTGGAGAATTTAATGTCATATCGACACGATGGCCATAGTAGCTCAATGGTTTAGAGCAGCTTGATGGAGACTAGGATATTCGTGGTTCAAATCCCGGCTATAACATTGATTTTTTCGGTCTGGCCTTTCATAGTGCCTCCTGCACACGGCTAGTGTGAAAGAACAGTTAATTTTCATTAATTGTACCTAATAGTGGTCCGAACTATAAAGCCCGGGCCTTAAAGTACTTACAGCATAGTAAGTCGTCATTAAGGTAGTTGTCTCATGAGTTTATGAGAACTCCTAGTGGTTTACCGGGAAAAACACGAGTCAGTTGGAGAATTTAATGTCGAATCGGCACGTTGGCCATAGTAGCTCAATGGTTTAGATCAGCTGGACGGAGACTAGAAGAGATCCCTGTTTCAAATCCCGGCTATGGCATTGAATTTTTCATTCTGGCTCTACCCGTTCACCGACCAAAGTTGTTGAAGTGGTTGAAAGAAATGTTTATTTCACACATAGTTAGAATTTTGTATATTGAATCTGTTCAGAAGACTTTCCAAATATCCTATCAGGAAAGAGATAGTGAATTTCTTGCAAAAACGTGTTGTTAATTGTACCGAAGAAATAAAGAAAGGAATTTTACTCCCCTTCTGGAAGTCCGCCCGAGATAAAATTAGGAATGTCCAGGAAACAGAAGCTGGATATTGAGGGGGGGGGGGGGAACAGACGCACGGACGGAATCGTGTCGATTGCTATAGATTACATCATTTTGAATAAGGCAACTGATAATAGGTCCACCAGAGTGACAATAAGTATAATTTCACTAGCACTACTGTGATGTAAAAGTGAACACATAACAATGGCCATGAAAGTATGGATGTATCTCCACAATTTTGGCCAATATTAGGGGTTTTGAATTAAGTTAAGGTGACAAGGTGCTGCCTACCTCCACAATACTATTTCCATGATTGCACGTCACTAAAATTGAGTATTGATATGTACATGAAAATTTTCAGGCATGTTTCCAATACCTTTATCTTTAATAATATCTAGTATTATTTGAAAATTTTTACTGATAATTTGTTATAATTTTTTAGTTTTTGTAAGAAAGCTCTGAAATTTCAGAAAATTTTATTGTTTTAAATAAGTTTTATGAATCTCAGAGAAAAAACCTTCTTATTCTTATTATCCTTATGAGTCTGCCCAATACACACAAAAATTTATGTTTTTGTTGATTAGTTTTCTAAAAAATGTGTACCAGAACCTCAAAAAATATGTGAAACTAAGAAAAACAGCTTTAAAGTTCATACATTGATTACTGACTTGTCACATGAGTCAGAACATTCCTGCTGCATAGTCTTGCCCCTCTGTATTCTCACTTGTTCTTTTCAAGTTGCTCTTCATTTGTCTTGCCTTCTTGGCCAGTTCTTCAACTATTTTATCTGCTTTGAGGACTCGCAGCTCATCAATTTCTGTATATGACTACTATCAGGATTAGCACATGTATTGTGTGAACTGGGCCTACTAACCTCAATATTACATGTGGTTTCACTGTCTATTCTATTTATATTTTCTACATTTACTTTTCTATATTTAGTAAAACGATTGCCTATAAACTTTCTCTTTCGATATGTTTTTGTCCTACCCATATCATATATTCGCCAATAACTAGTACAACATATTATTCAGAACAAATAACTGTTCACATACACAGCCAAAGACAAAAGAAAAACTAGCATCATTGGAGTTACATTGGCAGCAGCAGAAAGCTTGGAAAATCCCTTACAAAACAAGGCTTAGTTCAGACTTATCTGTTCGGTATTACAGAAGTTATAATCGATTCTTTGAAAGCTTACGATAAGGGGCGTGGCAAAAACTTCACACCCACTAATATAATTAGCAAATTAGATATGAAATATTGCTCCAATGAACTTTTTAACTATATATTTGTAATCTAGAGAGATAACAATATAATGAAATGTAAAAATACATAAAAGGTAATTTTAACCACAGGTGCAGTACTTTCTCACCTTCAATTTAAATGAACACCATAGTAAAAAGGCAATCCTAAACGGTGTCATACTACATGACACTAATACCACCAGTTACTATGGTTTTGACATTTATTTGCACTGTTCAGTTTTATGCATTCATTGAGAAAACTGAATCGCCACTATCTATCTGGCCGTTAGCACACCTCTCCCCTCTCTAGTGTCATTCTTATTCAAAGTTAACTTGAGCACATTCCTCACAGCCACACTGAGCTGGCACTCCTGCACTAAGTATTCTAGCCGGCCTGTGCTGACGTAAGTTCCGCGGCGACTGCCGGCTGTCTCGTGCAATAGGAAGAGGCCTTCAACTAGCCGGTAAAATAAGATGATGTTTTACCTACATTGACTATCATAAAGTATATAGAAATTAAATTGAGTATTTATTTTTGGACGTTGTGTAACTGGTGTGGTTCTCGGCGTCCCATTCCATATTGGGTGTGAGAGTTTGCTTAATATTGCTCAAAGATACCTTTTTCAGGCTCGAAGGTTTTAGGTGCCGTGAATGTACAACACTGATACCTGCTGCTTTACCTCCTACTTATTCACTGCCACCATGATGATATTTTATTATTGAAATTGTCCTGTAAAGAATAACAAAGTCAATTTCTTAATGTTTCGAGCACTTCATGGGGCAATTCCTTCTAACCTTGGGTTGAGAAAAGCAAATATGGCAATAAAAACACTTATTAGCTCCAGTTTCTATGATATACACAAGAGAAAGACATACATTTTAATTATATACATGCTAATAACAAAGAAAGAGCATTTGACTTTTTAAACTTTTAAACTTTTAAACATGCTAAGAGTTCTAAATTTCTGGGAAAATACTTCGCAGATAGTCGTGTCTGAAGAGACTCATGTGCTGACCTATTGACTTCGTCGTCTTTTAGCTTGCCTCTTGTGATGGAGTTCCGCAGAATCCCTATACAAGGACCCACAGTAATCCGCAAGCATTACTTCATTCCAACGGCCCTGATATCTTTGCTCCATAACAGAAATTTCCTGATGGAATCTCTCCCCATATTCATCACTAACAGCTCCACAACTAGGAGGGAAAAAGTCTAGGTGGGAGTGGAGAAAATGGATCTTAAGGGACATGTTGTATCCAAGGTTACGGTATTTTTGCAGGAGCACTGTCACCAAATGCTTGTATTTGTCATCTCTTTTGTTGTCCTAAAAATCCATGAACTACACCCATGTCGGCTTCCCAAGCTTCCTTTTCTTTCCCCTCCAAAACTTGGTCAAATGCAAGCTCCTTTACAAGTTCTCTTATTTGTGGCCCGACAAAAATGTCTTCCTTAACTTTTGCATCACTTAATTTCTAAAATTTCTCTCTGATTGTGTTTTGTTATTTGACAGGTGTGCTAACTCCCAAAAAATTCCCCCAAATTTAAAATCTTCACTCTAAAAATGAAATGGTACTTTATCTTCAAAACAAAAGCTAATCTACCATTTTTATGGCGATTTTTGAATTCAGCAGATTGAAATACATAAAAATTCAGTATTTTTAAGCCCGAAATATTTTCATTGTTGCCCAGTGTAATTAGTCTACAATTAATGTTGGAAGTACTTTAAACGTGTTAGTCAATTTACGTAATATAATCGGTGGTACAGCAAATAATAAATTAAAATGGTATTTATTTTAAAATATTAAAAACCTTAAGAAATATTTATCTCATAACCGTTGAGTTATCTTAATATATTCATCATTATTATTCGGAGTCGTTCATATTGTTAAACAAACACAACCAAATATAAAAAGCCATTTCATGTTCCGACAAGCTATATTGAACCTGCAAATGTTGTTACTTCATTTGCCCTGAAGATCCAAATAACGTTAATTAGCCCACGTAATGAAAAACACTGAGCCACATAAATTTACAAGCCGTGGATTAAAGAAAAAATCATACCACAACATTTCCCAAAGGCACTTGCAGCGCTGCCACACGGCTGGTTTATGAGTTAAATTATATGGAATGTTACGCACGCATTTGCGTAATTACGAATTTGAACCTGACCACAACAGCAAGTGAGATATCGCTTTTCAATTTAAAATGATGCACTTTCAAGTGTTTGGAGAGCCAATTAAAGCTACATTGTTACAGAGTGCTTCTGGAAATGATTTGTACTGACAAACATCGAGAGGGTAAATTAATAACACGTGGGAAATTATGGATCTTAAAGCAAATATTATTCTAAATTATATAGAGTAATCAGTAATACTATATTGCTTCCTCTAACACGTACGTGAATATAGAACGAATTGTATACAACACTCAAATTTGACCGTAAATATACGTTTATGGGTTCTCTGAATATAAACAGCAAACTAACTTTCTCTACTCTTGTACAAACAGTTACTGATCTATCTACTTCAAGATAAACATTATCTTATTGTAGTCACCAGGGAATACAGTAGAATTTAAGTGATAGTCAAATGTTTTATATACATGACTTTCTCTCATCTTGTACAAACACTTACTGCTCTATCTACTTCAAGATAAACGTTATCTTATTGTAGTCACCAGGGAATACAGTAGAATTTAAGTGATAGTCAAATGTTTTATATACATGACTTTCTCTACTCTTGTACAAACACTTACTGCTCTATCTACTTCAAGATAAACATTATTTTATTGTAGTCACCAGGGAATACAGTAGAATTTAAGTGATAGTCAAATGTTTTATATACATGACTTTCTCTACTCTTGTACAAACACTTACTGCTCTATCTACTTCAAGATAAACGTTATCTTATTGTAGTCACCAGGGAATACAGTAGAATTTAAGTGATAGTCAAATGTGTTATATACATGACTTTCTCTACTCTTGTACAAACACTTATTGCTCTATCTACTTCAAGATAAACATTATCTTAGTGTAGTTACAAGGGAATACAGTAGACTTTAAGTGATAGTCAAATGTTTTATACACATGACTTTCTCTACTCTTGTACAAACACTTATTGCTATATCTACTTCAAGATAAACATTATCTTATTGTAGTTACAAGGGAATACAGTAGACTTTAAGTGATAGTCAAATGTTTTAAAACTGATTTTCTGGTTGACGTCTTTGTAATTACAGTCACTTCGTATGTCCAGGAGATAAAAATGAATAAGGAATTGCTGTTTGAGAGAAGCGTTAGCGTTGGAAATTGGAGAGAGATTACAAAGAATAAATAGGAAGTGGTTCGCTCTATTAAAATTTCTACAATGTTTTGTTTTAACATCAAGCGTATAATTTTACGATAAAAATTGTCTGTCACTTACCAGTTATACAAGTCATCAATTATGAGGATGACTTCTCAGTGCATTCCCAGAAAGCTCAAAATGTTCGCTTAATTTGGTATTAAAATATGTGAAGGATATAGTGTTTTAATTAAAATTACCAGAGTAATATTTGTTCAACTCAAGATTTTGGAAAAGCGTTGGATATAAAGGTAACCTATGGTGAGCATTTTCTTGAAGCTCGCTTCGCAGTATTCCTTGAAGATGCCGAAATTTGATATTTAACATATATTTTATGTTAAAAGTTTTTGATATCGTTTTACTAATATTTTAGAGTTTCAAATATTTATGAAATTTTAAATTATTTTCCTTCCACATTTGTATCCTTTATTTGTAGTAAATAGAGAGACCAAACAATTTTGAAACATTTCTAAATGTTTCAAAGATTTGGAGAATCGACTGAGTCTATTTTTAATCGACAACAAAATGAGAAATTAGGCTTTATATGTTTTAATAAAAAGTAGACAGAATAATAAATATTTGTGTGAATTGTTTGTAGAAGATGAATAGAAATGTCATGTGATTCTCCACCCCCCGCTTTTAAAGTTAATTTGGTTCATCATAGAACAGTGTTAATAATGGAAAATCAATTGCGTGGTCGGTTTATTCGAACAGGTGACTGTCAACCCATACAGTCTCTTGTTTTTACATGGAAGCAGAGGAGCGTGATAAAATTATTCCTTCCGTATAGGTGTATCGTTTTTAATCAAGAATGTGAAAGATATTTGAACCAAAATACATTAGTTAGAGCATTTTATAAGCTCTGAGGCTTTTGTGTTCATTATTCCATAATGGCCACAACATTTCATTTCTCGTGCTTCCATGTAATTATCTGTATACCTAACAAAAGATATTTCATTAAACAGCATTGCCATAGGCGCAAAAAGATTAAAAATTGAGACTAAAACAGCCTGACAAATGAAAACTATTTACGGGAGTTTCAGAAATGTAATTTGTTGTATTTGATGTTTGGGGTCGTGAAAACAAAACCGCACGCGGCGGCTCAATTCCGAAATTGGATGCTTCAGGATTCGACATAAAACGACCAGTGAATGCAAAGCAGTTGGAATCTCTCTCTCGCTCACTCTTGCCTGTGGTGGTTCTTCCTGCGGTAATTTTACTAAAAATGCAAATTATCTTCTTCTTGCCGGTCTAATCCTGCCATCCTACTCAATGCAAATAAAACACACAAAGGTTTGGCTTTTTGCGGTTCTGTTTACAGTTGCTGTACGTACATTCAAGGAGCGGTTTCCAGGCCAACAGAGGAAAAAACAACTGCTGCTAACAGGTCCCTTAACCTACAGCTTATCCAGGCCAACTCCATCCGACCTCCCTGATCCACGGGGTTTTTCCTTGTTTTCCGGGGTCGGTAGTAAGAAAAGTTACACCCCCAAATTCCTTGTCCACTAGTAGTGTTGGCTTACTTCTCCCTAGCAAAGTAGAGTAACTATTCAAATTAAAATTTGGACACATTGAAACTATGTTTCCAGAATCCTAGAATATAAAAATACGTGGTGTGAACACCGTAAGATTTACGAGGGCTGTTCAACAAAGACAAAGAATGATTTTTTTAACAGATGTTAATTACTGCTATCTAATGTTTACATGACCAAAGTAGGGCACATTAATGCACTGTTTATAGTTTCTCTGTCAGTCGTTGAACACGTGCTACAGATCATTCTTTGTAAGCGCCTTACATAACCTCACTTTTCTTTACCACTACTTCAGAGTTCTCAAATCGAATACCCCTAGGCTTCCATTATCACCGGTGATGTGTCATGGCTGCATCATTATGATCCTGAAGGAAAACAAACCAGCATAGTGATACCAAAATTAAAGGATTGAAATAAGTAAAGAATCATGATGGATTTCAAAGGAATGTTGGTTCTTTGTTACAATACGTGCAGCGGCATTTGAGTCGAATAGTAGTTGGGGTGAATAGTTGTTTTAACAAAAGAAACGTAAGAAACAGTGTCCGTAGCAGAGTTCTAAAGGGTAACACTTGACTTTGTTTGAATGGGGTATTCTTTGGACCCTTAATAATGTCATGACAAAATAGTCACAAGGGGAATATTTGGTTGAATAAAGGGCTTCGAGAAAGTGAAAGTCAAATTCCCCCACGTGAAGCTGTGGACATTCAGTTAGTTGCTTGAAGCCGATTAGGGCAGTCCCCTTCTGCTCTCTTGGTTACAGTGGACCAGAAGTGAAGTTATATTTCGGTTCATATGTACGTGAAGAACGAATTAAGTTTTATCGAGTAATAAGCATTTCACATACAGTAACTTTAAACAGTGATACTGGTAATCCTTAGTCGGCAACTTCAAGTTCGATGTTCTGATAAAAAGAAGCAGCTATTAAACCAGTTTGAAACTGGCATTCAAGTGTCATTAAAACCATCCTTCTCATGCATACACAGGCATACCCTGAGAGAAACCTCATTTCTATACCCTGAGCTAAACACTATTTGTTTCAAACTATCCCGTTAAAGTGGTAACCCTTGCTTGCCAACATTATATTGTATCAAGAGTGTGGAAATCGCCAGGTTCTCCAACACCAAACAAGGCAAACGTTCCATCTGCATGAAAGTGATGGTGATCACATTTTTGACTGTAATGGAATAATTTACCAGCATGCAGTTCCCCCTCACAATACTGTTGCAGCAGCACACTACACCTCAGTGTTGGCTACACTGAGGAAGCACATTGCAAAGAAACGACCAGAGCTTTTTCGTACTGGGTGGCGAATTCATCATGGCAATACACGGCCTCAAGTCGCAAATCAAGTCATGCAGTTTCTGGCTTGATTCAACATTACCTGAATATCACATCCACCTTATAACCCCGATCTTGCACCCTGTGACTTTGTTATTCATAGTCTTTTTACTGGTGCTTTTCCAACCAGCCCCATCCCCAGTCTGTACACTGAAGCAGCTGAACCTCCCCTGTGCTATAGGCGTGATGTTCTGTTATGCTCTTACGCATGCCGTCTCTTCTCTCTACCCACACACCCAACGTTCAAGCTTTTTTTTTTATTCATCTCTTGATCGGCAGTACGCTGTCAGTCCACTGCGTTACTTCCGCCCGGTGTTCGTTTTCGTCTGCTCCCTCGGACTCTGGCCGTTACACTACCGCAGGTATTACCTCGGGGAGAATCCACTTTCCCTCCTGGGTCGCGGAGTGACATCCTCTTCCATCTTGGGTTGACGTCCATGCCGAAATCTGTGGTTTCGCCCTTTGCCATCCAATCCGCATTTTTAGAACTTCAGCAGCATTTTAATAACTACAGTTTTATTTTTACGGACGGCTCTAAAACCGACCGTGGTGTTGGATGTTCCTTCGTGGCTGCTGTGGAAAGTTTTACGTTTCGTCTTTCCGGAGAAGCTCGATTTTTACCGCTGAACTTTTTAGTATCTACCAGGCCCTTCTTTTTATCAGCCAGCAGTATTCGTACCAATTTGCCCTTTGTAGCGATTCTCTGAGTGCTCTGCAGAGCCTTCGTTTGCTGTACGCCAGTCATCCTTTGGTACAGCGTATAGAGGATCAGTTGCATTCCCTCGCTAATTCTGGGTACCGCGTGTCTTTTGTTTGGGTTCCTGGACACGTCGGTATTCTGGGCAATGAGGCTGCTGATGCTGCAAAGTCTGCGATTTTATCTCCCAATGTTTTTAGCGATTCTTTTCCTGCTGAGGATCTTACTGTTTCCCTTAGCCGTGCCATCCTTAAGCGTTGGCATAACGACTGGTCCGCGCTAGGTGGAAACAAACTTTGGGAGGTTAAACCTCTCCCTGTTCCCTGGGTTACCTCTTCGCGTTCTTCTCGCAGGGAAGAGGTTATTTTAGCTAGGCTTCGCAACGGGCATTGCCGTTTTAGCCACCAGCATCTGTTCCGTGAGGGTCCGGCACCACATTGTACTCGCTGTGGTGAGCGGTTGACAGTGCCGTTCTTACATCACGTTGCGCTCGTCCTTGTGTTTGGCCACTACTCTCAGCTTGCTGCTCAGGGACGACGCTGCTGCTGTGGAGGGCCTGTTCGCATTTTTACAGCGCAGCGATATGTGGCGTTTTATCTGATTTTCTCATCTCTCCAGGTTTTACCAGTCCCTTTGCCGTTATTATTTTAAGTATTTCTCGACTGTTTTAGTGTTTTTAGCTTGTAATACTATGTTGAGGTAGCCATTTACTTCTCGGGCGCTAATAACCTTGACCGTTGGGCGCCCTTAAACCCTACTACTACTGCCCCATCACTAAAGGCAAAGCTTAGGAGTATTCGATTTGAGAACTCTGAAGCAGTGTTCAAGAAAGGTGAGGCGATTCTCAAGGACCTGACAAAGAATGGTCTGTAGCACGTGTACAAGGAAGGACATAGAGCTTGCAGGGGACTACTTTGAAAAATATCATGTAAATATTGAATTGCAGTAATAAACATCTGTGACAAAATCAGTCTCTCTTTGTTTATCAATCATCATAATAAAGCAGAAAGTACTCCTTCCTAAGCCGGAAGCCAGCCCTCCCACGCATAACTTTACAAAAAGTTTCCTTTCTAAAAAAATACCTCTATCTTAAACAAAATACTGTCGGCGTACGCATTATTGGTTCAAGCCGCAGAGCCAGAGCTATGCGTGGACAGAGACAGATACCAGCGCGCAGCTCTGGAGCTTACCGAGAGAGAGAGAGAGAGAGAGAAAGAGGCAGAGATGTTTTCGTTTGTGTCTCGCTGCGTCGCGATTGTTATCGAACGATCGTCTGCGTTTTAGAATAATGACTGTAGGTACAAGAACTCCGCTTAAGTGTTAGAGCGGAGCCAGTCTTTAGTTGTATTAGTCGTGTGAACGTTATGGCGTCAGTGCAAATTTGAAGCGTACCACAGTGATTTCTCTCATTTGTTTATGTGCAACGTGGCGAAAGAGACCTTGAAGACTTTTGTTGTGTAACGCAAGTATTTTACTGCCTCAAGGTGTACAAAGTGTAAAAAGTGTACAAAGAGCATTTTAAACTTTTGCAAACAAGGCTTTTAATTCTACAAACACATGAAGTCACACTACGCCAATTTGAGATATCTTAATAAGAAAAAAACTGTTTATCCTGAATTTTCTGGTAACGACCACAAAATACTATTTATTCTCAATAACTTTGGCATAATTGATAAACTCTAAGAGATAAACAAAATCTTATTACGCAAAAAACGCATATCTTGTAAATTTTGAATTTAAACCAGGTTTATTTTTGAGTAGAGTAAGCCGTTTTCGAGATAATTCTTGTTATTTTCCTGGATTTCTAATACTTATACCTTTCTCATATGGGTTCTCGTTAACGTTGTTTATTTAGGTAACTCACCCTGACCGAGATTCGAACTCGAAACCTCTTGAACGTGAGGCAGCCATGCTACACGTTCAAGAGGTGCCGAGTTCGAATTTCGGTCAAAGTGAGTTACCTGCATAAGGTTTCTACGGGGTTTTCCCTCATCCTTCAAGACGAATGTCGGTTAACTCTAAACTCCATGGATCCTGGACTCATTTGAGCATCATTTAATCCAATTTATTCACCGTCCGATATAACTTAACGTTGGGGCGGACGTAAATTAAAAAAGATACAAATTTAATGTACTCACAAGGATGTCACCTAGAAAAGAAGTTTTAAAGTATTTAATGGACACTTAGTCTACTGTACTCCCTTGTAAATAAAATAATATAAAGTTTATCTTGAAGTAGATAGAGCAATAAGTGTTTATACAAGAGTAGAGAACGTCATTTATATAAAACATTTGACTATCACTTAAAGTCTACTGTATTCTCTTGTAACTACAATAAGATAATGTTTATCTTGAAGTAGATAGAGCAATAAGTGTTTGTACAAGAGTAGAGAAAGACCAGCAAGCCAGACACAGTGGGTAGTTTTACATATTGTAAACTGTTTGGTCCGACTGGTTTTATTTTCGTCATAATCTGGAAATGGCCCTATCGAGAGCGATGCAAGTCTGGCGTTATTTTTGTGTTAACTAATAAAGCCGTTCCAATGGCGCTGTAGGGAATAGCGTTACTTTAATTTACAGCGAGTAAACACGTTCGAAATTGACACACACCCTTGTACATGGCACGAAAGTAAAAAAACAAAACACGTGGAACATACCTCAGTGGAGATACCCTTGGAGAGATGTGGCAACACTGCCAGCGATACCAAATCTATTACGTCATATCAGATATATTTGAATGTGACAGATACTGCGGATTTTAAAACTAACAGATTACCATCTGATTTTCAGGAATGATTAAATCCGTATTAATATTCCACACGAATTTAAACTTGTCAGTGCATAAAACGGCGCTTCTGTATTAAAATTGTCTATAACGCAAACTGTAATAAGTCTTTCGCTCACTTACTTCTCGGCCAGCCAGGTGAAAAGATGATTAGATATCAACGTTTCGGGAGTGTACATCTCTCCCATCATCAGCATATTTATAAAATGTTACACCACAAATGAAATACTGGCTATAACACAACTATAAACAACGACAAAACACTATCAAATTTCTGAGATGGCGTGAGTATAGAAAATTGTTTCAAAGAAACGTAACTACTTAACTTGATTATCAAGCTGTATTGACCTTTGCTTCTTAAATTAACGGCTTTCCATTTTTAGAGCCAGTTTCCAAGACGATCTGAACTTAAATCCAGCACGATTAAGCGTGCTCCTTTCAGAGCAAATCGCCAAAGCCTCATTAATTCTCCGCTCTCAATAACTTTTGCATTTTGCCAAGGTGGTCGTCTCCTGAAAATTGGTTCTATGGTCGTTATCACAACAATTCACTGATGTTGATGTTGATTGGATGGTCCTGATGTTGTCAGCATGGTCCACAAGCCACCTCCGAAGATTAAACATCGATTGAGGCCTGTGAAAGACAAACTGAACTTCCAAGTTCCGGGAGTGTACCGCATTCACTGTAAATGAGGGACGCCGTATATAGGACAAACCGCAAGGACCATCGCTACTAGAATAATCGAACAAAAACGGAGCATTCGATTAATGCAACCTGAGAAGTCTGGGCTGGCAGAGCATTGTTTCCGTGGTAGCGTGGTGGTAGCATGTCTGCCTCACGTTCAAGAGGTCCCGGGTGGGTTACATGAATAAGGTTTTTCCGGGGCTTTCCCTTATCCTGAAAGACGAATTTTGGGTACCTCAAAGCTCCATTAAACCCGGCCTCATCTCAGCACCATTTCAAGCATTCCATTTATTGTCCGATATGACTCAATGTTGGAGGACGTAAATTAAAAAAAAAAAAAGAAGAACACCATTTCATTCATCATCTGATATAGCTTAAAGTTGGAGGTTTTCTCTTATCCTTAAAGATGAATGTCTGGTAACTCTAAGCTCTATGTAACCTGTACTCGTTTGAACATCATTTCATTCATCGTCCGAAATGACAACGTTGGAGATTTTCCCTTATACTGAAATATTAATGTATGGTAACTCTAAGCTCTGTGTACCCTGTACTCATTTGAACATCATTTCATTCATCGTCTGATATGACTTAACATTTTAGGTTTTACCTTATCCTGCAATATGAACGTCTGGTAACTCTAATCTCTATGTACGCTGTACTCATTTGAACATCATTTCATTCATCGTCCGATATGACTTAACGTTGCAGGTTTTACCCTTATCCTGAAAAATGAATGTCAGGTAACTCTAAACTCTATGTACCTTGTACTCATTCGTACATCATTTCATTCATCGTCCGAGATGACAACGTTGCAGGTTTTCCCCTTTTCATAAAAGATGAATGCCTGATAAGTCTAAGCTCTATGTACCCTGTACTCATTTGCGCATCATTTCATTCATCCTTCGATATGACTTAATGTTGGGTGCTTTCTCTTATCCTGAAAGATGAATGTCTGGTAACTCTAAGCTCTATGTACCCCGTACTTATTTGGACATCATTTCATTTATCGTCCAATATGACAATGTTGGAAGTTTTCCCTTATCGTGGAAGATGAATGTCTAGTAACTATAAGCTCTCTGTATCCTGTACTCATTTGAAAATCTTTTCCTTCATCGTTCGATATTACTTATCGTTGGAGATTTTCACTGGTCCTCAAAGATGAATGTCTGGTAACTCTAAGCCCAATGTACCCTTGACTCGTTTGAAGATTATTTCACTCATCGTCCGGTATGACTTTTCGTTGGAGGTTTTCTCTTATCCTGAAAGTTGAACGTCTGGTTACTCTAAGCTCTCTGGAGTCTGTTCTTATTTGAACATTATTTCATTCATCGTTCGATATGACCTAACGTTGGAGGTTTTACCTTATCCTGAAAGATAAATATCTGAGTTCTCTAAGCTCTATGTACCTTGTACTTATTTAAACTTCATTTCATTCATCGTCTGATATCAGTTAACGTTGGATGGCGTTTTGGTTTACGGATCTGTTTCCTGGAATTCAGTTATGTTCAGTGTCAGGTGCATGAACTGCATAAAGTCCAATCGGAAAAATTAGGAAAGTGGAAAATGTTTATAACATTTAGCAGTATTCAGATGTTAATAAGATGACAATATGTTTTTTTACATTGTTGTTGTAAAGGAAATGTAAAAGTACTAAAAACCTGAATATATAAATCTCCTTGGGAACGCTAATAGGTTCGTCATTGTTTCAGGATATTACCCATCGGGCTTTGAAGCCAGGAAATAGGGAAATTATCGGGTGATTAACTCGACAAATTCTGGATAATGCCTTCCACGTTTAATGGATACCAAAAGAGAGATTTAGCACCAGATCCATTAAAAGAGCACTTGATGCATATCGTGTAATTATGTAAATGGGATTCTGCAAGGTTTTACACACATGTGGACGGGGGCTACCCCTAGGGGCTAAGCCCCGGGAACCTCCCATCAATGAACTGTGATGGGGAAGCTTTGCTATTTGAAAACAATTAGCAAGATTACATATTAGTAGCGAAATGCTCTCTGTGGATGAGGCAATGAAGCGTTAAAGATGGAGCAGAAGGGAATACTAGCACGTGGCTCCGACTTAGTGGTAGATATTTAGAAGATATTTTGTGTTAATATATCTATGGCAACCCCTGTGAGGGAGGGTGAGGTGAGAGGATTTTCAGGGCTCTTGGATCTTGGGAGAGAAGACAGATTAAGCATCAATAAATTGACAACGTTTGGTCAAATACTTAATATCTATACAGAGACAATGTATGTTGTATGCTCATAGCTGCACAAGACAAAAGGTTTGTAGATATTACGGATAACTAACATTAATAATATTAACAAGGTTTAGCCAAAGGTTTCATTATTTTACTGATTGCAATTTTGCGTGCTCATAACTATACAGGGTGTTCATTTTCATCTATGATTTTACTGCCCAAAGTTGACGTCATCTACAGTATTGCCAATGGAGCGAGTTTGTATAGTATTCCCATAGCGGCTTGCGATTGTACTTGATGTGCTGACAACAGCTTTGAGACCTCCCTCTACAGGCATCACCAATGGAGCTAGTTTGTATAGTATTCCCCTGGCGGCTCTCGATTGTATTTGATGTGCCAACAGGAGCTTTGAGGCCTCCCTCTACAGGCATCGCCAATGGAGCTAGTTTGTATAGTATTCCCCTAGCGGCTCTCGATTGTACTTGATGTGCTGACAGCAGTTTTGAGGCCTCTCTCTACAGGCATCGCCAATGGAGCTAGATTGTATAGTATTCCCCTAGCGGCTTTTGATTGTATTTGATGTGCCAACAGTAGCTTTGAGGCCTCCCTCTACAGGCATCGCCAATTGAGCTAGTTTGTATAGTATTCCCCTAACGGCTTGCGACAGTATTTGATGTGCTGACCGCAGTTTTGAGCCTCCCTCTACAGGCACAGCCAATGGAGCTAGTTTGTATAGTATTCCCCTGGCGGCTCTCGATTGTATTTGATGTGCTGACAGCAGTTTTGAGGCCTCCCTCTACAGGCATCGCCAATGGAGCTAGTTTGTATAGTATTCCCCTAGCGGCTTTTGATTGTATTTGATGTGCCAACAGTAGCTTTGAGGCCTCCCTCTACAGGCATCGCCAATGGAGCTAGTTTGTATAGTATTCCCCTAGCGGCTTGCGATAGTATTTGATGTGCTGACCGCAGTTTTGAGACCTCCCTCTACAGGCACCGCCAATGGAGCTAGTTTGTATAGTATTCCCCTGGCGGCTCTCGATTGTATTTGATGTGCCAACAGGAGCTTTGAGACTTCCCTCTACAGGCATCGCCAATGGAGCTAGTTTGTATAGTATTCCCCTGGCTGCTCTCGATTGTATTTGATGTGCCAACAGGAGCTTTGAGGCCTCCCTCTACAGGCATCGCCAATGGAGCTAGTTTGTATAACATTCCCTTAGCGGCTTGCGATTGTATTTGATGTGCTGACAGCAGCTTTGAGGCCTCCCTCTTCAGGCAGGTAAATGCACTATTTGAGAGGTAGATCTGCTCGCGTAATATAAAGGTGCGTAATTTCGCATGGTACGATACGATAACTGTTTTTAAAAGACTATATACTGCAATACAATCCACTATAAAGCTAATTAAGCAGCCATAAAATTATACCATGAAAAATATAGGAAATGATAAGTTAGTGAACACTTATTTTACAATGAACATCTGGGAATTAATTGTTCTTGCACACTGGCCGTGTGTAGGCTTAAGTATGGAAATGTAGAGTCAGAGTGAAAAATTAAATGCCATAGCCAGGATTTGAACCACGGATCTTCTGGTCTCCGTTTAGCTGCTCTAACCATTGAGCTATTATGGCTAACGACCCGAAATTACATTTTATTCTCCAACTGACTCATGTGTTTTCCTCACTTTGGAGTTCTCATAAACACATGAGACAACTACATTAATAGCGTCTGACAACCTGTAAGTACTTTAAGGCCCGGGCTTTATAGTTAACCACTATTAGGTCAATTAATGCAAATTAATTGTTCTTTCACACTAGCCGTCTGTAGGCTAAAGTATGGAAAGGTAGCCATTAAAGTAGTTGTCTCATGTGTTTATGAGAACTCCTAAGTGGTTTGCCGGGAAAACACGAGTCAGTTGGAGAATTTAACGTTATGTCGGCACGTTAGCCATTGTAGCACAATGGTTAGAGCAGCTGGATGGATACTAGAATATACATGGTTCAAATCCCGACTATGGCATTGTATTTTTAGTCTGACTTTACCTTCCCAATAAACATCTGTCTTTTCTGTTATAGTAGACATATATGCATACTGTAAACCTGTCACATAAAATAGAAATATTTCAGTTTGATCTCAATTCTTTTTTATCACCATCGGTTACCTCACAATGTAACTTCATTACAAACCAGAAAAATAGCAGAATATGTTTTAAGAATGAAAAATAAATAAGTGCCACGATATGTACAAAGCTTTTATCCAAGTCTAAACAAGAAAATATCTCTAGTACATAGTCTTATGTGTCCAGTTTCTTATATTTCCTTTCTCTGTTCCCCTTAAACACTGTCTGTATTGCGAGAAGGTATGCTTGAGGCTTTTCTGTCATAACATTATTTATTGCTTCTAGATTGGGATCAGTCACTTTATAGCGTCCAGTGTCTCTCTTTTTGCGAGTAACTGATCCTGTATCTTGGAAATGTTTGATGCACCTTTTGGTTTTAAAAGACATAAGGGTACCAACATTAATAGACATTTTAATTAAGCGTGATGAATGACAAAAGATTATATCGTATAGTAATAAAACGTAAGACGTTTATGTATGTCAATTGGACGGTACTGGACACTTTTGACAACATTACGCTCGGAGAGACTTGTTTGAATGCCGGATAGCGTTGCATAAACTCCTCTATGCAGCGGTTTATTTTATATTTATATGTCGCACCAATTTTAATGCCGGTACGAAAATAGTATTCAGCCATGTACATGAGGTGCTCTGTGTTTATATCCAGGGGAAGCTCGTTGTATTAGTTACTAGCACAACCACACTCAGACCGCTGTAATTTGCTTACCGTTCCGCAAACATTACCGCTTCTTCTGCGTAGAGGGCACTGTGATTTCAAGATACACTCAACAGTCAAATATGACGTATTCTTGCTCAATCGCAAGGTGGGAAATAATGAATAAAAATGAACATCGTGTACAAAGCAGGCTGTTTGTAGAGAGTATAGTGAAGGTAACATTTTTGAATTTTAGCTAGTTTGTACAGATTGGAATGTTGTATGCTCGTGACTGTACAAGGCAGACCGCTTATAATGAGTTCAATTATAAGTAACATTTATGAATTTTGGCAAGATTGGGCCAAATGCTTGATGATTTTACTGAGTGCAGTATTACACGCTCATAGCTGTACGAGGCAGACCGTTTGTAGAGAACAATTACAAAAAGTAAGGGAACATGGCCAAGTTTTTGGCACAATTTAAGGCACAAAATGCCATGTTTGGCGGGTTGCATGTATTCCCGTAGGAGGCAAGTTGAACATGAACCTAGAGGAGGATTTGAAAAGCTGCATGTTCAGCCAACCTCTACAACGTCGGGCTATCGATTGTGCGTTACCTCTGTAACTGTTGCGTCAGTCTGTCTGTCTGTCTGTCTTTTTCTAGCGCAATAACTCGCACAGCCGCAGCATTACACCACAGCATTCTGTATAACTATCTCACGCGCTTCTCTACTCGGTCTTCTAGCTACTTCCACGTGGAACACACTGAACTAAAGCGACTGTCAGGTTTTTGTGTAGTATCCATGCTGCTATGCCACGGCGTTGAAATTGCCTGACTACGAGGAAAAAATGAATAAAGATTGTATTAAGTGGTGCTCTTATCCACCATATTCACACGAAAGGCCTTAAAACAGACTCAAATCTTAACAGAGGAATATCGCCATTGGATGTAAGATATAAAATCCTTCTAAATAGAGGGGAACAACAGTAAGACCCACAACTTGGGGAATACCAAGGAGGTTTCCGAAAGGATAGGTCATGTACTGAACAAATATCCCTGGGCAACAATGAAAATGCGTCGGACTTAAAAATAGTGAATTTATATGTATTTCCATCTTCTGAATTAAAAAATCA
The DNA here is from genome assembly GCA_030765055.1 of Mantis religiosa. Lineage (NCBI taxonomy): Eukaryota > Metazoa > Arthropoda > Insecta > Mantodea > Mantidae > Mantis > Mantis religiosa. The sequence continues at coordinate 248,751,549 of CM060947.1, read as the reverse complement.
CCATAAAAATAAAAGATTAGCTCTTGTTTTGAAGATAAAGTGACATTTCTTTTTTTAGAGTGAAGATTTTAAATTTAGGGGATTTTTTTGAAATTGGCACACCTGTCAAATAACAAAACATAATCATAGAGAAATTTTAGAAATTAAGTGATGCAAAAGTTATGGAAGGCATTTTTGACGGACCACAAATATGAGAACTTGTAAAGGATCCTGCATTTGACAAAATTTTGGAGGGGAAAGGAAAGGCGGTTGGAAAGCATTCAAGAGTGTTGTTCATGGATTCTTAGGTAACAAAAGAGATGAAAACTACAAGAATTTGGTGAGAGTGCTCCTGCAAAAATACCGTAACCTTGGATGCAACATGTCTCTTAAGATCCAATTTCTCTACTCACACCTAGACATTTTCCGTCCTAGTTGTGGAGGTGTTAGTGATGAAGATGGGGAGAGATTCCATCAGGACATTTCTGTTATGGTACAAAGATATCAGGGTCGTTGGAATGAAGTAATGCTTGCGGATTACTGTTGGTCTTTGTATAGGGATTCTGCGGAACTCCATCACAAGAGGTAAGCTAAAAGACGACGAAGTCAATAGGCCACCACATGATTCTCTTCAGACACGACTATCTGCGAAGTATCTTTCCAGCAATGAGAACCCTTTGCATGTAATTACCAGTTAAAAAGCATATCAAATGCACTTTCATTGTTGGTAGCATATACGTAATTAAAATGTATCATTTTCTCTCAATCCGTTAATATGCAATACTTCCACCTTGTGTATATCATAGAAACTAGAGCTAATATAAATTTTTCATTATCATATTTGTTTTTCACAACCCAAAATTAGTAGGATTGCCTCACGAAGTGCTCGAAATATTAAAAGACTATTCTTTTGTTGCCCAGTGTATTGAATCTCAAAAATATTACGACGTATCAAAAATACAGAGCTAAGACATGCGTAATTTCGTTCAGCGATTTTAAAAAGGCATATTGTGACTTTTGTGGGTTCGTAGAAATAAAAGTCCAAGTTGCAGAAAGTCAAAATGTTCTTTATTCAATAAAAGTACACTTTGGTCAATCCTTACAGTAGCAGAATTATGTAACATACACAAATACAATTTTCCAATGCCGTTGACCACAACAAAGAGCTCACTTGTTGCCATGGATTCTTTTTATACATGGCTATTCAAGACAGTTGCAGAATGTTCTCTGTCAATCAAGATATCTCTAGAATTTTTCATTCATCTTACTTTATTTGTTTAGGCTGACCTTTTATCTCCCCGCATTCTTTATTTGTTTCGGCATACCCTTTATCTCCGTGCTGCACTATCAGACCCTTATCTCTGCGCCCCACACAATCCCCTTGTGCGTGTTGCCGCCAGTCGCGACAGTATATCTTAATTGATAGAGAATCCTTTTTATCAATCCTGGAGGAATTTGGTTTAGACAAGGAAAAAACTAATATCATAAAACAACTATCACAAATACTTGGGATAGACTCTCGCCATTGTTGTTTAGCTGTGCGCTTGAGAATGTAATCAGAGAGTGCAACAAAATATAAAAAGTGGAATATGACTGGGAGGCAAAAAGGGGAATTTTAAAATCAATGTTATTGCTTTTGCGGATGATATTGCTTCATTTGCTGCAACAATGGAGGAAGAAAGGAAGAAAATCCTTGAACTAGAGAAGCAAGCAGGTAAAATAGGTCTGCACATCTCTTTCGAAAAAACCAATATCATGACAAACTGCAAGCAACCACGTAAATACCTAAATAATGATCATAATTTTTTACAGTCATAATTTTTCGCACCAAAATTCAATCTTATTATATTCTGTTAGCTTAATGTGAAACAAACATGCCGTAGTAGTTTCATTGTTCGTACTCCTGGTTCCCGCCTGTGAGAACAAGGCAAGTTCAGACATGTTCAGTATCGTCTACCGCTGCAATAGAGGTAACATGCAGTTAAAGTTGATGTTAGAGGAAGATCCGGAGTTTGTTTCAAACGTAAACACTGCTGATGAAACTTGGCTACATCATTTTGATCCTGAGAGCAAACAGCAAAGCTCAGTGTGGAAATCTCCTTCATCACCAACCCCCAAAAAGCAAAAGTGGTTGCTTCTGCTGGGAAAGTTATGGTCATCTCATTCATTGATATTCTTGGAATGATTTATCAGTATGTTGTACCTGCACACACATCAGTAACTGGACAATACTACCGGGATGTCCTGAAAACATTGAAAGTCCATATCAGGCACAAAAGACCGCATTTCCTTGAAGCAGGCTGGATGCTGAAGCACGATAAAGCGCGGCCGCTTACTGCCAAAGTTGTTGCTGAATATCTTGCAAAAATAAGCATGAAGTGCATCCTTCACCCATTTTCATTTTAAGGCCTTAGAGCCAAATTTCGGGAGAAGACCATCTTGTAAAAATGCAACAGTTACTGTGAGCGGAGAGTTCAGGAGGCTTTGGCCATTTCTTCCGACATGCTCACGCTTAATCGTGATGCTGGATTTCAGTTCAACTCCTCTTGGAACCCGACCGGTATTACTTAACTTTGGAGGTTTTCTCCTTATTATGTACCCTTATTATGTACCCTTATTATGTACCCTGTACTCTATGTAACCTGTACTTATTTTAACATTATTTCATTCATCGTCCGAAATGACTTAACGTTGGAAGCTTTTCCTTATACTAAAACGTAAATATCAGGTAACTCTAGGCTCTATGCACCCTGTACTTATTTGAACATCATTTCATTCCTGCTATACGACAGCGTTGGACGTTTTCTCTTATCCTGAAAGATGAATGTCAGCTAACCCTGAGCTCTATGTACTCTGTCCTCATTTGGACATCATTTCATTCATCATACGATATGGATTAAAGTTGGAAGTTTTTGCTTATACTGAAAGATAAATGTCTGGTAACTGTAGGCTCTATGTACCCTGGAGACATTTGCACATCATTTCATTCATCGAACAATATGACTTATTCTTATATAGAGATGACCATGTATATAAAACATTTGACTATCACTTAAATTCTACTGTATTCCCTTGTAACTACAATAAGATAATATTTATCTTGAAGTACATAGAGAAATAAGGGTTTTACAAGGGTAGAGAATGTTATGGACATAAAACATTTGACTATCACTTAAAGTCTACTGTATTCCCTTGTAACTACAATAAGATAATGTTTACCTTGTAGTAGATCGAGCAGCAAGTGTTTGTACAAGAGAAGAGAAAGTCATGTGAGTGTAACTGAATAGTATCTCTCCTAACTTTGGTAGTCAGGGTGCATGTACCTCTGCTGAAATATTTAGTAAAAAAATGAATAAATTTTAGAGGATGAGAAAATTCATATGATATTCCTACAAAGCCCAATTGTAATTCGACTTCCTTTTTTCAGAGAGATGTAAGATCTTAATTTTGGGTTGAAATCCGTCAAACACTGCGCTAGTGAACAAATCGAGAACTCATACGTCGATTCGTCTTACACAGAGAGGAAAAAGTCCCATACATATCAAAATATGGTAATTATGTATCTCTCTAGAGGATCGACGGCGAAACTTTCCAGTGGAACTGTTTTTGGTGTTCAGAATTCACGACCGTGGCAGTCAAAATTACAAAGTTGTCTTGTACAATTCCACAGAGTCGTCGTCCGTAGCTGATATCGTTGTTTGGCAGCAAACAAAGGAATTGTTGTGTTTGCTGATGAAAAACAAAACAGAACGCCCTTTGACTTTCAGTTTTTAGTATGTATAGCTAACGGGGCTGTTAAGTCAGTAGCGTCTGCAGGCATCATTCGGGGGAATCCTGAGTTAGATTCGATGCATTCCTGTTATATTACGTTGTAGTTTTTGATTATCTAGGATGGTTTATTTGGTTTCCAAGAGTCAGCGGATGTTTTGTCAAGGAAATTATCTCTATGTAAATCCTCATCCTCCGAATCCGGGTAAGCCCGCACAAGATGTGAAGTTCAATTTGGGGAAGGATACCTTTTAAGACCATCAACTATACTGGTCGCCAAACTAGAATGTGATTGACAGTTAGTAACCACATGGAATAACGGTCTAGATAAATGGGAGGGGATGAGTACGTCATAACGGTTGGGTTAGTAACGATTAAAATGGCCATTTAGAGTCGAGATGTTTCCATGACAACGTTAGACGCTAAACCTTGGTTGCCGATATTCTAACACGTGCTTAACATGACTTGCGGGCGAGCGAGTTACGCAAACGCTGCAGTAATCATAATACCTAGGTGTTTGTTTCTCTTGCTGATAACGCTGAATAAACAGAATGCCTTCACAGAGATCCTGTACTGGCAAGTTACTTTGCATTTTATTTGTGGTAATTTGCCTTGATTTATGTGTGTGTGAGTTCGTCTATCTGTGCGCGTGTAGTGAGCATTTGCAATTGAGTTTAATGAATGTCTAATTATGTCTAAATATAGTGACAAGTGAAAACCTGATCGTGCTCGGGAACCAAATAGAACTATATTTGATAAAGTTATTCCAATTAAAGGACAGACATAGGAAATAATATGCTCTGTGAGAGAATACTTCGGTGAGGAGAAATTGAAAGGGGAGTCTAGGTGCTTGATAAGACTTCGCGTGCGTACGTATCAGTAAGGGCATTAAGGTTAAGATTGGGAAAGAAAAGTATTTTAAAGAAGAAATTTAGATTTTGGGGTAGAAATTAGAAACTCCAGGGAAAAATTATGTAAGCGGCATTTTCCCACTTCAATAAGCATCAAAATGTCACAGGTATGCCTCTTTTGTTACGATGATCTTTGCATTGATGTGTTCTTGCATGATCTAGCGTTTGTATGTAGATCCACGACTGTACTATTGTCTTTTTCTATAATATTACAAATAATAATTAATAATAACAATAATAACAAAATTCCCATTGCAGTCGCAACTGGGTCACCTTCGCACGCGTAATGTTATCGTGCAGCAATAAGAGGCAAAGTCGCCTCTCTCTCCGTACGAAATGTCAATCACTTTCTAGATTGGCCACCAGTATAGGACTCTTATTGTCATCTTTCCTCAGTTAAGGTAGCTACAAAATAGGAATGAACATACGGCAGGGCTATGCGTGGCTGTTCTATGCCTACTAGCCAATGCGGTGCGTGCAACCTTGTACAGTTAAGCACATACAGTGGCTCGCTTTGTCGAAGCACGCGGCTAATTTCTTTGCGACCTCTAAAGATACCAATTAAATAAGCATTTTGTTTTTCCCATGTTACAGAAATTCTTTTTCTAAGGATTACAGTCTAAACCCCAAGGTTTTAGCATTTCTGGTTTCGAAGATATGGAAAGGTAAGGTGCCTGGCTATAAACAAAAGAATTATTAACTGTCAGTTAAGAAAAGCACACAGGTGCTTTTTTTGTTTCTTTTGTTTGTTTGCAATTATACGTCCTCCAACGTTAAGTGATATCGGACGGTGAATGAAATGGGGTGAAATGATGCTCAAAAGTGTCCAGGGTCCAAGGAGCTTAGAGTTACCGGACATTCGTCTTTCAGGATAAGGGAAACCCCCGAAAAACCTTATCCAGGTAACTCACTTTGACGGAGATTCGAACTCGGGAGAAAAAAATTAATGTGTGAAAATATTAAATTTTCCCTGTTTTTGCAATTTTGTGATTTAAAATCCAATAATAAATAAACTATTTAACATAAATCAACAAAATACCAAATGTTATAGAACCTTTGCTTAGGAATATATATGCAAAGTTGCATAAAAGTTCATTCAGAATTGCAGAAGTTAGAGCATTTTGAAGATACAAAAAAGTTGAAAAATTGAAAGTGGAGAAAACTGAATTTAAAGATTTAAATAGAAATTACACTACTTTGTTTATTTTTAAATTCTCATGCATCATATGCAGCTATCTTATTATCTTCTTTCTCTTTTATTTCGTTGCATTTGGCTCTTTTTTATAATTTTTCTCTCTACAGTAATTTTTACACCAGAAATATTTTTTTTTTTTTTTTTTTTTTTTGCAATTTCTTTATATTAGGAAACATGACCCATTATCTACAATTTTTATTATAAATGATTGAAACTCTGTATTCTGGTTCCTTTAGATAATAGTTAGAAATCAGTATGTATTTAATTGTCCTTGTCTGATGGATCTGGAGAAGAAAGTTTAAGGAATATGATAGAATTTTCTCGAATTTTTGTCAATTTTGTGTTTTCAATACCAATCATTATTAAGTTTTTTATGTAAAGCCATAAGGATACCAATTTTTATTGAAAACTTATGTAGGAATATACATATATGCAAAACTTAAAGAAATTCATGGTAAACTCCTGTGTCTGGGGTATTAGCAGTATAAAAAAAAATGCTAAAATTTGGACACACAAAGAAAAATCTAGTTAGAAGTTCTAAATATAAACAACATATTTTTCTATTGTTCAGAACCCTCCTGCATTATGTGAAGACCACTGAGATACTTTATTCTCTTCTTCTTTTAATTTAGTCACTTTCAACTGCTTTTTGGTGGATTTATATTTGGTCAATGAACTTTGAGCACTTTGTTTCACCTTTCAACTCTCTCTAATACTGCCAATTTTCTTGCTAATGGTACTTACCTTGGTATCTGCAACTTTTAGCTTAACATTTAGACTAGCTTTATAACCCACATTAAATTCACTAATAGCTGCAGTCACTGGAATTTGCAATTTGTTGCTTGATATAAAAACGTCTTTGTGACACTCCATGCAAACCTTCTTTAGCATCCTGTGTTTCTCCTTTGATGCAAATCTCCATTAGAATAGTACTAACTAATCTATTTTTGTCTATGAGATGGAAGTTGTAAGTAGAATAGTTCATGCAATTCATACCCGTTGTCATACAAAATTTTGCATAGAAATATAACCCTTACCAATGCCCAGAAATGCATCAACCATTATTCTATTTACAGTAAAAGGTGACCTATGGCCAACATACCGACAGTGGTAGCTCAGTGGTTTAGAGCAACTGCACGGATAGTGGGAGATCAGTGGTTCAAATCCCGGATATGCCATTGAAGTTTTCAGTGTTGAAGAAATGATTAGTTCTATCAATTGTAGAGACATTTTGTATTTGTGTAAAAGAGAGTATGATTGTACGTTAAAATCAGACTAACAAGACAATTAAAAAAGTTTCAAGGCATACTTGTTTGCGCTTTTGTCAACTCACCGCTCCCTCTTGAGTTACATAGGCAAAAAAAGGTTACAGGTCGTATCTCCAAGTCTTCCCTTCGAGCATTCTTCATCTAGTCACTGCAGCACATAATAAAGACGTCATCAATTGGTTTTCAAACTTAGCAATTTATCGACCTTCACATTAACTGGAGCATTTTCGGTTAAAGTGGACCTCCTAAATGATTTTTGGTGAAGCTTCAGCGGAATACGCTATTCTATCTAATGATTTCGAATAAATGCTTGAGCCAATTCAGAACGTGTGTAATACGGTTAGCTCTGGATTACCTCTGTTAATGGACGGCGTGCAATCCGATTACGAGTTGACTGCTACACCGAAATCCAATACACTACCAAGGAAACTGTCTTGTCTGTCATGGGAAATCAATATCTATTGGATAACAAATTTAACAGATTGGTGCATAGCTTACATGAGGAATATGTAATTAGAGAGAGAGAACATGAATATATAAGGAACATAATTTGTATACAGATTAGAATAATAAATAAACAATGTTAAATAACTGTAAACATTTTTCAAATTTAGGGTAGTTTGGAGTGAAGGCATTTTACTGAAAGTGAATTATTATCGTACTATTATCTAGTTCTGAAACATCTAAATACATAAATACGACTATAAAATTTGTACCTAAGAAACGAACAAATTAACAAGCTTAGGTATGGTGCCTGAAAAATTTCCAACCTAATAAAGATACAGGACACTTTTCAGAACTTTTCATTTTTCAACATGTCTCCTTGTAACTCTACACACTTCTCCCAGCGATGCTCCCATCTCTGTAACCCGTCCAAATAGTACTCGGCGTTTTTCAACATAGTCTCCTTGTAACTGTACACACGTCTCCCAGCGATGTTCCCATCTCTGTAACCCGTCCAAATAGTACTCGGCGTTTTTCAACATAGTCTCCTTGTAACTCTACACACTTCTCTCAGCGATGCTCCCATCTCTGTAACCCGTCCAAATAGTACTCGGCGTTTTTCAACATAGTCTCCTTGTAGCTCTACACACTTCTCACAGCGATGTTCCCATCTCTGTAACCCGTCCAAATAGTACTCGGCGTTTTTCAACATAGTCTCCTTGTAACTGTACACACGTCTCCCAGCGATGTTCCCATCTGTGTAACCCGTTCAAAGTGTACTCAGCGTTTTTCAACATAGTCTCCTTGTAACTCTACACACTTCTCTCAGCGATGCTCCCATCTCTGTAACCCGTTCAAATAGTACTCGGCGTTTTTCAACATAGTCTCCTTGTAACTCTACACACTTCTCCCAGCGATGTTCCCATCACTGTAACCCGTCCAAATAGTACTCGGCGTTTTTCAACATAGTCTCCTTGTAACTCTACACAATTCTCCCAGCGATGTTCCCATCTCTGTAACCCGTCCAAATAGTACTCGGCTTTTTTCAACATAGTCTCCTTGTAGCTCTACACACTTCTCACAGCGATGCTCCCATCTCTATAACGCGTCCAAATAGTACTTGGCGTTTTTCAACATAGTCTTCTTGTAGCTCTACACACATCTCCCAGCGATGTTCCCATCTCTGTAACCCGTCAAAATAGTACTTGGCGTTTTTCAACATAGTCTCCTTGTAATTCTACACACTTCTCCCAACGATGCTCCCATCTCTGTAACCCGTCCAAATAGTCCTCGGCGTTTCTCAACATAGTCTCCTTGTAGCACTAAACACTTCTCCCAGCGATGTTCCCATCACTGTAACCCGTCCAAATAGTACTCGGCGTTTTTCAACGTAGTCTCCTTGTAACTCTACACATTTCTCCCAGCGATACTCACATCTCTGTAACACGTCCAGATAGTACTCGCGTTTTTCTCTGGAATATAATTGTTCACGAAAGTGATTGCCTCTTCAGTTGACGTAAATGTCTGTCCCCCAAGCGCAATTTCCAGACGAGGGAACAAAAATAAATCGCTTGGGGCTAGATCTGGTGAGAAAGGTCTGGCAGTTTACGCCGTAATTCGTGGACTTTCGCCATTGCAACCGCTGAGGTGCGTTGACTTGATGAAACAGGATTTTCTTTTTCTGCAAATGTGGCCGATTTTCCGCAAGTTCTGCCTTCAGCTTGTCAGGTAATAATGCGTAGTATGCTGATGTAGTGGTTTTCCCTTTTTCAAGATAATCGATTAAAATAACTCCATGACTATCCCCCCCCCCAAAAAAAAAACGATCGCCATCACTTTCCCAGCCGAAAAAAGCAGGATTTTTTAGCCAGTTACCCCTTTTCAGTCCACCGCTTGGACGTATTTTTGTTTCTGGCGTATAATGGTGTATGCAAATTTCATCTACAGTAATTAATCGGCGCCAAAGCTCGGATTTATTGCACCTAAACTACGCCAACAGAGCATTATAAATGTTTAACCGAACACGTTTTTGGTCTAACATGAGTAAACGCGGCACCCAACCCATGGACAGCTTTCTCATGTCTAAATGTTGATTTAATATGTGACAAACAGTTTCTCTTGACATGTTCATAGCCTCTGCTGTGCCTTTCACTTAATTCGGCAGTCGGCTAGCACCATTTGTTGAACTGTGGCAACGTTTTCGTCGGTAGTGGCAGTTTTTGGATGTCCCGAACGTTCATCATCTACCAAGCTCTTACGGCCACGTTTAAATTCAGATGCCGAAAATTTCACTGTGGTAAATGATGGTGCAGAGTCTTCATACACAGATTCCAACTCAACTTTGATTTGCGTAGGCGTATTGGCTTTCAAAAGCAAATATTTTATGACAGCTCGATACTCGATTTTGTGTATTTTCAGGAAAACTCGCACATCAACTCACTCAAATGACTGTTACATAACAAATGAGCATGCAAGGTGACTGAAACTTTGGTGAGTAGCTGTCAACAGATGAGCAACGAAATTCTCTAGCTTTGTTTACGAGTGCTGCCATCTTCATGTTGAATCAGAAGCAGAACACCCTCGTATTTCTGGATCAGGCCAACTTAAATTATTGCTGTATCAAATAACTTCACATCCAATTGATCCTCAAAATTTGAAGTTCAGAGTAAAATGCAAAAGGAGTTTTAAAAGAAACCAAACGAGGTGTCTAATGTGCAGGAAGCTGTAGCAGGGACGGTGTTCGAAGTAAGTTTCGTGTGGAAATTCAGATAACTTATTAATACAAGTTTTGACTTCCTTGATCTCAACAACTTTTGCTAATTGAGTATCTTATTAATCAGTAACATGCTTCAAAAGTAATTTCTTGAAATGTGAACAACTTTTTCAATTATTGTTTTAAATTTTCAAATAGAAACAGTAAGTCGAAATTCTATGTTTCTCTTTCTTCCATCGTTCCTTTCCGTTTTAACTTAAATAGGACAGAAGTATAAACTTTTGTATAGAGTAGAGGAGTGAGTAGAGAAAGTCGTGGACACACAAGCGCTCTGCACGTGTTGAGGACAAAGTTGTGTTTACCATTCCGTAGCGCTGTTGTCTTCCCCAACACAAAGTAAGAGTAATTTGATTCTCTCTCAGTTTCCTTCTTCAAGCTTAAATAATGCAAACATTTGAGTCAGTGCACACGCATGCTGCCTGATGTAAATGTTGCTCTGTCGGAACAACTTGCTAAATTCTAACTGAATTAAATGTTTTATGTTCCTTGTAAGAGTACATCAAAATAGGGAGACTAGACAAACTCCTGGCTCTTCTATGCAAAAGAAGTGTCTCTGTATTAGTGTTGCCTTGTAGAATTACCTGCTTTCAGTACTATATGCGTATTTTTTCTATTTTACTGTGCTGTCTTCATCATTTATCTCTATGTTTGTAGAATTAGTATTGCAAACATGAAGAATTGTGTGGTCTCTTAAGTAAAGTGTTTTTTTTTCGGTTGTTTTGGAATATTTATTGAGGTTCTTTGGTTTGGCAATGCTATTTACATAATGCCATGATAGTGCTGGGTACTTTGAGAGCATGTATCGGTCTTCAATTATTAATAAACAATCACGAAATGGAGATAACAAAGTTGGAACTTAAGAGTCTCTCTCAAACACTACTGGAAACTAGACAGTAAAGTCGCTGCCGCAGCTCAATGAAAATGTGAAGTGGAAGGAGAAGGTGTTGTTTCAACAATAGAGTCGAAAATACTTAGGATTTACCACGTTATGGAAGACCTTAAGTATGAAATATTGAGGATATATGCTAACTTTTAAGAAAAAATCTGAAGAAAGGTGCCTCCAGGCCTTCAGAAGAACTTGATACATCAAAACATACCATACATCAACACATTAAGACACTTCGAAAATCATAAAGAAGCTATAAATCTGTACCTCATGAACTGACACCTCAACAGGCTGAACGTAGACTGGATATCTGTCGTGAGCTTTACCGTAACACCATGGTGGATAGATTTCTCAGGAGAACCATCACTCGTGATGAGAAATGAGTATACTAACGAAAACTTGATGCTTTGAAACAGTGGCTTGATCCCAGCAAACCTGCCAAAGATATCGTTAAAAATAATAAGATCTTTCCAAAAGTAATGTTATGTATCTGGTGGAATTTTGAAGATATGATTCATTGGGAGCTTCTTCCAAACGGGCGGGCCATTGATGCAGAACTTTATTCTCAACAACTGGAAAGAGTTCATGAAATCTTAAGATGGAGATACCAAGCGTTAGGTAAGTTAAATAGAGTTATATTGCAACAGGATAATACAACACCTCATACTGCAAGAATGAAACTAATCATGAAACTAATTCAGAAATTGGGAAGAATCGAACTGCTACCACAGGCCACATACAGTCCTGACATCGCACCATCAGAATTTCGTCTTTTTCGATCCATAGCACATTTTCTACGTGTAAGAAATTTTCACTACATTTAAATAGTGCAAGTGGGAGTCATCGACTCCTTGCATCAAAAACCAGAGACTCTACTGTATTCCCTGTTAACTACAATAACATGATACTTATCTTAAACTATATAGAGCAATAAGTGTTTGTACAAGAGTAGAGAAAGTCATGTATATTAAACGTTTGCCTATCACTTAAAGTCTACTCTATTCCCTTGTAACTACAATAAGATAATGTTTATCTTGAAGCAGATAGAGCAATAAGTCTTTGTACAAGAGTAGAGCAAGTCATGTATATAAAACATTTGACTATCATTTAAAGTCTACTGAATTACCCTGTAAGTACAATAAGAAAGTGTTTATCTTGATCCAGATAGAGCAATAAGTGTTTGTACAGGAGAAGAGAAAGTCATGTATAAAAAATATTTGACTTACAATATTGTAACTACAATAAGATAATGTTTATCTTGAAGTAAATAGAGCAATAAGTGATGGATTGAGTCAATATGAAAAATTCAATGCCATGGCTGGGATTTGAACCACGGATCTACTGGTTTCCGTCCAGTCGCTCTTAACCTTTGAGCTACCGTGGCCAACGTGCCTTCCTGACATTAAATTCTCCAGTTGACTCGTATATTTCCCCGGTAGACCACCAGGGGCTCTCGCATCCGAGATACACCGTTTGTGGCGACTTACTATTGTAAGTACTTAAGTCCCAGGCTTCATCATTTAACTCTTATTATTTTAGTTAATTGATGGAAATTAACCATTTCTCCACACTAGCCGTATATAGGCTAAGATATTTGATGGATTGAGTCAACATGAAAAATTCAATGCCATGGCCGGGATTTGAACCACGGATCTACTGGTTTCCGTCCAGTCGCTCTTAACCTTTGAGCTACCGTGGCCAACGTGCCTTCCTGACATTAAATTCTCCAGTTGACTCGTATATTTCCCCGGTAGACCACCAGGGGCTCTCGCATCCGAGATACACCGTTTGTGGCGACTTACTATTGTATTGAAGCCTGGGACTTAAGTACTTACAATAGTAAGTCGCCACAAACGGTGTATCTCGGATGCGAGAGCCCCTGGTGGTCTACCGGGGAAATATACGAGTCAACTGGAGAATTTAATGTCAGGAAGGCACGTTGGCCACGGTAGCTCAAAGGTTAAGAGCGACTGGACGGAAACCAGTAGATCCGTGGTTCAAATCCCGGCAATGGCATTGAATTTTTCATGTTGACTCAATCCATCAAATATCTTAGCCTATATACGGCTAGTGTGGAGAAATGATTAATTTCCATCAATTAACTAAAATAAAAAGAGCAATAAGTGTTTGTACAAGAGTAGAGAAAGTCATGTATATAAAACATTTGACCATCACTAAGGTTTAATGTATTCCTTGTAACTACAATAAGATAATGTTTATCTTGAAGTAGATAAAGCAATAAGTGTTTGTACAAGAGTAGGAAAGTCATGTATATAAAACATTTGACTATCACTTAAAGTCTACTGTATTCCCTTGTAACTACAATAAGATAATGTTTATGTTGAAGTAGATAGAGCAATAAGTGTTTGTACAAAAGTAGAAAAAGTCATGGATATAAAACATTTGACTATCACTTAAAGTCTACTGTATTCCCTTGTAACTACAATAAGATAATGTTTATTTTGAAGTAGATACCGGTACAAATGTTTGTAAAAGATTAGAGAAAGTCAGTTGAATGTAAATAAGGTTACACAATTCTAGTTTTGTTTCCTACATTTGGAACGCTACAAAATTGAAAGATAAAGCCCAGATTTTGGTGTAATGAAGTACACAGTCGTTCGAGTGTTTTTAATAAAACCCACTTCTGTAAAATAACGTTTGGTTTTCAGATACGTAATGTACTAGCTTATACCTGGGCTTTTACCTGCACGCGGTGCCTACTTCTAATTCAATTATATTCAATTGTTCAGCGAACACTCATGTCACACTTTTTTATACCGCACTCCACAAAATTAAAATCAATTTGCCTCCGATCTTTTTGAAGGAGGAAGGTTACATTTGTTTTAAAATCTGATTATATGAATTCACAGCAATTTCGATACTCCCACTTGTATTCGAGAGGTTCTGGGTTCGATCTCAGATACCGTTTCCGTATGTTCAGCATGTGTATTTTATTTTTGCTACTTTAATCAAAATCTTCGTCTTAGACTTTAAAAAATAATGAACTACAATATTTGTAACAATCACCGGTCTATCTTTGTAGAGTTCTAGTTTTTACAAGAAATTGTAAAGTTTCAAAAGTAATTTTTATTTACGTCTCTGAAAACGTCTAACGTCTAGCAAATATGGATATTCAGTTTCTCGGTGCATGAATATTTTTTCTGTAACTACTTTTTTGCGAGTAGATAAACAAATTAATACTATAATTTCAAAATAATGTGACAGTCTGACAAATAATTATTATAATTAATAAATAAATGGAGGTTTTGTTTATTAACCTATCTTTATTCATGTGAATTTTGCTCTGAGTCTGTTTATCAGGTTTGAATTTCTTTTACTGCCGGAATTGTAACAAATGGCATGAAACTTCCGGCTTTACTTCCCTTCCGAACGAAGTCATACTAAGTATTTCATGCCCAAGAATGCAATCCACCTTTCAGCTTCCCGTACGGAAGGGGATATGTCCCCTTCAGCTGTTGTGGTGCGAGTGCTGCGGAACCTTAGCACTACTGATAAAGTCTGTTTAGTTAACCCGTGTGCACGTTGGCTTCTGCCGTTGACGAACCCTTATAATCGTTTTACAACCCCAACCCTCCTCCTCCCAGACCGTTGTGCAAGGTTGCCACCTTTCTCGATACGTCATGGGTATCGTACGAGGTTTCGTCTAAATAAATTATCTTATGTCCATTACTGCAAAACTTCCTTATATCGCCAAGCTACAATTCTACTGGATTCCATAATAACCCTTAACTTATTCGAAGTGTGGTATTTAAAACCCAGCTCCTTTAGGAGGCCGCGCAAAGTGCAGTGCCCATAAGGAAAGTCACAGATTTCTTGCAAATGTGCAACAAATTCGTCTAAGGTAGGCGCTCTACCTTTTGCATAGAATCTATAAATTTCTCGACGAATTAAATCGCACGTGAAATTATCTACTTTAGAGAAACGTTTCCTTTTGTTTTCACACTTGATCGGCGTCTTTGGTATTCCTTTTGTCACAATATTTCTCACTGTATTTCTGTGAATACCCAGCATTTATCATCAATTCATTGCATGACCCCTTACCAAGATTACTTGTCAGCACATATTTATATGTGTTCAAATCAGGCGCTTGAATTTGCTTAGAAAGAGTTCCTGTTATAACTTTTTTTTTTTTTTTTTTTTTTTTTTTTTTTTTTTTTTTTTTTTTTTTGGCTTTTCGGGTAATATAATTCGGCCCAGTTATTCACACTTTTCTCTTCACTTTGATTATTTTCACGTGACCGAAAGTTATGTCTACTTCATTTGCGTTTATCACTGCATTTCCCTCCTACGGTCTCCACATCGTGACACACAACGAATATCTGCACGTAATGAAACAGAAGTTGGAACTTTGGCAACTGAGACTTCACGTGGAGTAGACATGCGGCTGTCACTTCCAGAAAATCTGGGTTGCTATTGGTCCTCAACGACAGTGTTCCATTTCTGAAGTGTGGAGATAGATTTATGACGGTCATTAGTGGGCGGTCGTGTCAGGTTCCTTTGAATCGGAACTGCACATGCGTTAACTAAACAGACTTTACCTCTGGCGTTATTAGAGGAACCTCGGGTCGAACTGCCGAGCCTCTCCCTGAATGGGAGTTGTCCGGATTGGGTTGGACTCGAGGGGGCAGTGTGTTCCTGACATTGGCTTCGACCGCCCGTAGGGGGCAGAGGATTGCCTCATAAGTCCCGGGTACTAGCCTGCAGAGCTAGTAGGGGGTGTGCTAGAATACCAGGTGGCCCCACCGAGGTTCTTGGTAGTCTTCCCTGCGGGGTCGACGTGCTTAAGTGGCGTATCCACTTCCATCCTGTCTTGACGTTGTTATCGATGGGAGGGCTTTTTATGACACTAGATATTACCCTATGGAAAAAAACAGGAGTTATCCATCGCTCCCGGGTAGAAGGAGGCCAGGGTTTGAGGCGGTCCGGCCCGTAGCGAACCACGTCAAGCTCTCCCTTGTGCTCAACGCCTCACAATTACGGATTGATGACGTGCGGAGGGTAAGGATAGCGAGATTGCAACCGGTTCGAGGTGACTTGTAGCACCCGCGTGAGAACTCTCGTCTGTACTTCAGGAGTGGGTGCGTCCTGACTGGTTGTGGGTTGAATGATGACACCTCGAATCTGGTAGACAGAAGTTTATTGTTATCCTTAGACTCCTTTGCTCGCCACTGTAAAGTCGTTGACGGTATGGTTGCTGTGTTTAGCGTTACTGTCAATATTGTGATGTGAAGCACGAAGGCAGCACCATTGCGTAGTCCACTTGGATATATTTATCGTCTTCCCTATATATTACTCTTTGTGCTAGCTCACACTGGAGCGATTGTTAGATATTGCACTTTATCTCTGTGCATGGCGCGGAAGTATACTTGTTAGGCGGCGCCGAATGCGCGTCCGGCTCACGTAGAACTCAGGACCGAAGTGATATTACTAGCAAAAGCTACTTTCCGCCATTACTTTGAATTACCCCTACTCTAGGTATTTCTCGGAGTTTTCGAAATCATATGAACAAATATCAATTTTCTATCCCCTTAACTATCCCCACTTGAGATCAGTGTTCAGAATTTCCAGTTTCGGACCTAACATCAGAGACGCCTTCCCTAACGTGCGTGCTAGGGAAATTCTGGGTGTATTCACACCCATGGCTGCTTTAGGGCTTATTTCACCCCCTTCAGCCAATATGTTTATTTATTTGGGGGAGGCAGAGATGGCTTTTTTTTTCTAAGAATAAATGTTCATCAAGCTTGAGAGCTTGTGCTTCACAGAGAATGAGTATATTGCTGTTGATTTGTTTAAGCTGTTGTTGGAAAAGGTGTAGTTGAGTCTGGATATCAGTTGTGGTGTTGGCGAAAAGCTGGGCCATTGCTGTTAACTTTGGGAGTTGTTCGAACTGTTATGCGTGGCGTTCTGCGATGCTTGTGGTGATTGTTCTAGTTGGCCTAGGTGTGGAGCAATGTTGAGTTCCTCGGAGTGGAGCTGATGGATGTCCTCTCTGGAGGACTGTGAATCTGCGATGGCGTTCTCAAGCGAGGCAAGACGGGTTCCAATGGTCTGCTTTTCTCTCCGAAGATCCTGCATGGCTTCCTTCAGGTATTCATTGGGATAGAAGGCGGCTGCTGCTACGGTAGATGGTAAGATTGGAGCCTCTTCCTCCCTGGTCGCTGGAGTGCTGCGTTGAACTTGAAGCTTCGTTCTGGGGTAGCGAGGGCACTGCGCTTGACCTGTAAAATGGCCTAGACCATTGCAGGTAGCACAGTACCTGCGTCGGTGTCGTAGATCATGCTTCCTGCATTCGGCGGTGAGGCACTGTGTCCCACAGTAGTGGCATCTAGGTGGAGCGGTGCAGGTGGTGGCACAGTGGCCATAACTGCAGCATCGCCGACAGGGAACGTGCCGCTCTAAGTTGCTTGCCTTGACTCTGAGGCATTGCCCTAAAAAGTGCTGTCCCATCCTCAAGGCAGCATCCCTGTCGGCATTGTTAGCTAGATGCAGGCGCACTAGTGTTGTGGTGCCTCCTCTTGAAGTTCTGCGGTTGGCCTTCCAGGCAGAGGGCCACCTCTGTTGTGCAGCGGAGAGAACAAACCTACACGGGAGATCACGGGGAACCCCTCTGATGACCCCTCTGGAGAAATGGTTGGCGCTGGCGAGGAGTGCAGAGATCTTGTTGGTGTCTGTTGTGCTGCAGCAGCGTAGGAAAGCCACTGATCAGTCGTGTTTTGCGGCTGCGGTGGTTGTACTTCTGGAAGTGAATTATCTGCGAACTGCCGTTCAGGTGCTGCTTCCTTCGGTGGTTGCGCACTTGGCGAGCGTCCGGCGTAGTGTGGGAAGCGGGCCGAGCAGCCCAAATCACGGGCGGCTCCGCGGGAGGCTCCCTTCGTTTGCCGATACCGGCAGCGAGGCGGGAGACAGCTCGAGAGCTTGCTGGCGAGGATTGCGGTGAAGGTGAGGGTGGTTTCACTGCCTGGTTTTTCATCTTACTCTTCATGCTGCGGCGGGCGACTAGTCGACTCTAACGGTCTGCATGCAAAAATTTATGCGGAAGCATGCGTTCCGAGCGACGATCAAAATCTTATAGCCTGTTGTCAAAAGCACGCATGGGATTTTAACAATGAGTTGGTTTCCGACTGAGAGGCGTCAAATTTGCCTTGAGGTTAAAATCGACAATAGAGTAGGATTGTTTGCTTACAGGGGTTACAAAGGGAGTTTACCGAGCTTCGTAGAGCGGCCTTGTCATTGTGGCGGTCTCCGGAGTATATGCTAGCAGTATGACATATATTTATTCTGGTAGTTATTTACATTTATAATTCTCTCATGTATTTATATTTATTCGTCTGTGTCAAT
Source organism: Mantis religiosa (assembly GCA_030765055.1). Taxonomy (NCBI): domain Eukaryota; kingdom Metazoa; phylum Arthropoda; class Insecta; order Mantodea; family Mantidae; genus Mantis; species Mantis religiosa. The sequence continues at coordinate 248,732,966 of CM060947.1, read as the reverse complement.
GTCTTTCTGATATTAGGTTATATGTCGTCTCAGTGTTACTAGGTGACAGGGGCTGTGTCAGGTCTTCAGACCTTTGGGTAGATCCTCCGCGCATAAATGTTTCAGACTGCTATTTTGCAAATCCGAGCACATCATGTTACCACTAAACCACGGAAAAGTGGAAAACTAGAAATGAAATTCAAATTTCAACATAAAACTTAAAAGTTACGTACTTTTTATTAAAAAACATATATCACTAAAGTGTTTTTTTACTCTCGAAGCATTGGAAGATTTAAAGAAGGGAAACATTGTTGTAAAACGATAGAGTGTTTGTTTAATTGTATTATATTTTGATTATCCTAAGTTTAGTTTTATTTGTCAGGTAAATATCTATTTAAAAGAAAAACATTATCCTTGCAAGAATTAATTTCTTTAAGGGTTTGTCAGAGATGAGTATATTCTGGGATATTCTTGTATCACTCTTTTAAAAAAACAATGAGCCTATTACCGTTTTTACTCATGCTCCTACATAACGGCAAGTTTTGTAAAAGTAATTTTTATTCAGTGCCCTTAATATATATGCATGTCACCGATGACATTGTTATGCTGCCGTGACAAGCGTGAGCCGGGCGCGTGGGCAGGTGAGCTGGAAGATTGTCAAGAGAAAGAAAGAGACAGAGAGAGGCTCCGGAACTTTCTGTCTTTCTCTTGCCGCCGTGAATGTTCTCGGAAGATCTGAGGCTTTGTAGGAACAATGACTGGAGTTAAAATGCCGGCAAAGTGTTAGAAGCGCCTGTTGTTGCGTAATGGTTATCACGACTGTTGAAGTTTGTAGTGTGCCGCGGTGATTTCCTAGTGAATTTCGCTGTCCATCTTTTAACAGTTACCCACCAAAGTTTAAGCCACTTTAGACGCTCAGTTGGTATGTTAAAGTCGTTTGAGTGAGTTGATGTGAGTGTTTTTATGAAAATGGACAAAATCGAATATCGAGGTGTTATTAAATATTTGCTTTTGAAAAGCAATACGCCTACGCAAATCCAAGATGAGTTGGATAGTGTGTATAGGGACTCTGCACCGTCATTTACTACAGTGAAAATTTGGTCAGCTGAATTTAAACGTGGCCATAATAGCTTCAAGGAGGATAGAAGTTCGGGACGTCTATAAAAACTGCAACTACTCACGGAAACATCGCCAAAGTACACCAAATGGTGCCAGAAGACCGTCGAATTAAAGTGAGAGAGATAGCAGAGGCTATGAACATGTCTAAAGGACGTGTTTGACACATATTAAGTCAACATTTAGACATGGGAAGGCTGTCCACATGTTGGGTGCTACGTTTGCTTACGTTAGACTAAAAACGTGTTCGAATGAACATTTCCAACGCTCTGTTGGCGCCGTTTGGGCGCAATAAATCCGAGTTTTGACGCCGATTAATTACTGTAGATGAAACTTGGATACACCACAATACGCCCGAAATAAAAATACGGTCCAAACAGTGGACTGCAAAGGGGAACCGGCTCCAAAAGGAGCAAAAACTGGTTTTTTCTTTCTTTTTAATTTACGTCCTACAACATTAAGTCATTTCGGGCGGTGAATGAATTGGGCGAAAGGATGTTCAAATGAGTCCAGGATCCATGGAACTTAGAGTTACCCGATATTCGTCTTTCAGTATAAAGGAAAACTACGGAAAATACCTTATCCAGGTAACTCACCCTGACCGAGATTCGAACTCCGGACCTCTTGAACGTGTGGCAGACATGCTACCATCTACGCTACTAAGGCGGGCTAACCGTTGTTTTGGCTGCGAAAGAGATAACGACTGTTTTTTGGAATAGTCATGGAGTAGTTTTAATGGATTATAGTCAAAAAGGAAAAGCTATTACAAGAGCATACTACGCATCACTACTTGACAGGCTGAAGACAGAACTTGCGGAAAAACCGCAACATTTGCAGAAAAAGAAAATCCTGTTTCACCAAGACAACGCACCGTCTCGCACTCAGCGGTTGCAATGGCGAAAATCTACGAAGTACGGTTTGAACTCCTTGACCATCCACCTTACTCAGCAGATCTAGCCCCAAGCGACTTCTTTTTGTTCCCTCATCTGAAAATGGCGCTATGAGGACAGAAGAGCCAATCACGTTCGTGAAGGATTATTTTGCAGAGAAAAACGTCGAGTACTATTTGTACGGGTTACAGAGATAAAAGAATCGCTGAGAGAAGTGTGTAGAGTCAGAAGGAAACTATGTTGCAAACAAAACAAAACAAAAGTCAAATACTTTTATTATTTCTAAGGGTTAGTAATATTTAATGAATATAAGGATACGGTTAAATTTGGAGGAAAAGTTCTATAAAAATGTTAGTTTAATTGCTGTTATTTAATTAAGCTGATGCAAAGGCAGCCTGAAACACAAGTTTAAAGCTCGGCATGTTAGTGCGGGCCGACACAAAGGGTCAGCACGAAATACCAATAATAGCAACCACGATGCAGACAAAGGAAAGTGCTCCGTTGTTATAATGCAGAGTTACCAGCCCTTTATAAAGATCTACTTGTTAATCTGCTATGTGACGGCTTTGAGGTTCGATACTCCTTCTTTTGTTTCATCGTACAGCCTCCTTTAACTTATTTGGTCATATTGGAGGCTTTGACTGGAAGAAACAACTCAGTTGCTGAACTGCACGGTTACTTAATGTTATGTATACTACAATCATACACGTAGGAGATCCAGAAGCTCGGCTAGGTTTGCCTGGGTGGTATAGAAAATTCTGTTCTTCTTCAAAGACTTTATCTCCGTGAGTTTCGATGTGATCTGGTCCATTAGGGCCGCCTGAGCTGCCACTCTTCCAGACGTGACCACGCGCAATCTCCTGGCCACCTGTGATTGAAATGGGAGGTCATACCGGACTCGTCCCTTCACCTAGTGATATGTATGATACCAGGATATGTATCAGCTGACGTCTAGTTTATTGTAGATGCTTCAGTTCTTTTTCGCACTATGCGTTCAAGTTATAACACATGGGACCAGCACTGGGACCAGATAGGAGCCTCTGATTTTTTTAATACACGTAGACTCTTTGTGAATTGGTGTCAGAGATGGCAGCACCGTCCAGTGCGTAGAACTATAGTGGCAGCGACGATAGCTAGGGCGGTTTTTGATACTTAAAATGGCAATGTTTTCATTGCAAGAACAGCGTGTAATCATTCGTTTTCTCCATTTTCATGGTGTGACACATATTGAAATTCATCGTCAGTTCAGTGTGGTGATGATACCATGGATGTGTCGAATCTGCGTTCCTGAGCGCGACAGTTCAGTTCAGTCTCTGTCACGTATTCACAAAGAGTTACCGTGTATTTAAAAAATACTAGAGGTTCCTATCTGGTTCCAGTTCTGAAAAAATAGATGTTATAGCTTGAACACACTTTGTACAATTGTATGAATTGAATGTGTAGGGTGTGTGATGGTACTCTGCGTTCGGCATCATCCTTAGTGCCCTTCTACAGTCTCAGAATGATGCTGCGTGCCACCAAACCTGAAACTTCGCAGCCCTACAGGACCAGGCGGAATGATCGCCTGGTAGAATTGTAGTTTTACGTAAGTTGGCATGTATCATTTGAAGACCGGTATGACATTTACGAGGCCGCCCATTATGGCTGCCAGCGATGGTCGTTCGCCAAGGGAAGAGCAGAGTTGATGGCCATTCTCCATTTTTCCCAACTACGGTCGTGGCTCAGAGCTGGCACTGTAGTGGTCTACTGCTATTGCCTCCAACACCTGCCTTGGCTTTCAGCAGTTGACGTTGAGGTGCATAGAAGTCCTGAAGCTTTACGTGGCGCAATTCTGCAAATTTTCTCCGACGTTATAGGCAGAAATATTTGTGGTATAGGGGAGTCAACTTGAGTTGACTGCACGTTGAAATTTACGTCACCAAACTACAGAGATAGTTCATAATTCCTTTAACTCTTGTTTGGAGATAGTGAGGACAACACAATGATTGGGAATGCCTTCCACTGACTCAGTAGTTGCCATTGCTATCTGAGTGGTGCAGGATTGGCTTTGGTCCACCTTGGGAAATCATGGATTTCCCGGGAAGTTTTGCCCTTAACATGCAGGAACTTGATCACACTATGAGCCTAAATTTTCTCCAGCTTGCACTTCAGACACTTCTGGCATCCACTGTAATAAAAAAGGACTCAAATCACTGAAGCTACCAACTTTATGTCCTGAAGGATAAATTATAATACGGAAAAATTTTCACGTCCAGTAAATTTGTGAGACAGCCGGCTTTACTTTCCTTACGAAGAAAGCCATTCTAAACATTTTTACCTTCGAAAAAGAAACACGCCTACATCTCTGCCGGGTTTGGAGACATGAAGCCCGGAACCAGAGACTTGCATGTTAGTACTCGAAAAGTACGTACGCAGAGTCAAAGTAAAAATTCAGTTTGTAAGTTTTCTGTTGTGTGGAGTAGAAGGTAAACAGGGAGAAAGGGGAGCCCTGGCGAGGTCGAGTGTTTGAACGTTTATTGATACAAAGGCGGTAACACAGACAGACATGGAAACTGGCGTTGAAATTTTAATACAGCTTGAAGAAAGGCATGGGCAGTGGCCCGTGAGAAGCAAACAACGGCAGCGAATCCCCTTATAATGGAGAAAACTTTAAATTATTTAAAATGCAGCGGATATTATCACAGCCTGGTTCGAGGGTAGTCAAGTAGGAAACGTCAGAACCCACAAGATGAATATCGCCGGGCATGAACTCGATCCCGTATCGGTCACCTATTATTAATCTTCTGAATCTGCATACGTCACAGATTCTCCTTCATATGTTTCCCCTACTGACCTCATACAGAACTATTCTTTTTGTGTTAATGCGAATCTCTAAATGTCTTCATATCTACGTAAATATATGAAGAATTAGAAGAAGAAATTTCTAAGAACAGTCTATACATGTGTCTTGTGAATGGGTCACGTGGACGAAGCACACACACAATGTACTTTCTGTATGGCCTATGTATGCCAATCAGAAGCTAAAAGTTCTAAAACTACAAAACCATGTAAAATGTGCGTCTCTCTAGCTATCAACCTTACATTCAAGAGACACCGAATTCTAATCTCGGTCAGGGTGATAAGGTTCGATGTGTCTTAATTTGGATGTTTTCCCTTATCCTGAAAAATGAATGTCTGGTAGATCTAGGCTCTATGTACCCTGTGCTCATTTGAACATCATTTCATTCATCGTCCGCTATCATTTAACGTCGGAAGTTTTCCCTTACACTGAAAGACGAATGTCTGGTAACTAAGCTCTATGTACCCTGTACTCATTTGAACATTCTTTCATTCATCGTCCAATATGACTTAACATTGGATGTTTTCCCTTATCATGAAAGATGAATGTCTGGTAACTCTAAGCTCTATGTACCCTGTACTCATTTGAACATCAATTCATTCATCGTCCAATATGACTTAACATTGGATGTTTTCCTTATCATGAAAGATGAATGTCTGGTAACTCTAAGCTCTATGTACCCTGTACTCATTTGAACATCAATTCATTTGTCGTCCAATATGACTTAACATTGGATGTTTTCCCTTATGATGAAAGATGAATGTCTGGTAACTCTAAGCTCTATGTACCCTGTACTCATTTGAACATCAATTCATTTGTCGTCCGATATGACTTAACATTGGATGTTTTCCCTTATCATGAAAGATGAATGTCTGGTAACTCTAAGCTCTATGTACCCTTTACTCATTTGAACATCAATTCATTCATCGTCCAATATGACTTAACATTGGATGTTTTCCCTTATCATGAAAGATGAATGTCTGGTAACTCTAAGCTCTATGTACTCTGTACTCATTTGAACATCAATCCATTCATCGTCCAATATGACTTAACATTGGATGTTTTCCCTTATCATGAAAGATGAATGTCTGGTAACTCTAAGCTCTATGTACCCTTTACTCATTTGAACATTCTTTCATTCATCGTCCGATATGACTTAACATTGGATGTTTTCCCTTATCATGAAAGATGAATGTCTGGTAACTCTAAGCTCTATGTACTCTGTACTCATTTGAACATCAATTCATTCATCGTCCAATATCACTTAACATTGGATGTTTTCCTTATCATGAAAGATGAATGTCTGGTAACTCTAAGCTCTATGTACCCTTTACTCATTTGAACATCAATTCATTTGTAGTCCAATATGACTTAACATTGGATGTTTTCCCTTATCATGAAAGATGAATGTCTGGTAACTCTAAGCTCTATGTACCTTGTACTCATTTGAACATCAATTCATTCATCGTCCAATATGACTTAACATTGGATGTTTTCCCTTATCATGAAAGATGAATGTCTGGTAACTCTAAGCTCTATGTACCCTTTACTCATTTGAACATCAATTCATTCATCGTCCAATATGACTTAACATTGGATGTTTTCCCTTATAATGAAAGATGAATGTCTGGTAACTCTAAGCTCTATGTACCCTTTACTCATTTGAACATCAATTCATTCATCGTCCAATATGACTTAACATTGGATGTTTTCCCTTATCATGAAAGATGAATGTCTGGTAACTCTAAGCTCTATGTACCCTGTACTCATTTGAACATCAATTCATGTGTCGTCCAATATGACTTAACATTGGATGTTTTCCCTTATCATGAAAGATGAATGTCTGGTAACTCTAAGCTCTATGTACCCTTTACTCATTTGAACATCAATTCATTCATCGTCCAATATGACTTAACATTGGATGTTTTCCCTTATCATGAAAGATGAATGTCTCGTAACTCTAAGCTCTATGTACCCTTTACTCATTTGAACATCAATTCATTTGTCGTCCAATATGACTTAACATTGGATGTTTTCCCTTATCATGAAAGATGAATGTCTCGTAACTCTAAGCTCTATGTACCCTTTACTCATTTGAACATCAATTCATTCATCGTCCAATATGACTTAACATTGGATGTTTTCCCTTATCATGAAAGATGAATGTCTGGTAACTCTAAGCTCTATGTACCCTTTACTCATTTGAACATCAATTCATTTGTCGTCCAATATGACTTAACATTGGATGTTTTCCCTTATCATGAAAGATGAATGTCTGGTAACTCTAAGCTCTATGTACCCTTTACTCATTTGAACATCAATTCATTCATCGTCCAATATGACTTAACATTGGATGTTTTCCCTTATCATGAAAGATGAATGTCTCGTAACTCTAAGCTCTATGTACCCTATACTCATTTGATCATCAATTCATTTGTCGTCCAATATGACTTATCATTGGATGTTTTCCCTTATCATGAAAGATGAATGTCTGGTAACTCTAAGCTCTATGTACCCTATACTCATTTGATCATCAATTCATTTGTCGTCCAATATGACTTAACATTGGATGTTTTCCCTTATCATGAAAGATGAATGTCTGGTAACTCTAAGCTCTATGTACCCTATACTCATTTGATCATCAATTCATTTGTCGTCCAATATGACTTAACATTGGATGTTTTCCCTTATCATGAAAGATGAATGTCTGGTAACTCTAAGCTCTATGTACTCTGTACTCATTTGAACATCAATTCATTCATCGTCCAATATGACTTAACATTGGATGTTTTCCCTTATCATGAAAGATGAATGTCTGTTAACTCTAAGCTCTGGGTAACCTCTACTCATTTGAACATTCTTTCATTCATCGTCCAATATGACTTAACATTGGATGTTTTCCCTTATCATGAAAGATGAATGTCTCGTAACTCTAAGCTCTATGTACCCTATACTCATTTGATCATCAATTCATTTGTCGTCCAATATGACTTAACATTGGATGTTTTCCCTTATCATGAAAGATGAATGTCTGGTAACTCTAAGCTCTATGTACCCTATACTCATTTGATCATCAATTCATTTGTCGTCCAATATGACTTAACATTGGATGTTTTCCCTTATCATGAAAGATGAATGTCTGGTAACTCTAAGCTCTATGTACCCTATACTCATTTGATCATCAATTCATTTGCCGTCCAATATGACTTAACATTGGATGTTTTCCCTTATCATGAAAGATGAATGTCTGGTAACTCTAAGCTCTATGTACCCTTTACTCATTTGAACATCAATTCATTCATCGTCCAATATGACTTAACATTGGATGTTTTCCTTATCATGAAAGATGAATGTCTGGTAACTCTAAGCTCTATGTACCCTGTACTCATTTGAACATCAATTCATTTGTCGTCCAATATGACTTAACATTGGATGTTTTCCCTTATGATGAAACATGAATGTCTGGTAACTCTAAGCTCTATGTACCCTGTACTCATTTGAACATCAATTCATTTGTCGTCCAATATGACTTAACATTGGATGTTTTCCCTTATCATGAAAGATGAATGTCTGGTAACTCTAAGCTCTATGTACCCTGTACTCATGTGAACATCAATTCATTCATCGTCCAATATGACTTAACATTGGATGTTTTCCCTTATCATGAAAGATGAATGTCTGGTAACTCTAAGCTCTATGTACTCTGTACTCATTTGAACATCAATTCATTCATCGTCCAATATGACTTAACATTGGATGTTTTCCCTTATCATGAAAGATGAATGTCTGGTAACTCTAAGCTCTATGTACCCTTTACTCATTTGAACATCAATCCATTCATCGTCCAATATGACTTAACATTGGATGTTTTCCCTTATCATGAAAGATGAATGTCTGGTAACTCTAAGCTCTATGTACTCTGTACTCATTTGAACATCAATTCATTCATCGTCCAATATGACTTAACATTGGATGTTTTCCCTTATCATGAAAGATGAATGTCTGGTAACTCTAAGCTCTATGTACCCTGTACTCATTTGAACATCAATTCATTCATCGTCCAATATGACTTAACATTGGATGTTTTCCCTTATAATGAAAGATAAATGTCTGGTAACTCTAAGCTCTATGTACCCTTTACTCATTTGAACATCAATTCATTCATCGTCCAATATGACTTAACATTGGATGTTTTCCTTATCATGAAAGATGAATGTCTGGTAACTCTAAGCTCTATGTACCCTGTACTCATTTGAACATCAATTCATTTGTCGTCCAATATGACTTAACATTGGATGTTTTCCCTTATCATGAAAGATGAATGTCTGGTAACTCTAAGCTCTATGTACCCTATACTCATTTGATCATCAATTCATTTGTCGTCCAATATGACTTAACATTGGATGTTTTCCCTTATCATGAAAGATGAATGTCTGGTAACTCTAAGCTCTATGTACCCTATACTCATTTGATCATCAATTCATTTGTCGTCCAATATGACTTAACATTGGATGTTTTCCCTTATCATGAAAGATGAATGTCTGGTAACTCTAAGCTCTATGTACCCTTTACTCATTTGAACATCAATTCATTCATCGTCCAATATGACTTAACATTGGATGTTTTCCTTATCATGAAAGATGAATGTCTGGTAACTCTAAGCTCTATGTACCCTGTACTCATTTGAACATCAATTCATTTGTCGTCCAATATGACTTAACATTGGATGTTTTCCCTTATGATGAAACATGAATGTCTGGTAACTCTAAGCTCTATGTACCCTGTACTCATTTGAACATCAATTCATTTGTCGTCCAATATGACTTAACATTGGATGTTTTCCCTTATCATGAAAGATGAATGTCTGGTAACTCTAAGCTCTATGTACCCTGTACTCATGTGAACATCAATTCATTCATCGTCCAATATGACTTAACATTGGATGTTTTCCCTTATCATGAAAGATGAATGTCTGGTAACTCTAAGCTCTATGTACTCTGTACTCATTTGAACATCAATTCATTCATCGTCCAATATGACTTAACATTGGATGTTTTCCCTTATCATGAAAGATGAATGTCTGGTAACTCTAAGCTCTATGTACCCTTTACTCATTTGAACATCAATCCATTCATCGTCCAATATGACTTAACATTGGATGTTTTCCCTTATCATGAAAGATGAATGTCTGGTAACTCAAAGCTCTATGTACTCTGTACTCATTTGAACATCAATTCATTCATCGTCCAATATGACTTAACATTGGATGTTTTCCCTTATCATGAAAGATGAATGTCTGGTAACTCTAAGCTCTATGTACCCTGTACTCATTTGAACATCAATTCATTCATCGTCCAATATGACTTAACATTGGATGTTTTCCCTTATAATGAAAGATAAATGTCTGGTAACTCTAAGCTCTATGTACCCTTTACTCATTTGAACATCAATTCATTCATCGTCCAATATGACTTAACATTGGATGTTTTCCTTATCATGAAAGATGAATGTCTGGTAACTCTAAGCTCTATGTACCCTTTACTCATTTGAACATCAATTCATTCATCGTCCAATATGACTTAACGTTGGATGTTTACCCTTATCATGAAAGATGAATGTCTGGTAACTCTAAGCTCTATGTACCCTTTACTCATTTGAACATCAATTCATTCATCGTCCAATATGACTTAACATTGGATGTTTTCCCTTATCATGAAAGATGAATGTCTGGTAACTCTAAGCTCTATGTACCCTGTACTCATTTGAACATCAATTCATTTGTCGTCCAATATGACTTAACATTGGATGTTTTCCCTTATCATGAAAGATGAATATCTGGTAACTCTAAGCTCTATGTACCCTTTACTCATTTGAACATCAATCCATTCATCGTCCAATATGACTTAACATTGGATGTTTTCCCTTATCATGAAAGATGAATGTCTGGTAACTCTAAGCTCTATGTACTCTGTACTCATTTGAACATCAATTCATTCATCGTCCAATATGACTTAACATTGGATGTTTTCCCTTATCATGAAAGATGAATGTCTGGTAACTCTAAGCTCTATGTACCCTGTACTCATTTGAACATCAATTCATTCATCGTCCAATATGACTTAACATTGGATGTTTTCCCTTATCATGAAAGATGAATGTCTGGTAACTCTAAGCTCTATGTACCCTTTACTCATTTGAACATCAATTCATTTGTTGTCCAATATGACTTAACATTGGATGTTTTCCCTTATCATGAAAGATGAATGTCTGGTAACTCTAAGCTCTATGTACTCTGTACTCATTTGAACATCAATTCATTCATCGTCCAATATGACTTAACATTGGATGCTTTCCCTTATCATGAAAGATGAATGTCTGGTAACTCTAAGCTCTATGTACCCTTTACTCATTTGAACATCAATCCATTCATCGTCCAATATGACTTAACATTGGATGTTTTCCCTTATCATGAAAGATGAATGTCTGGTAACTCTAAGCTCTATGTACTCTGTACTCATTTGAACATCAATTCATTCATCGTCCAATATGACTTAACATTGGATGTTTTCCCTTATCATGAAAGATGAATGTCTGGTAACTCTAAGCTCTATGTACCCTGTACTCATTTGAACATCAATTCATTCATCGTCCAATATGACTTAACATTGGATGTTTTCCCTTATCATGAAAGATGAATGTCTGGTAACTCTAAGCTCTATGTACCCTTTACTCATTTGAACATCAATTCATTCATCGTCCAATATGACTTAACATTGGATGTTTTCCCTTATCATGAAAGATGAATGTCTGGTAACTCTAAGCTCTATGTACCCTTTACTCATTTGAACATCAATTCATTGATCGTCCAATATGACTTAACATTGGATGTTTTCCCTTATCATGAAAGATGAATGTCTGGTAACTCTGAGCTCTATGAACCCTGTACTCATTTGAACATCAATTCATTTGTCGTCCAATATGACTTAACATTGGATGTTTTCCCTTATCATGAAAGATGAATGTCTGGTAACTCTAAGCTCTATGTACCTTGTACTCATTTGAACATCAATTCATTCATCGTCCAATATGACTTAACATTGGATGTTTTCCCTTATCATGAAAGATGAATGTCTGGTAACTCTAAGCTCTATGTACCCTTTACTCATTTGAACATCAATTCATTCATCGTCCAATATGACTTAACATTGGATGTTTTCCCTTATCATGAAAGATGAATGTCTGGTAACTCTAAGCTCTATGTACCCTTTACTCATTTGAACATCAATTCATTCATCGTCCAATATGACTTAACATTGGATGTTTTCCCTTATCATGAAAGATGAATGTCTGGTAACTCTAAGCTCTATGTACCCTGTACTCATTTGAACATCAATTCATTTGTCGTCCAATATGACTTAACATTGGATGTTTTCCCTTATCATGAAAGATGAATGTCTGGTAACTCTAAGCTCTATGTACCCTGTACTCATTTGAACATCAATTCATTCATCGTCCAATATCACTTAACATTGGATGTTTTCCTTATCATGAAAGATGAATGTCTGGTAACTCTAAGCTCTATGTACCCTTTACTCATTTGAACATCAATTCATTTGTTGTCCAATATGACTTAACATTGGATGTTTTCCCTTATCATGAAAGATGAATGTCTGGTAACTCTAAGCTCTATGTACCCTTTACTCATTTGAACATCAATTCATTCATCGTCCAATATGACTTAACGTTGGATGTTTTCCCTTATCATGAAAGATGAATGTCTGGTAACTCTAAGCTCTATGTACCCTGTACTCATTTGAACATCAATTCATTCATCGTCCAATAATACTTAACATTGGATGTTTTCCCTTATCCTGAAAGATGAAGGTCTGGTAACTCTAAGCTCTATGTACCCTGTACTCATTTGAACATCAATTCATTTGTCGTCCAATATGACTTAACGTTGGATGTTTTCCCTTATCATGAAAGATGAATGTCTGGTAACTCTAAGCTCTATGTACCCTGTACTCAATTGAAAATCAATTCATTTGTCGTCCAATATGACTTAACATTGGATGTTTTCCCTTATCATGACAGATGAATGTCTGGTAACTCTAAGCTGTATGTACCCTGTACTCATTTGAACATCAATTCATTCATCGTCCAATATGACTTAACATTGGATGTTTTCCCTTATCATGAAAGATGAATGTCTGGTAACTCTAAGCTCTATGTACCCTTTACTCATTTGAACATCAATTCATTCATCGTCCAATATGACTTAACATTGGAAGTTTTCCCTTATCATGAAAGATGAATGTCTGGTAACTCTAAGCTCTATGTACCCTTTACTCATTTGAACATCAATTCATTCATCGTCCAATATGACTTAACATTGGATGTTTTCCCTTATCATGAAAGATGAATGTCTGGTAACTCTAAGCTCTATGTACCCTGTACTCATTTGAACATCAATTCATTTGTCGTCCAATATGACTTAACATTGGATGTTTTCCCTTATCATGAAAGATGAATGTCTGGTAACTCTAAGCTCTATGTACCCTGTACTCATTTGAACATCAATTCATTCATCGTCCAATATGACTTAACATTGGATGTTTTCCCTTATCATGAAAGATGAATGTCTGGTAACTCTAAGCTCTATGTACCCTTTACTCATTTGAACATCAATTTATTCATCGTCCAATATGACTTAACATTGGATGTTTTCCCTTATTATAAAAGATGAATGTCTGGTAACTCTAAGCTCTATGTACCCTTTACTCATTTGAACATCAATTCATTCATCGTCCAATATGACTTAACATTGGATGTTTTCCCTTATCATGAAAGATGAATGTCTGGTAACTCTAAGCTCTATGTACCCTGTACTCATTTGACCATCAATTCATTTGTCGTCCAATATGACTTAACATTGGATGTTTTCCCTTATCATGAAAGATGAATGTCTGGTAACTCTAAGCTCTATGTACCCTGTACTCATTTGAACATCAATTCATTCATCGTCCAATATGACTTAACATTGGATGTTTTCCCTTATCATGAAAGATGAATGTCTGGTAACTCTAAGCTCTATGTACCCTTTACTCATTTGAACATCAATTCATTCATCGTCCAATATGACTTAACATTGGATGTTTTCCCTTATCATGAAAGATGAATGTCTGGTAACTCTAAGCTCTATGTACCCTTTACTCATTTGAACATCAATTCATTCATCGTCCAATATGACTTAACGTTGGATGTTTACCCTTATCATGAAAGATGAATGTCTGGTAACTCTAAGCTCTATGTACCCTGTACTCATTTGAACATCAATTCATTTGTCGTCCAATATGACTTAACATTGGATGTTTTCCCTTATCATGAAAGATGAATGTCTGGTAACTCTAAGCTCTATGTACCCTGTACTCATTTGAACATCAATTCATTTGTCGTCCAATATGACTTAACATTGGATGTTTTCCCTTATCATGAAAGATGAAGGTCTGGTAACTCTAAGCTCTATGTACCCTGTACTCATTTTAACATCAATTCATTTGTCGTCCAATATGACTTAACATTGGATGTTTTCCCTTATCATGAAAGATGAATGTCTGGTAACTCTAAGCTCTATGTACCCTGTACTCATTTGAACATCAATTCATTCATCGTCCAATAAGGCTTAACGTTGGAGGTGTTCCCTTATCCTGAAAGATGAATGTCTGGTAACTCTAAGCTCTATGTACCCTGTACTCATTTGAACATCAATTCATTTGTCGTCCAATATGACTTAACGTTGGAGGTTTTCTCTTACCCTGAAAGGTGAATGTCTGGTAACTCAAAGTCCTATGTACCCTATACTCATTTGAACATCATTTCATCCTTTGTCCGATATGAGCTAACGTTGGAGGCTTTCCCTTATCCTTAAAGATAATTGTCAGGTAACCCTAAGCTCTATGTACCCTATACTCATTTGAATATCATTTCATTCATCATCCGATGTGCCTTAATTTGGATGTTTTCCGTTATCCTGGAAGTTGAATGTCTGGAAAACCTAAGCTCTGTGGACCCTGTACTCATTTGAACATAATTTCATTCATCGTCCGATATGACATCGTTGGAAGTTTTCCCTTATCCTGATAGATGAGTGTCAGGTATCTCTAAGCTCTATGTACCCTCTACTCATTAGTACATTATTTAATTTATCGTCCGATGTCACTTAACGTTAGAGGTTTTCCCCTATCCTGAAAGACGAATTTCAGGTTACTCTAAACCCTATGTACCCTGTACTGATTATTATATTATTTAATTTATCATCCTACATGACTTAACGCACTGAGGCTCAGTGGTTAGACCGCTTGGCTTTCACCAAGGCAGCCCGGGTTCAATCCCAGGCGACCGCAAAGTGAGATTTGTGATGGACAACACGGTGCTGGGGTGGGGTTTAGCCCGGGATCTCCGGTTTCCCCCGCCATCTCATTCCACCGGTGCTCCATCTTCATCTCATGTATCATCAGTGTCACCGCCTGCGTTACCGTATGTAGTAAAAGCGGGCGTTAAACACTACACACACACACACACACACACACACACACACACACACACACACACACACACACACACACACACACGCGCGCGCGCGCGCGCGCGTTGGCGGTTTTCCCTTATCCTGAAAGATGAATGTTAACTCTAAGTTGCTCATTTGAACATCGTTTTATTCATCATTCGAAATAACTTAATGTAGCACGGTTTCCCTTATTCCGAAAGCTGTATGTCACGTAACTCTAAGCCCTATGTACCCTGTATTCATTTAAACGGTTATCGTCCGATATATGTAGCTTAACGTTTGAGGTTTACCCTTATTATAAAATATGAATGGTAACTCTAAGCTCTATATGCCCTGTACTCATTTGAACATCATTTCATTTATCTTCCGATATGACTTAAATTTTTGCAGGTTTTCTCTTATCATGAAAGGTTAATGTCTGGTAACTCTAAGCTCTAAGTACCCTGCACTCATTTGAACAGCATTTCATTCAACGTCTGATGAGACTTAGCGTTTCAGGCTGGTTCAACCTGGAAGACTGTAGTGGATCTGGTCAAGCTTATAAGGATTGTTCATTCCGTCTTTCTCCCGTTGATACCTCCTGTTTCTTCCTCAGTCCTTGAGTCGCCTGTTCACCACACTATATCTCCTAGTCGAATTGCCCTTCTGTTGTGTCCAACTCTTCCTTTTTCATTATGAGAGTCTCAAATGGTTAAAATAATGATGACGTTGACGGTGATGACGATGATGATTTTTATAATGATGATGATGGTACGTAGTGGGATTACATTTCTTGGATTGAGCACCTTGATACCGTAAAGATGAACATAATTGCGATCCTAATAAACTACGCAGTATAATATCAAGGTTAAATTCCCCGCCTCTTGCAGTTTATCGATTACGTCCGCCGCCATAAGTAATTATCTTCTCGGAAATCTGATTTGAGCTGTGATCCGACAAACAAACACTTAATTAGTGTTTTGCACCCAACACTATTTCCACATTAGCACTAAATCAAACTGATGTATCTGTGAAGTGGTCAGTGAGTGATTGATGGTCTCTTCCGCAGGGTGAACGGACAAAGATGCGCTTCTGAACATACACGCGGCCTTACCGAACACTTAGCTGTCATTAACTATTCTTGTTTTTGTATCTGTAAACAAATGAAAGGCGTACTTCGTCTGTAGGCTTTTATTTAGAATGAAATACCAGGTTTACAAAATAATACTTAATAATCAAATTAATGCATGAATACTTCACTATAGTTACTGTAAGTAACAGAAGTGTTTTGTGATCTTCTGCTACTCTCTAAGCTGTTTATTTTTAAACCTTGGAAGTAAGTTTATAACTCTTAAGAGTTCATATTCATATTATGAATTACATATTACATAAAAAGTGAATCTAGTTACACTGAAGCAACAAATGCGACACAAATATAACTATTTTAACAGTAGCTTCACTTATCTTTGAAGAACATGATGTAAACCTTTCTCATTAATTGCTGAGATCGATTTCGTAAACTCTTGTTTCCATCTTCAGTCACAAAAAACTGCGTTGTGAACGCTAGCATCACGAGAGAACACTACGTTTTTGCCAAAATCTGAAAAAGAAAAAACTTAAAAAGAAAATCGAATTTTGGTACTTCAAAATTCATAACGCGATTTTTATTTTTAAAATAAATAATTCTTCCCAAATCATTAAATCTATCTGACCATTTAATTGCTTTAATAATTTAACTTCTGGATTTATTTCACGGTTAAATGACCAAAAATGATCTGATACGGCCGATTTATCAGCCTGTTTATACTTAATGTTACGGAAATGTTCTTTCGTTCTAGTTTCCAAATTATGTTTTGCCTTTCCAATATAAACCTGATCACAATCTAAACAATTAAATTCATAAATACCTTTATTGCTAGGAATTTTATTTTTTGGGGGGGAAATATAGTAAATTTTTAATACTGCATTTATTTTGAGGAAACAAAATTATACCAAAATGTTTAAATTTTTTCTGAAAATGTTTATTAACCCAATGACGTAATCGTGTATTATTTTTTTAAGTGTAGAAATATCATTAACATTTTTTGATGCTTAAATGTTTCAAACCTTTATTTATAAACTCTTTATTAAAACCACTAATTAAAGCAGTATTAATAATATTTTTATATTCTTAATTAAATTCCTCTTTATTCAAGGGTATATTTCTTAATCTATATAGGAAACTATTAAAAACAGAAAATTTTAATTAAAAAAACATTTTATTTTTATGTAATTATCGATATGAGTAGATGTTCTATAAATACCAAAGTTTCATTATTTATTATTATCTTTAGAGCTAGAAAAGTAAGAAATCCATTAATTTCTATTTTTAATGTGAATTTTATAGCTTCATCTTGTAAATTTAGTAATTTTAAAGTATCATTTATTTATTTATCAGGAATCATAGCAAAAATATCATCAACATATCTATACCAAGTTTTAGAAATTAAAGGGAATGCCTTAGTGACTTGCATTTTAAAAAAACTCATAAAAAGATTAGCAAGTAAAGGAGACAGAGAATTACCCATTGCTAAGCCGGAAGTCGAAAAAAAAATTGATGCAAAAATTAGTAAGTTTAACAAAATCAAATATTATGTCCTCAAGTAAATTTATTGAATTCACCCACTTTTTAAAATAAACGAGGAGTTTTTCTCTAGGAATACTAGGAAATAAAGTAGTTAAATCAAAAGGAACAAGCTTATATGTCTTATATGATAAAACACTGTGTATCTTTTTAACCAATTCAAAATAATTTTTAATACTTAAATTCTCAAATTTATCAAAATTACTAAATTTCTATGTAACCATTTAGTGTAATTGTAAATTGGTGAAGTTATACAATTTACAATAGGTCTCATTCTATTTCCAGGTTTATTAATTTTAGGAAGAGCATGAATTCTATATAAACAGAATGACTAGCCTTTAATAAATACTTTCCTTTATTTGATATAACTTTCACGTCATTAAGCAATTTATTAAAGTTTCAAGTATAAAAAATGTATAAATTTGTATTCATAAATTTTGGGGGCTTCGGGTCTAAGGTTACGGATCAGCATGAACCTGGAACAAACTGCTTTGTATTTAATATCAGAACACGATACTCGAATGTTTTCATTTTCAAAGGAATGCACACTTCTACTTGCTTCAAACAACTGCCTACAGTCAACTATTGCCTGTAGCTTTACATTGGGTCTACTAACATGTGTACCAACACAAGGAAAAAATCATGCAAGTAATGCCGCGAACCCTGGGTGAGACCGAGAACTTTTCAGAGCACCCTCGTGAAAGTTCTGCTCAACAATGAGGTCATAACGCGTCCGATTTGTTTTCCACGTAAGTGTTAGCATATACAACGTCTACATTCAAACAGGTACATCGCTTTTTGAGGAATTCTGAATTGAAAGAAGAAATGTTTTGTTAAATATTTCTTTCGTTCACATGTCCTTAAATATTGGGCCGTCTGTATCTATGATATTTATAACTGAAAAGCCATGAATTGATTATATAATACAAATTGTTCCAACCTGCATAGTATCTTTGTGTTGGAAAAGGTCGGTTTTAATTCTGTAATGAAAGTTCAGTTGCGGATGTAACGTAGGGCTGCAGTTCATCTTCAGACGGTAATATTCAATTGTTTTGGCAGCAGTGTCCCGACCGTTAGATACAATGTCACAGCCAAACCACACTAACACCTGGAACCACACGCCATCATTAGCTACCCATTAGAACCACGTTTGATCCTCCTCTGGGACACAACAGCGCGTGTTAAACACGGTAACTGAAGTCTCTCCAGTAAAACTCTATTTTGAATGCAAACAAAAAGAAATATAATAATCCACAATTTTTAAAAAAAAAAAAGTTTATTACTATTAGGTTCGGACATTGAAAACATTTCGTGGTAAGTGCATAGCATAGGCAATAATACCTTTGTATCCCTATCAAACTTAAGTTCAGCAACTTTTATGTAACCGACAAAATTATCCCTAACGTGGAAAAGCTTCAGAAAATTTTGACTTTTTTATAAAATACTTTAAGGTTAATCAAATGCATATTTTGAATCTTCTGATACCTCCCCATAAGTACCTTCAATCTGAATGACTTTAGGTAACTGGTAAACTGTAAGATAAACTAAAAATATCACTACATAAAAAACGTAGAACTTGTTAAAACGCACGTTTTATGATTAATGCATTTTTTTAGAGTGAACTATAGCCAAGATAGCCCTTGTTATTTATTTGAATTTTCCGATACTTATAACTTTATTTTAAAGACGAGGCTCCTATTCATTTCCATCTTCTCTGCTGCAAAGGAAAATGTGAATACAAAGTCGTCATCTAGGCAACCAGCTTTTAAAACATTTGAATATCACTTATGTAAATTGTACTGCATTCCCTTGTACCCACAATGGCACTGTCTGTCTTGAAGTAGATAGAGCAATAAGTGTTTGTACAAGAGTAGAGAAAGTCATGTGTATAAAACATTTGAATATCTCTTAAAGTCTACTGTATTCCCTTGTAACTATGATAAGATAATGTTTATTTTGAAATAGATAGAGCAATAAGCGGTTGTAAAAGAGTAGAGAAAATCATATATATAAAACATTTGATTGTCCCTTACATTCTACTGTATACCCTTGTAACTAAAATAAGTTGTTTAATTTGAAGTAGGAAGAGGAACAAGTGTTTGTACAAGAGTTGAGAGAGTCATGTATAAAAAACATTTGACTATCAATTTAAGTCTACTGTATTCCCTTGTAACTAAAATAAGATGTTTATCTTGAAGCAGATAGAGCAATAAGTGTTTGTACAAGAGTAGACAAAGTCCTGTAAACAAAACATTTGACTATCACCTAAATTCTACTCTATTCCCTTGTAACTAAAATCAAATAATGTTTATTTTTAAGTACATAGAGCAATGAGTGTTTGTGCAAGAGCAGAGAAAGTCCTGTATATAAAACATTTGACTATCACTTTAAGTCTTGTGTATTCCCTTGTAACCACAATAAGATGGTGCTTAGCTTGAACTAGATAGAGGAACAAGTATTAGAGAATGTTATGAGAGTCCAAAATGTTCTTCTGCTTGATGTCAGTCTAGAATAATATTTGCAGATTTTTCCTAGTATATACACTGGAAATAAGAGATGCGGTACAGTTTTGCAAGAGTGTAACATTTTAATACTGGTCGCTAAGTTATATCTCTGAATTCTGTTGTATTTTCGTATCCAAGGATGAAGTGGCTGATAGCTGAATCAGAAAAAAAATATTTTAAATTAAAAAGATAAAAATTAATATTTCAGAATTGGTTTATTCTACAAAACATGTATTTAGGGTAAGTCGTACGCTTTAACAGACTTACATTTTTGTGTTTTAAGATTTATGTCTTACGGTTTATCAATTTACAAAAGAAATTCAGATAGAAGAGGAGTTATGAGGACATTCTCAGGAAATGCAAGATATAATTTTAATTTATCATTAAAATATCTCTTGGAATTGATGTTTTAACTAAAATAATGGGTCCAATTTAAAAAATTTTGTTTGTTTCCAAGTAAATTTAGCTTGATTTGCGCAGATACTAGGCAAGACTCTAACGCGCAAGAAATCGTGTAATTATGTGCCATTTATGTGGAAGTTTATTTCATCTACCTTATACATGTGGCAGAGAAAGTACAAGTAACATGAGGAAAATTTAAACATAACGTTAGGGGAAAGTAGCGATCCGCCACTGATGTAGAAGGGTGTGGCTGGGATGCCTTTGTGTATGCACCAAATATCATCCTTCAAATGTTTTGTCAAACATCGATAGCAGCGCCGCGTCCAGTAATTCATCATCTTATGCGCTATTCACATTTCTTGTTTGCCCATCTTTACAAAACCTGATAGCAAATTTATACTTGTTCGGGACGTACGTCATAATTCCTAATGCCTCTCTTTCAACACTCGCTTCAAAAACCACCAATAACTGAGTCTTCTAACTTTTTACTACATCTTTCTTTCGATCCCAAAGTTCTGTATCAACATTTCACGTAATCCGCATGTGCAAAGCCCAGCTAGTCTGATGTATGTATCCACAAAACTTTCTAGCTGTTTCTTCTTTCACTTAATAATCTGCTACATATTTACAGTTTCATTTTATTACACATTTCCTTAGAGCTACAGAAATACGGAAATACAGTGCGTCATCTGTAATGACTTTGAAATTACATTTTCTTTGTACACCAGAGAGATAAATGAATAACGTATACTTATTTAAGAAAAAATATAAGTATTGACACATTTATACAAATAGATCTTTTAATTAGTGTCTTCCTCTAAGTCATATCGGACGCTAAATGAGATAATGTAAAATGAGTCCAAGGTACCTAGAGCTTAGAGCTACCAGACCTTCATCTTTCAGAACAAGAGAAACCCTCCAACGTTAATGAATGAAATTATGTTCAAATGAACACAGGCTACATAGAGCATAAGGTTCCCAGATATTTATCTTTAAGATAAGGAAAACCTCTAACGTTAAGTCATATCGGACAATGAATGAAATGATGTTTAAACAAGTACAGGATACATAGAGCTTAGAGTTTTCAGACATTCATCTTTCAGGATAAGAGAAAACCTCCAACGTTAAGTTATATCCGACGAGAATGAAATGATGTTTAAACAAGTACAGGATACATAGAGCTTAGAGTTATCAGACATTCGTCTTTCAGGATAAGAGAAAACCTCCAACGTTAAGTTATATCCGACGAGAATGAAATGATGTTTAAACAAGTACAGGATACATAGAGCTTAGAGTTATCAGACATTCATCTTTCAGGATAAGGGAAAACCTCCAACGTTAAGTTATATCCGACGAGAATGAAATGATTTCCATATGAGTACAGAATACATAGAACTTAGAGCTACCAGACATACATCTTTCAGGATAAGGAAAACCTCCAACATTAAGTCATATCGGACGACGAATGAAATGATTTCCATATGAGTACAGGGTTCATAGAGCTTAGAGTTAGCAGACATACATCTTTCAGGATAAGAGAAAGTCTGCAACGTTAAGTCATATAGGACGATGAATGAAATGATTTCCAAATGAGTACGGGGTTCATAGAGCTTAGAGTTAGCAGACATTCATCTTTCAGGATAAGGGAAAACCTCCAACTTTAAGTCATATCGGACGACGAATGAAATGATTTCCAAATGAGTACAGGATTCATAGAGCTTAGAGTTAGAAGACATACATCTTTCAGGTTAAGAGAAAATCTGCAACGTTAAGTCATATCGGACGATAAATGAAATGAGTATAGTGTTCATATACTTAAGAGTTATTATAAGTTAATCTTTGAAGGATATGGAAAATGTCCCAGAAAATCTTTTTCCAGATAGCTCACCCAGACCGAGATTCAAACTCGGAACCTCTTGAACGTGAGCCAGACACACTACCACCTGCACTACAGAGGTGCTGCTACACCAATACTTTGATATTCACTTTGTTATTTATTACTTAAATATTAGTATCGACTTCCTGTTTGAGAAAAATGAAGTGTGTAGTGTTTAACGCCCGGTTTTACTACATACGGCACCGCAGGCGATGACACTTATGATACATGAGATGAAGATGGCGCACCGGTGGAATGAGATGGTGGGGGAAACCGAAAGTCCCGGAGAAAACCCGCCCCAACGCCGCGTTGTACATCACAAATCTCACTTTGCGGTCACCTGGGATCGAACCCGGGCCGCCTTGGTGAGAGCCAAGCGGTCTAACCACTGAGCCACGGCGCGGCCTTTTTGAGAGAAATTTAGATATTTGAAAAACTTTAAAAACTTAACCAGGAGTGGTTCAGAAATAATTATTTGTTTAACAAAATGTCTTATGAATTAGGAATGAAAAAGTCATTTAGAATAAATAGAGCTTCTGGTGGCACTCTACGATAGATCAATATGTGTGAATATTTCATTTGGCAGGGGAAAAGTATTTTTGACCACAATTGAGAGAGGTGAAAGGCATTATTTACAATCCTTTCATGAAAAGAGTAGTCTACGGTGACTAACTTTCTTCAGACCTATTTTATGAAGGTATGCTCTACTCATAAGTTTAAGCTTAGTATACAGAAATTGAAATGAAAATATTGTCGGCTGATACTTTTATTCAAAAAATGCATACAACTTATGAGCTTCACATATGTGATATGTTGCACTATTCTGGCAAAATCTAGACAGATGTAGCAAATTAGTTTATGACCTCCGCACCTCAATAGGGAGGAAGTGGGTTCAATTCACCTGTCTGACTTCCCTGAGCCAACGTCTTTTCCGGGGGTTTCCCTGGTCGTTAGAAAAGATAGTTACATCCTCCGAAATCCCTGACCATCAATTTGACTTCACCTTTTATCTTAGTTGGCTGTCTCAGCTTGCTAAATGTCAGCAGTGAATTTTCTCTGTATAAATGCTTGACCTACTCTGGATTGGAAAAGGTCTCAGAGTGCTGAGTCTCTCAGGTAATGTCTAGGTGCGCAGAGGGACTTTGGGCCACTTTTGGAGAGGTTCAGGATTAGGCTGTTAGAGTTCCTGCCATCTGTTCTCTTGTATTCTTAAGGATACACATCTGTGAAAACACTAAAATCTACGTGCCGTATTCATAATAATCACTTTGGTCTAGATTATCTTCCGGCTAACTTGGTCCGGACAAAAGGCGGTCTAACTTTTTGGTATTCATAGACGATAAAAAACCTCGGACCCAGCAAAGCCGTGGACCGGCTCGGAGCAAATGTTACACAACGTAGAAAGTCTCTTCTGCGCATGCGTGTGTCCTCTAGAGTGCTAAACAAACGACAGTGTACCTACAAGTTTATAAATATCTGTGGTAGTTTCTCAGCTGTTTCTTAGTCATTCTTAAGGTTGCTTCAGCTGTTTGAGGTTCGGTTACAAAGTTTGGTGTGTTGTGAAATGGATAATATGAAGAAGCGTAGTGTCAATTGGCCAATGTTTTCTGTAGTCCAAAAAAGAATGAATATTATAGAAAATAAATCCGTGTCAACGAATACAAATATTAGAAAGGATGAGGCATGGAGAGAAATTTATGACGAGTTTGCTGATAATGCGGCTTACTGATGCAGGTCAGCAGTGTTGTCTTGATATCTTCCTGTTGCATAATACCGAAGTGCTGTTAGGATTTGAGTGTCAGGCCTCGGTTATCGTCCCTGACGTACAGGTTAGGACGAATCTTTTCTATCAGCTTTCTGGCGTTCGCTTTACTAAACATGCATCTACTTTTGAAGTTAAGGTCGTCGTCCTTCACAATAATTTATATTTTTGGTAGATAAGTTTGCCTCCGTCGTCTTATTTCAAGAATTCTACACACGACAGCTGCATTCATCACTTCATTGTCGTCCATGTTGCAAAGATAGTCCGCCTTTAATCTACCCCTCGGAGGCGGACCAAAATTTGAGCCGGGCCAACGTGTTTCGTCCCCGGATTATCGTTAATCCCGGTTTATGAATAAGAAAATCGATGGTCCACCGTTAGTCCACCGGAAATAGCAAGTTGGTCCGGACCAAGTCTGACTACGAATACGGCCCTACAATTTTGATTGGATTGACTGGAAACTTTAACACAATTACTATGGTATTAACAATAGTTCACAGACCAGTTTTCAGAACTTTGTCCAAAATAGTTCTTTTTATATTAATATATTTATAGTGTTTTACTGTCTTTTAATTAAACTGTTCCACATGATGCAATTTAAGTTTCAGAAAAATAAATTTTGCGGTTATACTCGCGGCAAAAGGCATAAAAGTTTCGGCACCAATAGAAAACAGACGGCGGATATTGTTTCACGGCAATAAAGAGCTTCCATAAGCAGTTAACGATAGCGCGGCTGGTGTAAACAAATAGCCGACAAACAAAGATAGCTGATGTAAAGGACTTGCCGGCCCAGATAGGGTTTCAGTGTTTGGAAGGTTCTGGTGATATTTCGATTGACTGAGTAAAGTTGCTTTTCTTTATTGTTCCGGAAATATCTCGAATTTAGGAATGAGGTATTTAAGGATGTGCCAACTCGGCAATAGTTCGTTGTAAACAGAGTGAGTAAGCAGAGAACAGCTGAGAGTGTTGTTGTTGTAAACAGTGGAAGTTGAGTAAACCGTTTGTTATTGTTATCGACATTTGTCGACTGATTGTGTACGTAACGTAATGCTGCTATAATCTATAAGTGCATTTCTACGGAAATAAATAACAATTGGAACATCTGCAACTCGGCCTTTTAATTCTACGAACCCACAATGTCACAATATTATTGGTGAACTTTTGAGATGAAATATTAATGTGATCTTTGGTTTAGGATAAAATTTATCTAATTCTCCTTTTATAAACCTTTAATATTTTATTGTGAAATATGTGCTTTCTTATTTAATTGCACAAACACTGGTGACATTATAAAAAATCATCTCATAAATTTCCTTTGGTACTGTTTTTAACCAAGAACAAAAATTCTCAAGCTTCTAGTTTGAAAACTACATTCTCTGGAGCAATTTATATTCTGAAAAGCGCTGAAAATTAAAAACACGAGAAAATCATCAAAATGGGTAACATAAAGCACTGTGCCCACTTAAATAGTCATATGCGATTATTTTTAAAGGCTTGCATGGCATTAAAATTAATAGGAAATTTTAATACGTGGATTGCCTTTAATTACGCTAAAAATTTTTGTAATTTTTTGCAAGCTTTTACGAATTTTCACAGAGGTATCCTTAAATCGGGGCATCCTTAGTATACTCTCAGATCACCCTATGCCCCGTCAGGGAGATACGTCAATTTTGACATGAGTACGCTTGCGTGTTGAGTGCTTTTCAGAATTCACAACAGCTTTTGTAGAATTTTACTACCAAAATACATACAGGTATATGAATTCGTATAGACGCGTAATGATCCAGTGTCTTCACAGCGAAATATACGAAACATTGATATTTGAAAAATACAATTTAAAATAATTAATAAAAGTTCTTACAGTTTTATATAATATGCACTTTTATGAACTACAAAAAGTTCTGACTAAGAAGATTACAGATAATAGAAGAACTATATTACTATGACGTTGTGAGTATGTAGGTAGACTAGAGAAATGTACAATGTTTTGTTGTAATGTAGAGAGAACCCCTTCAATTTTTTTTTCGCTAGATTGTTTTTGTTTTATTTCGCAAACTGCACATTCTCTTGTCTTCCTCCATTAACCAGCTTTTTTCCTCATTTTGTTAAAAACCTTGCCTCGGCGAGGGCATTGTAAAACAAGACACACTTTTTATTTAAAAATTGTTTCGGAATTACGAGCGAGAATCCCTGCACTCCCTTAGGTTCACAAAGATATTCTTCAGCAGATGTCTCTGGAGAGGCTGACCTTTTGGACTGATGTATTTGTTTGAGGTTCCCTGGGTAGATAGGCTGATTACGCCACTCACTTCCCTCTGCTTCAGTTTGATACACGTATTATGGTTCAATCAGTAAGTTATAATGTATAGTAAATCTAATAAATAAGTAAACTATAAATAATAATTTATAAAATATTTAAATCTCTCTAAATACGAATATTTTATGAAGTTGTGTTAAACATAAGGGGTTGCAGGTTTAGCAATATATTATGAGTAAATTTTTGTTAGGGGTGAAACCACATTAATTAATTAAGGATGGCAGGGTTTTCGCGCGAGTGAAGGGATGTTGGTATGTAGGGTGGTCGGAATAGTTACAGCAGTGTAGCTTGGAATTCTTGGAATGTTACGTGGAATTTCTTAGAAATTTATAGACTGACTCTGTGCTGAAAGTCAGCAGATATTAGAAAAGTATAAATAATGTGGCAACATAAGCTTAGGAACTCGGAATGAGAGTCTTAGACTCAAAACAAAAGGCGACTTTATTAGGACTAATCGCCGTTTAAAAGCGGACGGCAGAACTGCGTGCTGTCATCTACTACAGGATCAAAATAATGCTAGCTGTTTATATAAATAGACTTCCAACGTCAAGTCATATCGGCTGATGACTGAATGTTCAAATTAGTACAGGATAAATAGAGCTTAGAGTTACCAGACAATCATCTTTCAGGATAAGAGAAAACCTCCAACGTTAAGTCATATCGGGCGATGAATGAAATGATGTTTAAATGAGTACATGGTACATAGAGCTTAGAGTTACCAGACATTTATCTTTCAGCATAAAGGAAAACCTGCAACGTTTAGACATATCAGACGATGAATAAAATGATGTCATAATGAGTACATGGTAAATAAAGCTTAGGGTTACCAGACATTCATCTGTCGGGATAAGGGTAAACCTCCATCGTTAACTCATATCGGGCGATGAATGAAATAATGTTAAAATTAGTACAGGGTATATAGAACTTAGAGTTATCAGACATTCATCTTTCAGGATAGGGGAAAACCTACAACGTTAAGTCATATCGGACGATGAATGAAATGATGCTCAAATGAGTACAGGGTACATAGAACTTAGAGTTACCAGACATTCAGCTTCAGGATAAGGAAAAGCCTCCAAAGTTAAGTTGTATGGGACGATTAATGAAATGATGTTCAATGGAGTACATGGTCCATAGAGTTTAGTGTTACCAGCCATTCATCTTACAGGATAAGGGAAAACCTCCAACGTTAAGTCATATCAGACGATGAATGAAATGATGTACAAATGACTGCAGGATACATGAGCTCAGAGTTACCAGATATTCATCTTTCAGGATGAAAGAAAACCTCCAACGTTAAGTCATATCGCACGATGAATGAAATGATATGCAAATGAGTACATGGTCCATAGAGCTGTCATTTACCAACCATTCATCTTACAGGATAAGGGAAAACCTCCAACGTTAAGTCATATCAGACGATGAATGAAATGATGTTCAAATGACAACAGCGTACACAGAGCTTAGAGTTACCAGGCATACACCTTTCTGGATAAGGAAAAGCCTCCAAAGTTAAGTTATATCGGGCGATGAATGAAATAATGTTCAAATAAGTACATGGTACATGGAGCTTACAATTACCAGACATTCATCTTTCAGGATAAGAGGTAAGCTCCAACGTTAAGTCATATCGGACGATGAGTTAAATTGTGTTCAAACGAGTACAGAGTTCATAGAGCTTAGAGTTACCAGACATTAATTTTTCAGGATAACGAAAACCTTCAACGTTAAGTCATATCGGGCGATGAATGAAATGATGTTCAAATGAGTACAGGGGACATAGAGCTTACAGTTACCACACATTCATCTTTCAGGATAAGAGAAACATACAACGTTAAGTCATATCGATCGATGAATGAAATGATGTTCAAATGAGGACAGGGTACATAGAGCTGTCAGTTACCAGGCATTCATCTTACAGGATAAAGGAAAACCTTCAACGTTTAGTCGTATCAGACGATGAATGAAATGTTGTACAAATGACTACAGCGTACATAGAGCTTAGAGTTACGAGACATTCATCTCTCAGGATAAACGAAAACCTCCAACGTTAAGTCATATCGTAACATGAACGGAATGTTGTTCAAATGAGTATAGGATACATGGTGCTCACAGCTAGTCATCTTTTACGATAAGAACGGAGTTAGAAAGAGGTACTTCTTGAACTTGAGGCAGACACACTGCCATTAAATTCGAGCGCAGTTTGTGATATTCCTTTGTTTTCAAAAATGAATATGACATTCATGAAACTTTGGAAGAAGTTTATTTCTTAAAAAAATAAAAAGGTAATTTTTGAAATTATTTAATGTTTGATTTTCCAAAATGATTCAGTGTTTTTATATTTGCATCAAGTTCCAATTGGTAGCCAGAGTTTTATTAGACTGAGTAGAGAAGGCGCTGTGACGGATGCTATCTGCAAGTGTAAGATGTAATCTGTTAATAATTCACCATTTTTGTTTGGTAATAGGCTTGAGCGCAGTGACGGCGCCTTGCCTGACATCTGTCGGCATAATGACAATTAACCTCCGTCAGTTCAAATTGTGTTTCGTGCAATTTCACTGTCCATTTAGTTGATGTGTAATACCCTCGCTGGGAAATGGTGCTTATGATAGCACGGCACAACTGCACCCAGTTATTTTATATTACCCCAATACGACACGTTTCTGCCTTCTTAAAACAAACAGGGAAAGCAGTGCGCTTTGCTACACCAAGATTTATCCCGAAAGTCTGATCACGTGACATTCTTTACTCTTGTGCATACACTTATTAGTTTCTACTTCAAGATATACATTATCTTATTGTAGTTACAAGGTAATACAGTAGACTTTAAGTGATAGTCAAGTGTTTTATATACATGACTTTCTCTACTCTTGTACAGATACTTAGTGCTCTATCTACTTCAAGATAAACATTTTCTTATTGTAGTTACAGGAGAATACAGTAGACTTTAACTGATAGTAAAATGTTTTATATACATCACCTTCTCTACTCTTGTACAAACACTTATTTCTCTACCTGCTTCAGATAAACATTATCTTGTTGTAGTTACAAGGGAATACAGCAGACTTTAAATGATCGTCAAATGTGTTCTATACATGAATTTCTCTGCTCTTGTACCGACAATTATTGCTGCATCTACTTTAAGATAAACAATATGTTATTGTAGTTACAAGGAAATCCTGTAGACTTTAGGTGGTAGTCAAATGTTACAATACTGGTTGTCTGGGTGACGAAATTCTCTTTGTATGTCCAAGTGGTAATGAATATCGACTTGCCATTTGAAAAAGCGAATAGAATGTGTTAATTTTTAGCGTCCTTGGTCTTGATTTAGGAGATCGGAGCGTTCCAGTCTCATGGTACTCTTTTGGGTGTTTTCGCGACTGGCTAGGAGTTTCCTGTCCTCACTTCACCTTTAATGCTATTGGTGTTTCAGTCCTTAATTGCCCGCCTAAGTAGCGTAGATGGCAGCGTGTCTGCCTCACGTACAAGAGGTCCCAAGATCGAAGCTCGTTCAAAGTAAACCTGGGTAAATTTTCCTACGGGGTTTCCTTATCCTGATAGACGAATGTCAGGTAACTCTAAGGAAGAAAGACCCTGGGCTTATCTGAGCATCATTTCTTCCATTCCATTCATGGTCCAAGTTGGAGAACGTAAACTAAAATAAAAAAGTTCCTAAGTTTTGATAGGAATTCTGATTTCTCCAAATCCGCGTCCTTGCACAAATCTGACCACTCTTAGCATCCTTTCACCTCACCACTCCTTACGAAGGAACGTAAATATAAAACATGCTCTATAAATCGAGGCGATAAGTGACTCTTGGGATTTTCACTATAAAGTATAGCACTTGAAAAATGTGTATGTGACAGCAGAAGCAAGAACAAAAAATATCTTGGAAGTGGTTAACGCTACAATACTTTTATTTTAGTTCGTGTCATATAAAATTAATTATAGTTTGGAGTATATTTTGGTCTATTTCCAGAAAGTATCAGAATGCTGCGTAAATATTTGAATCATTGTATTTTAATAGAGCACGTTAAGGATGCTTTTGTAAGGTATACAAAGATTATTTTGGAGTGGGGCAACAGTTTTGAAAGTTTTTTATTAGCATTCTTGAAGGTACTGAAGTTAACCATACGTCTAGTTACATATGTTACTAAAGATGCACTATTTTTATTCAGCCAGCTTAAAAATGTTTGTACACCTAAAAGTGTACTCTGCGAAATGCTACTTGTTTTGTAATGCTCAGATCTATGTGCGCGATTCAAACCCGCGACCTTCCCGTCGTGAGGTAATTACTCTTGGATTATTTACTTGTTCTACCTTCTTAAGCTAAGCGGTAGTATTTTGTTTGCCATCCTTTATCGAGGTAATGGAGCAGCACTCAGTTTCTTGTGTAGGGAATAGATAAACCGGAGAGAGAAATTTTACGATGTTTCGTAAGGAAAATGTTGGGCGCGCTGTTTGCTTCATATGGTCCTTCGAAAATAGTTTTCAATAAGGTAAAGTTTATCTCCATTAACCTGAAGTAATAAGGGTTCGTAAGAATGTGAGTACAAGATGACAATTTTCCCTATTAAAGGGTTTTCCAAATTTGGACCAACATCCAGTTTGTGTCTTTGAGGTCAGATAAGTTGGTGTGACTGAACTGCAGTTCTCTGAATCAAAGAACTACAGAAACAGCGATATGTAACCAGGAAGTGATTGGAACTAAACTCTTGCTCCGAGGTTCAATCAGTTGAACGGCTATTGTCTGATGATTGCATCAATTAGTCACGTGACGTGACGTAGGAATCAATACTGACCACTGTCACCGTCTTCCCATCAATCACCGCCGCCATAATTGGGCTTGTTCGCACCGTCATAAAGCTTCCCTAGGGAAACACCAGCCCCCCTCCCCCTCTCGGTTCTGCACCACTCGTTTGTTCGAATGAAACCTCCGCGGGCGGCATTATGCGGATAAACCGGTCCCATGCTGGGCGCCACTCCGCGTCATGGAACTGACAGGAATGCGTGTTCACAAAAATCTATACGATATGGACATCGGCGCAATTACTGCATCAAGATCCGGCATATGACAAGTGAGCTGTTTACGGGCCTTGCCTCATTTCTTAGACACATTATAACCGAACATTGCAATCTAACTTTCCTACCACAATATAAATAAAAAAGGGATACACTACGACCTACACAGGAGGAAACGATGACGTAAGGAGATAGAGGGAGGCCGCAGATAAACGGGAGAGTCCATACTCGGTCCACCTAACTCTAGAGAGTACGTGTATTGTAAGTGATAGTAAGGATAAGAATTTGTTTTTATGTACCATGTGCAGCCTTGTACGTAAGTCATCTCCAGATTACACGTGTCCATGCTTTGTGTATCTTCGTAAGCGCTGTGTTCACAATATACAAAAAAGAACTGCGTATTGGTCTGTGACTAATGACACCATGTGTACTGAAAGCAAAACACAAAATAAGTTGTAGTGGTCGAGAGGTCCAGAAGTCATTGCTTCCAGTTATAAGTTCCTAGATTCAAACCTAGGAATAACTCTGGCATTTGAACTTATGACCTATCTATTCACACCAAAAACAGTTCTAATCCTTGTTTCACATAAGCTTGCCCCGTATCTATTAACGGTCACGTGACCTCATCACCTCTCATTGGCGCTGTTGTGGTATAGACTGTTGTGCAGTAAAAATTAATTCTTTATTTAACATGGTGATATATCTTTATATGTTGGAAGAGAATTGTCAACTTTATATTTTTGTAACTGTTTTAATTAAATATATTACGCAACACAGTTGATTTATCTGAAATGCGTGTTAATTCTTAAACGAAGTAAAGAGGAGTTTCCTTTGCTCTCAAGCACATGACACGATAGCACGTGATTTAGCGGTAGTGATGACATATTTGTTTATATGGCTTCTATCACTGACCTTGTTTTGAACTGGATTAGTCATATATCGCCATTCGAAGGCGTGTTGTACCGAATGCGAGAGCTAAATTATTTTATTGATCGTTTATTGCACATGTACTTATATGTATAATGGCAGAGTCTACCGCCAGTTTTACGCTGAAGCATCGCAAGGGAAAACCTTTACAAGGCGGCGAAAAAAGAATTGTGGTGCATCTGTTTAATGCACTCACAGAGAAGAATCCGTTTTTGTCGGTGAGAGAAGTAGTACAGCTGTGCTCTGAACTTACAGGTGTGAGTTATAGATGCGTAGGAACATCGCGACATGAAACTGAGACAACAGGAAAACTTAACACTCAAGAGGCGATATTGTAATTTAAGGACAATCAGACTGTACCGGGATGCAAGTCGCAAGATATACTACCTCGACGAGACTTAGGTGAATGAAGGACGGAGGACCAGTATGGCGTGACACGACTTTTAAAACTGAAAGACAAGTATTTTTGTGCTGGTTTTAAAAATCCTAGTGGAAAAGGCCGAAGGCCTTTCATTATAAACTTGTTTCAGTTTCACTGCTCATTCATTCAGTTTCAACTTGCTCAGTTTCATTATAAACTTGTATTTTTGCATGCCTTCATATTCTTATTTTTATGATTTTATCTATCTTCTAGATAGTGTACAAGAATAGAGAAGGTCATGTATATAAAATATTTGACTATCACTTAAAGTCTACTGTATTCCCTTGTAACTACAATAAGATCATGTTTATCCTGAAGGAGATAGAGAAATAAGTGTTTGTACAAGAGTAGAGAAAGTCATGTATATAATATATTTGACTACCACTTAAAGCCTACTGTATTCCCTTGTAACTACAATAACATGTTTATCTTGAAGTAGATAGAGCAATAAGTGTTTGCGCAAGGGTAGAGAAAGTCGTGTGTATAAAACATTTAGCTATCACTTAAAGTCTACTGTATTCCCTTGCAACTACAACAAGATAATGTTTATCTCGAAGTGGATAAGGAAATAAGTGTTTGTAATGAGAACGTCACGTAAATGAAACATCTACCACTAATATATACTGAATTATCTTCTAACTGCCATATGATGTTATTCTTAAAATAGATGAGAAGTAAGTGTTTGTACACAGGAATTAACTTAATTAAATTTGTCAGAATTATTTTTGTTGGAAAATAATGTGATTTCAATGGAGGGGTTTTATATTTTACAAAACTTCGATGCACGTGCCTACTTCTGAGAGAACTATTGGGCTATTCAGAGACAGATACACATGGACAGGTATTGGTCCTTTTTAACACGTATTTTTGTGAAATGTCTGTATTTAACACTTGCTATACGTGCCACAGGGGAGGGCCGATAAAAGTGGACAACTGTCGAGACGTAGTTCGCTTTGATAAAACCCAGCAAACATAAAATCACCAGCCTGAAGCAAATACAGGACTAATTAGGCGCTGTCAGTGTTTTTGTGTGTACGTCGCGGCGCCAGCTCTTCCGTAATTAGACATACGTAACATCATGGTTCGCTCTTCAACATCCAAGATGTGTAATGTTCTTCACGTTACAAGGGAAAATATAATTCAGAGAAAAAATAGTACTAAACCTAGGTTACTCAGTTATGTCTGTGACGGTTCGATTTTCTTTTGCCCTGGGTCTACGATATGACAATAGATTTACTGGTACATAAAAGACTCCTGAGTGAGAAAATTCCGGTTCATGGACGCCTCTTAAACATTCACAACAGTTTACGGGGACGCAAATACAAAACATGTAATAAACAATGCCTTGCATTCTAACATTATACCCGAAATTTCACTGGATATCTGCTTTGAGGCCCTTAACCTCTGGAAAGTGTGTACGGGGGCTGTTCAATAAAGAATGATCATAAATTTTTACGGTCATAATTTTTCGCACAAAAATTCAATCTTATTGCATTCTGTTAGCTTAATGGCAAACAAACACGTCGTAGTACACCTGGTACTCCTGTTGGTATTCCTGGTTCCCGCCTGTGAGAACCAGGCAAGTTCAGACATTTTCACTATCGCCTACCGCTGCAATGGAGGTAACATGCAGTTAAAGTTGATGTTAGAGGAAGATCCGGAGTTTCTTTCAAACATAATAACTGCCGATGAAACTTGGCTACATCATTTTGATCTTGAGAGAAAACAGCAAAGCTCAGTGTGGAAATCTCCTTCATCACCAACGCCCCAAAAAACAAAAGTGGTTGCTTCTGCTGGGAAAGTTATGGTCATCCCATTCTTTGATGTTCTTGGAATCATCATCATCATCATCATCATCATCATCATCATCATCATCATCACGGTATAAGCCTTGTGGCCCGTTACGGCTTCAAGGAAATTGATCGGACCATCTCATTCTTGGGCTGCCAACATTTCTTCTACCTACAATTGTTTATCAGCATATTGTACCTGCACACACATCAGTAACTGGACAATGCTACAGGGATGACCTGATAACATTGTAAGTCCATATCAGGCGCAAAAGACCACATTTCCGTGAAGCAGGCTGGATGCTGCACGACGATATGCGCGGCTGCATATTGCCAGTGTTAATGCTGAATATCTTGCAAAAATTGACGTGAAGTGCATCCCTCACCCTCCCTATAGTCCGGCTTTACTCCCATGTGACATTTTTCTATTCCCTTACTTGGAGAAACATCTTTGTGAGAGGCATTATCCATAATCAGAAGCAGTAGTGAAGGCTGCGCAGGCGATTTTGAAGGATATCTTAAAAATGGTTTCTAGCATGTCTTTGAAGAATGGCAGAAACGCTGGGACAAGTGCATCGCATTGAGGATAGCCTATTTTGAGAAGCATCATCAAAATTATGAGGATGAGTACAGGTACGTTGGCAAAAAAATTAAGACCATTCTTTATTGGACAGCCCTCGTATTATTAGCAACTTGTACGTATGTCTATGAACTGAAAAGATCAGTAAAAATCTAAATATTGTATCTAAATTCAATAAAGTTCATTAAATGTTGAAAACTAGGTGTGTAAAATCCACATACACCCTTCTCAAGTAACAGCAGCATAAAATAAAACTGGCCTTTCGCAAGTCCCTAGATTATAGACCACATGATCGTGTTGCCTGCCGCTATGCCTCACATTCAAGACGCCAGGGTCAGGATTCTAAGGTTTCTATCAGGGTTTTCCCCTATCCTGAAAGATGGTTGTCTGATAACTCTAAGCTATACTACCGTGTGCTCATTTTAACATCATTTCGTTCGCCGCGATATGATTTACAATTCAAGGTTTTCCCTTATCCTGAAAGATGAATGTCTGATAGCCCTAAGCTCTATGGACCCTGGTCGCATTTGAACATCATTTCATTCAGCGTCCCATATGACTTGATGTTGGAGGTTTTCTCTTAAACTGAAAAATACTCTATGTACCCTGTACTCATTTGAACATCATTTTATTCGTCGTCCGATATGACTTAACGTTGGAGGTTTTCCCTTATCCTGAAAGATGAATGTCTGGTAACTCTAAGGTGGATGTAACCTGAACTCATTTGAGCATTATTTCTCTCAGTGTGTGATATGACTTAACGTTGAAGGTTTTCCCTTATCCTAAAGGGTGAATGTCTGGTAACACTAAGCTCTATGTGCCCTGCACTCATTTGAACATCATTTCATTCATCGTCCAATATTACTTAACTTTGGAGGCTGTCCCTTATCCTGAAAGATGAATGTTTGTTAACTCTAGCTCTAGTAATCCTGTACTCATTTCAAAATAAATCTATTCATCCTCCCATGTAACTTTTCTTTGGAGGGGATTATTAAAAGCATTTATGTTAAAAATTCTCTTTCTGATTTCAAGCGACATCTAAACATGCACATCTTGATATTAATTTTGGGTGTGGACACTCAGAATACGAGGGCGGACCTTAAAGAAACCGGACTCCGAGGGCGCTGTCACTCGTAGACGTAGTGTAGGGTTCTCGCGCTAGATGGTGTTAGTAAAGTCCTTCATGAAACAGCTGTGCAGACGGCGTCAGTGTAGAGCTGAGAGTGCAAGTGTGGTATTGTGTTTCAGTGACTGTTAGCGGGTTACCTCTGCGAAGTCGTTATGTCAACTTTAAAATAACAAACAGTGTGTGTGGAGTTTTGTTTCCTGCTTAAAAGGAGCTGCAATGGAGGCACACCAAATGCTTCAGGAAGCTTTCCAGGAGGACGCTATGAGCCGCACACAGGTTTTCAAGTGGTTTTGGCGCTTTTAACGTGGTGAGATGTGTGTTGAAGTCCAAGCTTTCTCTGGACGCCCTTCAACATCGCAAAATTAGGAGAAAATGGAAAGGTCCGCCAAAAGATCAACGAGAATCGTCGCCAAACGATCAACCAAATTTAAGCAGCGACAGGAATCAGTTGGAGCTCGTGCCAGCGGATTTTGAGGGAGGATTTGCACATGAGACTTGTTGCTGCTAAATTTGTTCCGTGCCTTCTCACACAGGAGCTTAAAACCATCCGCATGAATGTGTGTCAGGACTTGAAAACAGAGATTGCACGTGATCCAAACTTCTTGAACAAAGTCATTACGTGGGATGAGAGTTGGTGATACGGGTATGACCCAGAAACTAAGCAAGCCTCAAGCCAGTGGAATACTCTCAACTCTCCCAGACCAAAAAAGCAAGTAAAGTGAGGTCAAATGTTAAGACGATGATTATTGTCTTTTTTTATGTTCGTGGAATTGTGCATCGGGAATCCGTACACTCTGGCCAGACTGTTCACCAGCTCTTTCAGATGGTTGTTTTAAGGCGTCTGCGAGAGGATGTAAGGAGGAAACGCTCGGAACTTTGGCGATCAGGTGACTGGTTTCTGCATCACGACAACGCTCCAGCACACAAGGTCTTATGTGTGGCCCACTATTTGGCATCTCAGAGGTAGTCTGTCGTTTCCCGCGCACCGTATTCCCGTGCGACCTTTTCCTATTTCCGCGAATGAAAAAAAAAAAACTCTAAAAGGGGAGCGTTGTGACGATGTGGAGGCGGTAAAAGCATCTTCGCAAAGGGCACTAGACAGTATCAAACTTGAAGAGTTGCAAACATGCTTCCAACAGTGGGAAAAGAAACTTGACAAGTGCGTCGCATGTAATGGAGGGTAAACTTTGAAGGCGACTGAAGTAATTTTGTAAAAAGGTTCATCAGTAAAGTTTTTGTGACAACACTACGGTTTCTTTTGGGTCCCCCGTCGTAGGTAGATAGATAGAAGTTGTCTGTCAAATTTTGAGGTTACATCTCGTTGATGATGGGGTACCGCTAGGAGTCAGGTGTGAGGTGAGGATACTAACATGGTCGAGCATGGTAGATGACGCCAATGGGGAGGCTCAAACAACCGGCTCCCCTCCCCTATGAGAGATCACTTATCATCTAAGAGACCCAGGCCCGGAGGGTGAAGGTTTAAGGAACAAATTCTTTTCCCATCAACACTTAGAACCTTGAATAACCCAACCAAAATCCAAGGTGAGGTGACGTGGAGTGACGGGGGATGTAGTTATCGTCCATAGCGACCCGGGACAACCTCAAAGACACTATAAGTAACATGGGTCACGAAATGAACCAACGACCTCCACTTGTTGTACTACAGAAGTTAGTAAACGATTAGATAAAGGCACGTGATATTGTGCACGAGGAAACCTGGCATTATAAATAATGGTATTCGAAGTTATCGCACGAAACAAAGGTGGATGTAAATCGCCCCACCTGTTGAGCATTTGCTTCTGAATCTTCTCAGGTGACGGCGAAATGATATACCTACCTTTCTTATAGATCTTTGAATAATTCATAGTTCGAGGAATTCACAAAGCCACGCAGTTATTTACTGATTCATTTGTCTCCGTCAAACAAACTTCCTGCAGGAATCATTAAATCCAGTCCTTCGCGGTTGCACTGCATTCCCCCGCCCTTTTCTTTCATATAAACGTTGTTTCGGAACGACACAGCACGAATGGAGTTTCGTAGTTTATAACCCCAGGGTACTGGGAGGTCGATAGGTTTCAAAAAATCCATTTTTTTAATGTTAAGAAAATTATATAATTCTTCAGCTTTAAAATGACATATAACATAGGTTGTCAGCTGGTATTAAAGTCCTTTGATTCGTCAATTTAAACATGGCGTTCCTGAGAATGGTGCTTAATATTAGATCGTGATTTCCCAAAACCTTGATTTTTCATACTTTAGGTGTATGTTTCTCAAAAACTATAAAAGATACTGACACAAAATTTGTAGTGGTTATTTTTCAATATTCCTTGAACACATTTTGCTAACATTTATATTCATGTGATTTATAAAATGGATGAAAACAAATATTCAGTCCTTGAAAATATTATCTATTTTTTTACTCAAAATTAATTAATTTTTCATGTGCATAGTGTAAACTATATGTGATTTTCATTTAGCCGATATTATAAAACTATATCTTAGGTTGTTCAGGATAAAACTTGGTGCATTTAGCTTTAAATTCCTACAAGTAAAGTGCACCTGAAGTATAGGGTGCAATATTTTTTTCAGGACACACGGTGTGATTTATGCCCCTTTTGCATGAACTTATGTCAACTTAATTTAAATATTATACAGCATTTAAATGCACATATCCTTATACAGTAATTATACGGAATTTCAATTTCTGATAATGTTTAGTTGTCTATACATTTATATTTTAATATTGGTAAAAATTAACCTTGTCTGGGAAAAATAACCTCCCAGTGACCTTAACTAGTCCGAATTTTGGTGTCGCAGCTTCGAAGTTATCTTATGTATAATTTTATGCAGCATTAAATATTACATTATTTTGGGATTAGGTAGCGCAGAAACCACTGGTGTACGGGCCTCAAAAATTGTTATTGGGACGAACCGGCCAGGAGATCACTCCTTGCTCTTTATCAGTGACCAAGCTTACCTTACAGGTAAAGAGGTAAAGGACAGTTACTTGTGAAAAAGTTGACTCACAACTCGGACAGTTGAAGGTCGCTCTTCAGT
Source organism: Mantis religiosa (assembly GCA_030765055.1). Classification (NCBI taxonomy): domain Eukaryota; kingdom Metazoa; phylum Arthropoda; class Insecta; order Mantodea; family Mantidae; genus Mantis; species Mantis religiosa. The sequence continues at coordinate 248,693,186 of CM060947.1, read as the reverse complement.
GTAAAACTACACATTCCGTCCTAACAGGGAGAATTTTGCGCGTACTTAGATAGCAAATCCAAGTAATATGGAGCGCTATACGAACGTCGAAATGACGGATATGGTTTTGATGGATGGAACAGCTGAAGGGAGTTCAACGAACGCACGATTAATTTAGTCCATTAAAAATATGAATTGTAAAAATAGTTACACCAATGATAATATTTATGTGTTTAACTTCAGAGAATTTTGTTATGATCTTAGTTATACAATACTTTGAATCACTTACTGCAAATATCAACAGCTTCCTTTTCAGTTACAAATGCCATATTTAGTATTATCAAACATGTGAAATAAATTGCTGGCCTCAATGTATAAGCCATTTAGTTTTGGTTAATATATATACAATTCTGTGCTGTTATTTTCTGTTCTGTTTGTCATTTAATGCTTCAATCCTCAACCTCACTAACATTAACTTCTCTCTGAAAGGTATAAGTTGCATATGTTCAGCAGCTTATTTGCCATCATGGACTGTTATAACGGAATTTTGAAATACGTTAAACACCCATAAGCAAAAATTAAGCAATTGCTTCTTTATTGCGGTTTCATTAGACAAAGAAGTTCTTAATAGTAGCAAGCAACCTACTGCGGAGTATGTCGGTATGTTTACAGTCACAGCACGCGGCACGGTGTGTGACCTATACCTGCTAACTTCGACAGCGTGAGGCACGCGTGGTTATTACTGCCACTGCCTAATCCACACTCATTCTGGAGCCTTTTATGCGGCTCTATTGGCGGTAAAAGCGATCTATATGTGTCACATAGAAGTTGAGTGGCCAGTTGTGTATATTCGTACGGTATCGTTTCGAAACATCCTGTAAATTGAGAATGGAACTTGGATTACCTCGAAATGCTATCGAAGTCTCGACTTTAACCAAAAATTCAATACAAAATTTCACCTAGCGGGATGGCTCAATCGGTTTCGTCTATGGCTGGCATTCGGAAAGTTCAGGTTCGTTAAACTTGACGGATCTACCTGTCCCATGAGTTTTAAAAGGGGTTTTCCTGGGTCGCTAGGTGAAAGCTAGGTAGCTCAATTACATCCCCCGAACTTCCGGTCCCTCCATGTCATCTCATGTTTATCTTGAAGTAGATATGGCAATAAGTGTTTGTACAAGAGTAGAGAAAGTCATGTATACAAAATATTTGACTATCACTTAAAGTATACTGTATTCACTTGTAACTACAATAAGATAATGTATATCTTGAAGTAGATAGAGCAATAAGCCTTTGTACAAGAGTAGAGAAAGTCATGTCTATAAAACATTTGACTCTCACTTAGTCTACTGTATTCACTTGTAACTACAATAAGATAATGTTTATCTTGAAGTAGATAGAGCAATAAGTGATTGTACAAGAGTAGAGAAAGTCATGTCTATAAAACATTTGACTCTCACTTAGTCTACTGTATTTCCTTTTAACTACAATAAGATAATGTTTATCTTGAAGTAGATAGAGCAATAAGTGTATCTAAAGAGTAGAGAAAGTCATGTATATAAAACATTTGATTATCACTTAAAGTCTACTGTATTTCCTTTTAACAACAATAACATAATGTTTACCTTGAGGGAAATAGAGCAATAAGTGATTGTACAAGAGTAGAGAAAGTCATGTCTATAAAGCATTTGACTCTCACTTAGTCTACTGTATTCACTTGTAACTACAATAAGATAATGTTTATCTTGAAGTAGATAGAGCAGTAAGCGTTTGTACAAGAGTAGAGAAAGTCATGTCTATAAAACATTTGACTATCACCTAGTCTACTGTATTCCCTTGTCACTATTGTAAGATAATGTTTATCTTGAAGTAGATAGAGCAATAAGTGTTTGTACAAGGGTAGAGAAAGTCATGTAGATAAAACATTTGACTATCACTTTAAGTCTACTTATTCCCTTTTAACTACATTAAGATAATGATTATCTTGAAATAAATAGAGCAATAAGTGTTTGTACAAGGGTAGAGACAGTCATGTATATAAAACAGTGGACTATCGCTTAGAGTATACTGTATTCTCTTGCAACTATAATAAGATAATGATTATGTTGAAGTAGATAGAGCAATTAGCGTTTGTAGGGATAGGGAATGTCGTGTGAGTCCAACATAGACTTTTAAGTTTCACATTAGTATAACTTGTTACATGTAAGTTTATGCTGGTTAAGGAGTGGGGATTGTACATTGTTGTTTCGTCTTGTACCCCTGTCTGTGACATAGAGCCTTGAGTTTAAAAACAATGAAGCATGCAGCGTTAACTGAGTTGTGAGTGAAGCCTGACTCATTCTCAGCCATTGCGTGTACCTATTCCTGTGAACAAATTCTGACATGAGTCTAAATTGAAGTAGTTAAGTAATTATAGACGACATACAGCTACATCGACAATGAGTTTTCCCTACTTCAGTAGTTTAATTATACAACTTACTTCAAATAAGTCATTTATTTGTGACATCGGTCAACCGTCACATCGTTTACCACTTTAAATTCAGAAGTTTTTAACCGTAATATTTGTAATTTATGAAACAGCTTCTATAAAGTGCCTCTCAGTCTCTCGCTGCTGTTACGATCTTTGCCTTTCGCAGCCTACCATTTTCGTCCGTTGTTTTCCTCTACCGATATTGTAGATGTTATGTCAGTATTGGCAACCCGGGTGTAATATAGGTGGCAGCAGCTGTCTTGAGAATTATAATGGTGCCGTTTTTATGATTAAACTGGGCGAGTCTGTTGCGTGTAAAGGACAGATTATGTCTTTAGTTTAGTCTGCACAGCTCGCGTCCTGTGGTTCTAAGCACATGTGCACAATTGAATAACACATATAGAATTTGAATTCAAGCACTTCATTAGAAATATACGAAAGTGAGTTAAATGAAAAAGGTAAATATTTTTAAAATATTATTTATCGTGCAGAAGTGGTACAAAGCCTTATCACTTTTCAGCATAATCTCCCCCACGCTCAATACAAGTCCGCTAGCGCTTATAAAGTGCACAAATGCCTTCAAAAATTATTTTGGTAGTCTCGCAACCACTCATACACCGTGTGGCATACCTCTTCATCCGAACGGAACTTCCTTCCTCCCATTGCGTCTTTGAGTAGTCAAAACATATGGAAATAACTTGGGGCAAAGTCTGGTGCGTATGGTGGATGAGGAAGAAACTCAAAATGCAGGTCTATGATTGTTGCAACTCTTGTGCGGGCAGTGTGGAACCTTGCATTGTCATGTTGCAGAATGACACCTGCTGATAGCAATCCACGTCGCCTTGATTTGATTGCAAGCCTCAGATAACTTTTTAGGAGATATGTGTATGTAGCACTGGTGACGCTGTTCCCTCTAGGCATGTAATGCTACAGAATGACGCCTTTTTTGGTCCCAGAAGAGAGTCAGCATAACCTTTCCTGCTGATGGTTCTGCTCAAAACTTCTTTGCTTTTGGTCATGAGGGATTGCGCTATTTCTTGCTGGCTCTCTTCGTTTCCAGTTGGTAGAAGTGAACTTAGATTGCATTCCCAGTAACGATACTTGCAAGGAAGCCATCACCTTCCCGTTCAAAGCGCCGAAGAAGTTTTTCTCAAGCATCAACACGTGCCTCTCTGCATTTCCTTGTAACTACAATAAGATAATGTTTATCTTGAAGTAGATCGAGCATTAAGTGTTTGTACAGGAATAAAAAAGTCATGTATATAAAACATTTGACTATCACTTAAAGTCTTCAGCATTTCCTTGTAACTAAAATAAGATAATGTTTATCTTGAAGTAGATAGAGCAATAAGTGTTTGTACAAGGGTAGAGAAAGTCACGTATATAATACATTTGACTATCTCTTAAAGTTTAATGTATTCCCTTGTAACTACAATAAGATAATGTCAGCTGCCGTGGCACCCATCTTGCAGACACTTTGTGAAACTGGAGCACATAATGCACGATGTGGTGTGCTGACCCATGAATAATCTGTAAACATGCTGTAATGTCATTCAGTGTCACTTGGTGGGTTTTCCTTCACTAAGGCTGAAATGTTCTTTAGAGTCACAACTCGTTGTGCCTGACCTGGACGTGGAGCATCTTCCACTGAAGTCACGCCATTTGCGAACTTCCTACTCCATTCGTAGACTTTCTGCTGTAACAAACATACATCACCGTACTGAACCTTCATTCGTTGATGAATTTTAATAGGTTACACACCTTCACTACGCAAAAACCGAATAACAGAACGCTGCTCTTCCCTGGTGTAAGTCGCAAGTGGGGCGACAGGATAACGGCACGAAATTTCGATTTGTTATCAGAATTCTTTTGTTTTCATTTGACACATCCTCGTATCATAGGAGTTTTAAAAAGTAATGGCGTGTCAACATTTATATGACACTTATAACATTTATATTTAAATAACACTGCTCAATTCCCAAGTATATATTTAGGGAATAAATCACTACTCTATGAATCAAATACCAAATTTCTAGGAATATGGTTAGATGAACATTTAAAATTGGAAAAGTAAATTCAGCAACTAGAATCGAAACTAAGCAGAATTACATTCGTTATTAAATCAATGAGGGAGTCTGTAAACACACATGTGTTGAGAATTATTTACTTTGCTAATTTTCATTCTGTAATGTCTTATGGTATACTTAGCTGGGGAAATGCTAAAGATGTATCAAAAACATTTAGACTGCAGAAAAGGGCTATTTGTTATATAGTAAATATTCCTTTCACCACCAGCTGTAAACCATATTTTAAACTACTAAAATACTTCCATTACCCTGTGTGTATATATATGAAGCTCTAGTTAGGACAAGAATTGTACTTGCTCAATTTGAAACAAATTCGCAGATACATACACATAATACAAGAAGTAAATCAGATCTACGCATTATAAACCACAATACAACTTTATTCACACATAGCTTCGAACATAAAGCAGTATTATTATATAACAAACTACCCGATGGCATTAAAAGTATAACATCGGAAAAAAGGTTTAAACTGTCTGTAAAATCATTTTTAAGAGAAGGTTGCTATTATTCAGTGGAAGAATACTTAAAACATAATCAACATATCAATGCTTCCTAAAATGATGTTTGTGAATAAATACCTGTGCAACTACTTGTAATATTCAGAAAAGCTGAAAAAAATATCCTACTAAAAGTAATGTCACAGACAACAGATGAGTTTCTAAGAAGTAAAATTAAATAATAAAGTAAATATTGACTTTTTTTGGTAAAAATTATGTCTCTTACAGCCTAGTTCTTAAAAATGTAATACACTAACTATTATGTGACCAAAGTTGCATTATTCTTAATTACTATTTGTATTATTATTCTGTTAATTACTACTGCATTACTTTAATCAATATTGTATTATTTAACTACTATTGTATTATTTAATTACTATTGTATTATTCATAATTGTATTACTCATAAGAAATGTATTATTCTTATGGGTACAAATTTGACGAAGCCATGAATATTGTATATTCCTAAGGTGAATAAAACTATCTATGTATCTATGACTTTTCCTACCCATTCAAAGAAATTTCTTCCCTCCTCGAGGCTGCGAAGATCGGCTACTGAATTCTTAAAAAAAATTACGTACCAGTTTTACATGACTTTCTCTACCCATTGCCCTGTGCCGTGGCGCTAAGGCCTCCTGCATTGGTTCCCTAACACGGAATGCGCCCCATGGGGGTGTGGATTTTAAGTCCCGGGTGTGGGGCAGGTGCCCACTCAACATAGTGAGGAAATTTAGGAGCTTGCGATACGTGCGAGAATAAACAAACAAACGAAGAAACGAGGACCCGTAAACTATAGAGGGACTAGTGTTATGGCAGTAATAAGCAGAATTTTAAGCACTATTATTGAAATTATATTGGAGGATTTAATACAAAATAAGATATCGGAAGATCAAGCAGGCTTTACCACAGACAAATCATTCTGTGATAATATTTTTGTGATGAGACAAATTTCCGAAAAAATGTTGGCTGAAAGGAAAGAAGTGTATATGGTAGTCATTGATGTTGAAGAAACATATGACTGTGTACCTATAAATAGACTATGGGAGGCAATGGAAAACTTTGGAATACCTACGTCCCTTATATACTTTATTAAAAGAATGTATGAATGTAAGACAAATGTTAGATTGGGAAATCGAGTATCAGCAGATTTCCTCACAACAAAAGGACTAACACAAGTTTGTGGCATGTCCCCTACACAGATTAAAATATTTATAGAAGAAAAGTTCAGAAAGTGGAATAAGTCATGTAGGGTAATGGGACTAAACATCAATGGCCGCTTATTGCACAACTTACTACTTACAGATAACTAGATTATAATAGGACAGAATAAAGATGATATAGAACATAGAGGGCTGTTCAATAAAGAATGATCATAATTTCTTACGGCCATAGTTTTTAACAATAAAATTCAGTCTTATTATATTCTGATAGCTTAATGTAAAACACGCCATAGTAGTTTCATTGTTGGTACTCCTGGATCCCACCTGTGAGAACCAGATAAGTTCAGACATGTTCAGTATCGCCTACCGCTGCAATGGAGGTAACATGCAGTTAAAGTTGATGTTAGAGGAAGATCCGGAGTTTCTTTCAAACGTAATCACTGCTGATGAAACTTGGCTGCATCATTTTCATCCTGAGAGCAAATAGCAATGCTCAGTGTGGAAATCTTCTTCATCACCAACCCCCCCAAAAAGCAAAAGTGGTCGCTTCTGCTGGAAAAGTTGTGGTCATCTTATTATTTGATATTCATAGAATGGTTTATCACCATGTTGCACCTGCACACACATAAGTAACTGGACAATACTACAGGGATGTCCTGAAAGCATTGCAAGTCCATATCAGGCGCAAAAGACCACATTTCCATGAAGCAGGCTGGATGCTGCACCACGATAATGCGCGGCCGCATATTGCCAATTTGTTGCATGAAGTGCATCCTTCACCCTCCCTATAGTCCGTATTTAGCTCCATATGACTTTTTCTATTCCCTAACTTGAAGAAACGCCTTCGTGGGAGGCATTATCCATCATCAGAAGCCGTGGTGAAGGCTGCGGAGGCCATTTTGAAGGATCTCTCAAAAATAGTTTACAGCATGTCTTTGAAGACTGGCAGAAACTCTGGGACAAGTGCATCGCATTCAGGGGAGACTATTTTGAGAAAGAGCATCAAAATTATGAGGATGAGTAAATGTACGTTGTCAAAAAAATAGTGATCATTTTTTATTGAACAGCTCTCGTATTTTCTCGGTAAACCCTTAGAATTCTCATATTCTCATATACCAGGATTTTTATCGCTGAATATTTTAATGTAAATTTATATTGAAGAATTAGTCCTTAAAGAATTCATCCTTTTAAATACTTCACTCCGGTGTATGGGTGTTTTTTTAATATAATTAGAGGGAAATTCCCTTCAGTTGTCTAACTGTTCTACATTTTTTCTCCATGTCTCTGTTTTTATATGGAGAGAACCCAAAACTATAGCCTTAGTCCAGAGGGACACTTGCGAGACAGCAACGGGAAGTCCTGGCTCCTTACCCAACTTAAAGTCAAATACAATAACCTTCAATGATGTAAAACTATCGAAGGTTTATCTTGAAGTATAAAACGTACTTGGATAGGTTCTTACTGGATACGTTTTCACCTCTCTCTCAGCAAAAGTCCAGGCGGTTGTGGACTAAAGCTGAAATATCATCGATAAAATATAATAGGATAGGCCGGGTCTATCTTGTTTCAGGGGCAGACATTGGTTTCGTTCGGAATCGGTGAGTAAGGTATTTGAAGAAATAAAAAAAGAGAAAGGCACTCCCCCCGAGGGGTTGAGAGGTTAAAAGTTCCCGACATGTATCCCACTCCGGGGTCCCGAGGGATTCCCTCTCTCCCGCAATTTCAGACGTAGCATGTACCTGGATGTGATCAGCATTTGGAAAAGTGGGAATATTATCCAGGGAGTTTCAACCTCTCTTCTGGAACATTCTAATTCCCCTGCATGATCTTTTGGAAGCTTATAAACACTCAGTAGTTCTTTCTGTCATGAACGAAATATTGCAGTTCCTCCATAATTTCATTGATTTAACTATATTTATAATTCATTTTTAAGTTGATTGTTTTACACATAGGAAGTATTTTAATAAAACCAACTCTATAAGCTTCCTTGGGATACACTCTCTCTCTCTCTCTCTCTCTCTCTCTCTCTCTCTCTCTCTCTCTCTCTCTCTCTCTCTCTCTCTCTCTCTCTCTCTCTCTCTCTCTCTCTCTCTCTCTCTCTCTCTCTCTCTCTCTCTCTGTGTGTGTGTGTGTGTGTGTGTGTGTGTGTGTGTGTGTGTGTCTCTAACTCTCTCTCAAGGTTTTTATAACTTTGCAAGACACAAGAAGGTGTTGACTCATGCGTGACAAATATCCTGCTGCAGGGTCCAAAGCTAAGTATAAAACATTTGAAAAGCGTGAAAACACTGGCTTTGATTTATGAAGTAACCTGAAGGTTGTTTTTGGTCTATGAAAGCCTAAACCGTTTATGCTTCCCTCAAATGCATAGGTGGTCTGCAAGGTTTACGTCCTAATAAAGTAACTAGACACTTTTTTCAGATTTTTCTTTTATACTTATATATTTTTCAAATTTTTCAACATGGTCTCCTTGAAACTCTACACACTTCTCTCAGCGATACTCCCACCTCTGTAACGCATCCAAAGAGTACTTGGCGTTTATCTCTGCAAAATAACTGTTCACGAAGTTGATTGCCTCTTCATTTGACGAAAATATCTGTCCTCCGAGCGCAATTTTCAGATGAGGGAACTAACAAAAGTAGCTTGGGACTGTATCTGGTGAGTCAAGCAGTTCAAACCGTAATTCATGCATTTTTGCCATTGCAACCACTGAGGTGTAAGAGGGTGCTATTTCTGGATGGAAGAGGATTTTCTTTTTCTGCAAATGTGGCAGTTTTTCCGCAAATTCTGCCTTCAGCTTTTCAAGTTATATTGCGTAGTGTGCTCCTGTAATGGTTTTTCCTTTCTGAAGAAAATCGATTAAAGTAATTCCATGACTATCCCAAAAAACAGTCGCCATCACATTTCCAGACGAAAAAAATACAGCTTTTGCTTATTTGGAGCCGGTTCCCCTTTGCAGTCCACTGTTTGGACTGTGTTTTTATTTCAAGCGTATAATGGTGTATCCAATTTTCATATATAGTAATTAATCGGCGCCAGAACTCGGGTTTATTGTGCCTAAAGTGCGCCAACAGAGCGCTGGAGATGTTCATCCGAACACGTTTTTGGTCTAATGTGAGCAAAGGCAATACCGTGAGCGCGTGGTCAGCTTTCTCATTTCTAAATATTGGTTTAATATGTGGCAAACACGTTCTTTTGACATGTCCATAGCTCTTGTTATCTCTTTCACTTTAATTCGGCGGTCGTCTTGCTCCATTTGGTGAACTTTTACGAAGTTTTCGTCGGTAGTTGCACTTTTTGGACGTCCCGAACGTTCATCGGCTCCCAAGCTCTTACGGCCACGTTTAAATTCCGCTGCGCAAAATTTCACAGCGGTAAATGATGGTGCAGAGTCCCCATACACAGAATCCAACACATCTTTGATTTGCGTAGGCGTTTTGCCTTTCAAAAGCAAATATTTAATGATCGCTGGATACCCAATTTTGTCCATTTTCATAAAAACACTCACATCAACTGTCCCGAGTCCGAATCTCGGTCAGGGTGAGTTACCTGGAGAGGACTTTTTCCGGGGTATTCCCTTATCCTGATAGACGGGTGTCCGGTAGCTCTATGCTCCATGGACCCCGGACTCGTTTGACCATGTCATTCAAAACAAAGAAACAAAAAACATCAGCTCACTCAAAAGACTGTTACATAAAAACTGAGCGTCTAAAATTGCTAAAACGTTGGTGTGTCACTATCAACAGATAAACAACAAAAAACACCAGCTTTTGTTTTTTACGAGTATGGCCATCTTCATGTTGAGGTCAGAATCTTTACAGACCATACTCGTATACTTTACATTTGCTGAGCTTACGTTTGAATATACTAAATGGTCTAAAAACATTAAAGCGATTTCACCAGTAAAATTTACAATTCTTTCAACACTGGAAGACACCTTTCTTCGAGATGTTCATGGGTTATAGTTAATGCTACCTAATTCTTGAAATACATGAACCGAATGTGTCCTTGCGTATCTTCTGCCTGTGAATCCTATATCTCACATCTCCTTATCTCAAACTGAGTTTTAAATGTCAAAATATACAAAGTGGTTTGATTATTCTACCAATGAGATATGGGTTTTGATTACATTAACATACTTTTAGATGTTTTCATTGCAAATGAATTGCAATCTTATATTTTCTAGGAATATCCTCAGAAAGATAGAGTCAACATGAAAAATTCAGTCGCATGGCCGGGGTTTGAACCACGGATCTCCTGGTTTCCGTCCAGTCGCTCTAACCCATTGAGTTACCGTGGAGAACGTGCCGTCCTGACATTAAATTCTCCATATGACTCGTATATTTCCCCGGTAGACCGCTAGGGGCTCCCGCATCCGAGATACACCGTTCGTCGTTTTTGATAGCGTCAAAATGAAAAATCCAATGCCATGGCCGGGATCTCCTGGTTTCCGTCCAGTCGTTGTAACCCACTGAGCTAACGTGCCAAACTTAGCCTATATCCGGATATTGTTAAGAAATGGTTAATTTCCATCAATTTACTAAAATAATAAGACTTAAATGATGAAGCCTGGGACTCAAGTACTTAGGACAGTAAGTCGCCACAAACAATGTATCTCGGATGTGAGAGCCCCTAGTGGTTTACCGGGAAAATACATGAGTCAAATGGAGAATTTAATGTCAGGACGGCACGTTGGCCTTAGCAGTTCAATGGGTTAGAGGTGACTGGAAGGGAATCTGGAGATTCGTGGTTCAAATCTCGGCCATGGCATTGAATTTTTAATATTGACTATCTAACAAATATCTTAGCGTATATACAGATAATGAGAACAAATGATGAATTTCCATCAATTAACTAAAATAATTAGAGTAAAATGATGAAGCCTGGGACTCAAGTATTTGCGATAGTAAGTCGCCACAAACGGCATATCTCGGATACGAGAGCCCCTTGTGGTTTACCGGGGAAATATAGAGTCAAATGGAGAATTTAATATCATGACGGCACGTTGGGCATGGTAGCTCAATGGTTAGAGCGACTGGAAGGAAATCAGGAGATCCATGGTTCAAATCCCGGCCATGGCATTCATTTTTCATGTTGACTCTATCAGAAACCTTAGCCTATAAGTGGTCATTGTGCAGAAATGATTAATTTCCTTCCATTAAATAAAAAAGTATCCTCAGATGTTCTCTTCATTCTGAATGGCTTCTGTATAACTGGTAAACTGCAAGAGACAGAAAAAATATTACTACGTAATAATACAGATGTTATTGAAACACAAAATTTATGTCAAATATAGTGTTAACATTTGCGATATATATACCTTATTAGTTGGCTGATGTTTCCAATACTTTCCTCATGTCAAACAGATAGTCGTTATTCATTTTTATCTCTTGGGCACCAAAGAGAATGTCGTTTACCTGGAAAAGCAGTTTTAAACATTTGACTGTCACTTAAAGTCTACTGTATTCCGATGTTCCTTTAACAATGATTCCATAAGTGGACTGTTTTCGATATGTTTAAACTGGAGAATGAGAAGGGTATGTGGATGTCGTGACGCCAGCAGATTCATGAATTTCCTTCCGTCGTTCTCACTTATCTTACGTTAATTCTGATTTACGACTGTTGAGTTGACCTCTGCTGCATACATTTCTCATTTCTAGCCATTAATTTGTCCAGGAACACTAATCTGTAATTGCTTCTCCAGAGACCGTCCATCTTTTATTCTTCGGTTCCTTATCAGTGTCCAGTTATCAGACTACGTAGCAACTAGATAAACAAACACATGACTACTCCACCCTCTACCGTCCAATATTTGCAGTAGTATACTGCATTTTCCAAAAATGATTTTTGCGTATTCAAGATATACTGAACTATCAAAGTATTTATAAATATGGAAGCACCACAGGACAGCTGACCATGATGTATCGGTATAAACTGTATCCTTCAGTGTTAAGAGCAAACTTCGTAAAGGTCCCAAGCCTTGCTGATAGAGTGATCTGAAAAGTTTCCGACCGAATAAAGATACCAGACATTTTGTCAGAATATTTTTTTTCAACATAGCCTCCTTGTAACTCTACACACTTCTCCTAGCGATGCTCCCATTTCTGTAGCCCATCCAAATAGCACTCGACGTTTTTCAACATAGTCTCCATGTAACTATACACTCTTCTCCCAGCGATGCTCCCATCTCTGTAACCCGTCCAAATAGTACTCGTCGTTTTTCTCTGCAAAGTAATTGTTCACGAAGGTGATTGCCGCTTCATTTCATGAAAATCTCTGTCCTCCGAGCGCAATTTTCATATGACGGAACAAATAGAAGTCGCTTGGGACTAGATCTGGCGAATCAAGCAATTAAAAGCATAAAACGTGGATTTTCGCCATTGCAACCACTGAGGTGTGAGACGGTGCGTTTTTTTGGTGAACTAGGATTTTCTTTCTCTGCAAATGTGGTCATTTTTCCTCAAGTACTGACTCCAGGTTGTCAAGTGATGATGCGCAGTATGCTTCTGTAATGATTTTCCATTTTGAAGATAATCGATTAAAATAAATCCATGACTATCCCAAAAAAAAACAGTTGCCATCACTTTCCCAGCCCAAAAAACCACAGATTTGCTTCTTTTGGAGCCGGTTCCCCCATTGCAGTCCACTGCTTGGACTGTATGTTTGTTTAGAGCATATAATAGTGTATCCAAGTTTCATCGATAGTAATTTATTGGCGCCAAAATTCCGATTTATTGTGCCTAAGCTGCGCCAACAGAGCGTTGGAAATGTTGATTCGAATACGTTTTTGGTCTAACATGAGCAAACGTGGCACCCAAAGCGCGGACAGCTTTCTCATGTCTAAATGTTGATATAATATATGACAAGCACGTTCTTTTGATACGTTAATAGCCTCTGTTATCTCTCTCACTTTAATTCGGCGGTCGTCTAGCACCATTTGGTGAACTTTGGCGATATTTTCGTCGGTACTTGCAGCTTTTGTACGTCCCGAACGTTCATCGTCTCTCAAGCTCTTACAGCCCAGTTTAAATTCAGCTGTCCAAAATTTCACTGTGGTAAATGATGGTGCCGAGTCCCATTACACAGAATCCAACACATCTTTGATTTGCGTAGGCGTATTGCCTTTCAAAAACAAGTATTTTATGACAGCTCAATACTCGATTTTGTTCAGTTTTATAAAAGCACTCACATGAAGTTAGTCAAAAGACTGCTACATAATAAATGAGCGTCCAAAATGGCCGAAACTTTGTTGTGTAACTGTCAACAGATGAACAACGAAACTCACTGGCTGTTTTTTACGAGTGCTGCCATCTTCATGTTGAGGTCGGAAACTTTTCAGACCACCCTCGTATGTTTAAGCTTTAGCCTCTATCTTTCCCAGTCAATATTACAGTTTTTGGTGTCAACACATTTTGGTGGACATATTCTCTTGGGAGGAACACGTTTCGAGATAAAAAAGTAGAAATGACGATGTTTGTGTATATTGCTACTATGGGAGGAATGCAATAGTCGCCAGAGCATTGAGGTATACCGTCCTTGACAAGCGCTGTGGTCGTCTCTTATCAGGTCTTATCTGGTTGATTAGAAGAGTGGAATTTTAGTAAGTTGACGTACAGCAAGTTACGAAGCACAAATAGAGCGATTGAAAGCTGCGTGTGTCTATATATGTTTTCTCGTGCCTGCTGATGTATGACACATTGCTGTCCAGAAGACATGACTATATCTGAACAGACTATACATACACTGGACTCACCGTGTATGTGCGATAAGCTCAGGTGAACATCTCTGTGTTGCGAATTTTTTCCGATACGCTTTCTCCCTTTGCCATAGAATACGAATTTACATGCAGATTAGCATGGTCTAAGTTGTAACATAAATAACGCATTGGTGAAATTCTTTAAAGAAGCGATAAACAATCATAATTTATTGGTTTTAAATATTTATTTTCCATGTTTTGTTACCCTTTGTTCAAGTAAGGCATTATTTTTTATGTTTTCTGCCGATTTAAATATCTTTCAATGAGGTGATCAATGTCCATTGCAAATTCTATCTTCAGTTTTTTCTCCCTTTGAAGTTTGGTTTAGTGTTCAATGTAACCATAATTGCAGAAAGCAGATTTATAAATGTACATTAAACAAATTTGGTCCCGTTGAACATTTCTGTTTCTATAACGCATTAAATATTAAAAAGCTAAATAATCATATAATTTTGAGCCGAACTAGTACTCAATGCTCCACTTATTGCTAGTATTTACCTAGAACGTGTTTCGTTAGGGTCTTTCTAATGTCATCAGCTGTTGTCGACTAATGGACGTTGGAGGTGATAGGTGCGTCTCTGTTGGTACCTTGATGATCTTGAAATTTGGGTTTTCTTCAAAGTTAGTATCGAAATTAAACAATTTTCTTTCATATTTCTTTATGAAGATTTTACCCCACGCGGTTAATGCAGCTAGATTTTGGACACTTTTTAATAAGTGGATTTCTCGTTCTATATCATGATTCTCCTTCCAAAAGTGGTACGCTACCAGCGACTTATCTATTTCTTTGTTCCTGATGTTCCTAAAATGCTCTTTAAGCCTAATGTTCAAGTTCCTTTTTGTTTTTCCAATGTAAAAGTTGTCAGCCTTTGTAGTTTATCCTGTACAAACCTGGCTTTTTGTTTGTGGGTATCTCCTTTGTATTATGTGATTTTAAAAGGTGTTGTACACTAAATTTGTTCTGTGAGGCCAAAGTAATATTGTGTTCTTTGAAGACTTTTTGGAAAAGGTGTGTAGCTCTGGGATGATATGTAAATTTTCTGTATGAAGTTTCATCGCTGATTGGGGAAAGAGTAGTTACTTGTTTGCATCTTTGTTGCCTTTTGAATTAATCAATTTTCTTTTTGACCAATTCAGCACTGAATCCATTGTATTTTGCAGGTACATTAACCAGCCTGTAAGTTAAACTAGCATGCTTGTGTTTATCTTGGGTTATATCCATCTGATTTTATGAAATTGTCTGTAAGTATTTCCTCCCTATGTATGCCAAATTCAAGTTTATTATGTTTTCTGGTACGTTTCAAATCTAAAAAAGGGATTTCACTGTTTGTCTCTTCTTCTATAGAAAATTTTTTGCAGGATTGTGTAAATTAAGTAGTTTTAATGCATCATCCACTTGTTTCTCATCTAATGTTGCCCAAATGGCATTCACATATCTGTACCAATATTTGAAAATTAGTGGGAGTGTCTTAGTGATATAGGTTTCCAAAAAGATCATGAAGAGGTCTGCTAAAATGGGGACAATGTGTTGCCCATACATAGTCTTGATTTTTGTTTGACATTTTTTTATTGAATGTAAAAAAGGACTGTTCAATGCAAATATTTGTTAGGTAAAGGTATTTCTCTATGATGTTTTTGTCTAATTGTAGGGACTGAAGCCATTTTTTTACGTACTCCATGAGTTTGTACATACTACGAGGGCTGTTCAATAAAGAATCATCACAATTCCTGTTTGACAACGTACCTTTACTCATCCACATAATTTTGATGGTCCTTCTCAAGATAGTCTCCCCTGAAAAAGACGCACTTGTCCCAGCGTTTTTGCCAGTCTTCAAAGACATGCTGAAAACCATTTTTGAGAGATCCTTCAAAATAGCCTCCGCAGCCTTCACCACTTCCTCTGATGATGGCAAATGCCACCTGCGAAGGCGTTTCTTCAAGTTAGGGAATAGAGAAAAGTCACATGGGCTAAATCTGGACTACATGAAGGGTGAGGGATACATCTCACGTTGAGTTTTGCAAGATATTCAGCAACATTGGCAATATGTGGCTGTGCGTTATCGTGGTGCAGCATCGAGCCTGCTTCACGGAATTGTGGTCTTTTGCATCTGATATGGACTTGCAGTGTTTTCAGGCCATCCCTGTAGTATTGTGCAGTTACTGATGTGTGTACAGGTACAACATGCTGATAAACCATTCCATGAATATCAAAGAATGAGGTGACCATAACTTTCCCAGCAGAAGCAACCACTTTTGCTTTTTGGGGGTTGGTGATGAAGGGGATTTCCACACTGAGCTTTGATGTTTGCTCTCAGGATAAAAATGATGTAGCCAAGTTTCATCAGCAGTGATTACGTTTGAAAGAAACCCCGGATCTTCCTCTAACATCAACTTTAACTGCATGTTACCTCCATTGCAGCGGTAGGCGATACTGAACATGTCTGGTTCTCACATGCGGGAACCAGGAGTACCAACAATGAAACTACTTCGGCGTGTTTGTTTCACATTAAGCGAAAATTATGACCGTAAAAATTATAATCTTTCTTTATTGAACAGCCCTCGTTTAAAGGAGATACCTACAGACAAAAAATCAGGTGTGTACCGGATACACTGCAAAGGCTGTGACAACTTTTACATCGGAAAAACAAAAAGGAACTGCAACATTAGGCTTAAAGAGCATTTTAGGAACATCAGGAACAAAAAAATAGATAAATCGGTAGTACCGTACCAATTTTGGAAGGAGAATCGTGATATAGAACGAGAAACACACTTATTAAAAACTGTCCAAGGTCCAGCTGCATTAACCACATGGGAAAAATATTCTTAAAGAAATATGAAAGCAACTTGTTTAATTTTGACACTACCTTTGAAGAAAACCCGAACTTCGGGTTCATCAAGATACCGACAGAAACGAATCGATCGTCTCCAAGGAGATCACCAAACCAACATCTATTAGTCGACAACAGCTGATGTTAGGAAGATCCTAACGAAACGCGTTCTAGGTAAATACTAGCAATAAGTGGAGCATTGAGTATTATTTCGACTCAAAATTATGTTAATTTTGTGCTTTATTATGTCATTGTTCTTACACATTGGAACTAAATAGTTGTTGGAATCTATGTAATGCAATTGCTAATGTTTTGACTTAAGTTTGTGAAATTAGTGTTTATGAAGATAAAAAACGTTTAGTTTGACTTTAATATTTAAAAATTATGTTTCTTGAAGTGCTTTTAAAGTTATATTGGTATATTATTATGAATAATAAGTTTAGACACTTCAAAACTGTGGTATACTTTAGTTAAAGAGATGCAGTAAAAATGTCAGGAAAAGAAAGTGAAAAATAATTATAGAATTTGGCTAAGTTATTTAAATATATTTGTTTGTGTTTTTTTGCAGTTCCACCCGAAAACCTGATAATTCTGGATGACAAAGGCACTAACGTACCTCATCTCATTCTCGGTCCCTACAACGAGGGCTCCAGTGTAAATATCTCATGCATCGCTACCGGAGGTAAGTTTGACTGTGATACCTGTATTTGTAAACACTGAGTACAATTGTTGTGTTACAATAGTCTCCTTGGAAACGAATGAATGAATTATTGTTTCAAATGGGAAGAGTTCTAGGGCCTTTACCTTTGCCACATCGTTATCCCCACTCTTTTTATATCTCCATCTCTCTCTCGCACACTTGCGAGTGTTAAAAGTTAAAAGTTAACTATAGCTTATAAATTACTTATTTTTCCAATCCAACGAAAATACCAGCGGTGCATTCGTATAGTTGTGAACGTTGCTTACGTTAAGATAAAATTCGTCATTGTCATTATCTTCATCGTCTGAGTACTGCAAATTTATGATAATAGGTTCCAAAATATCATTACATGCTATTTCTTTCCAAAAATATCTTCTTGTAGTTTATCTGATGTCTTACGCAGTTTTCCCAGTCCTGTTGTGTTCCTTGTCAATTTCTTCATAAATAAGTCGTTCAGCATCAGTCAGTTTAAAATTATTATTTCTGTTTGTAACATAATTTGAGCCCACATTAACTCAATTGTATTGTTCTAGCAGAAGGGGGGGGGGGGTGATTCGTGTCTCATTGATCCAGTTGATACACCTTTACGTGGAAGAGTAACTGAATAATACTGCTTTGAGCTCTCTAGAGTAAATAGAGATTACGAACCATTCATAAATAAAGATATAATGTGACCAGACACGTTCTGCCAGACTAGCAAGAGGTGTATCTTTTCCTCTCATTGAATATAACAAACACCTTGGCTTATTCATCTTTCACCACGTCATGTCAAATGTTTACGTTTCAGTTCTGAGTAATTTCAAATATACTGTGACTTTGTGGGTTCGTGAAATTAAAAGTCCAATTCCACAAACTAAAAATATTCTATATTTCCACCGAATTACACTTGGAACACTTGCTGATTACATAAAATTACGTAACGCACACAATTACAATCCACAGGTTCTGTCATAGGTACACTCCACACTCGCAATTACGTACAACTCCTCTGATACACGTACGCAGTGTTTCAGTCCGTTCACTAGTACGGCGCTCTATACGGCTGCCCGCCAAGAACTGAACTGATCCGTCCACTGCAGCCCTGATATCGGAATATCGCTTTTTCTGGAAGCTTGGCGGCTTGAAAAATCATTCCGATGGTTCCAGACGTCAGGGGTAGGGGAAAGAGACGGTAAAGTCTGTCTACTCAACGCAAGTGCACGGCGGCCGCTTTCTTTGAGGAACCCTCATAATCGTTTTACAACATGGACCCTCCTCCTGACGGTCCCCCCTACAAGGTTGCAACATTTTAACATCACCGTCTTGCACCTAATGAAACAGAACAACTGGAAGTTGGAACTTTGGCAACTGAGACTCCACGCGGAGTAGACATGTAACTGTCATTTTCAGAAAATCTGGGTTGCTATTGGTCCCCAACGTCAGTGTTCCATTTCTGAAGTGTGGAGATGGACCTCTGTTCTGGTGACAATACGTTCACGCATACATGCCAACCAATAATGATGTTCATTACAGTGCTTACATAGCAATGCATTGTTATAATATAATGGTATCTACTTTATTTATTTGTATTAGGAAAACTATTTCAGCTAAAAATATGGGGGTTTTGCGGTTATGTTAAATAAATTCCTCTCTCTTTCCTCGTGGATCAGTTTTTGCAAAATCTGAACATTTGTCTTAGCGCGAATAGTATTTATTTGTACATCTGTACAACGCTTCAACCACAGATCAGGAAGCTCGACATTACCAAAAGACTAAGAATTTGAACATGAGAAAGCCCTCTGTGTTGTTTTACCTTTTAATGCAACAAAACCCTAATAACAATGACAAGTGTCAAGTAGTTATTGACTTGTTATTGGCATTTTAAACAGAAGTTTTATTAGCTTTCTTGATAAATGATAGGAATTCTTTTCCATTTGTAATTTTCGCAATTCCACAGAGGTACGTATTCCCCCGAGTACATTTAGCTCGTTCTCTTGTCTAGTTATATAGAAATAAGATGTATAATGCAGTACAATGTCTAAGTAATAAATATTTCAAGGAGGTCTTGGGCAGGACTGCTTGTTAAGCATAAGGCCGATGGAGATTGAATCTAGATCCGATACCAAGATTGAGAAATCATTGAGTGCAGCAGAGAATAAATTCTTGTTTAAAGTTATCGGCGTATAGGTTTCCAATACGAGGCCTGCGGGTAGATAATGGCAAGATTTACTCGTTATACAGGTAGTGTCGTGCTTCTTCCACTGTTTCTTTCAATGGAATGTCTGCTACCATATACCCTCTGCTCTTATTTACTTTTATACTTCTAAAAACGGTAGCAAAATCCTTAAAAAGTCGATAACTTCATGCTGCCTTTGATATATACCCTCCTTTAAGTGACTTTAAGACTTTGTAATAAAAATTATATGAAGTCTTGTGACCCAAACAGGCACAAGCAATATCTCAGAAATAGTTAACGCCAAGAAATGAACCAAACGTGAATGTTTTAGCAAGATCTATATTAAATGTGCACCGAAATTTAGTCTATTTCTTACAGTTTAACAGTATAAAAAGAGATTCAAAATGAAGAGGACTTTTGAGGACATTCAGAAAAAATTCAAGATGTACATCTGATATTTTAACTTAATCATTTTTTCACAGATGTCTTTACTGCAATTCACTGTTTACATGATCTATTTCAAAGTAGTCCCCTCCTACATCAATGCACTTTTATAGGCTCTCTGTTAGTCCTTGAACACGTGCTGCAGACCATTCTTTGTCAAGTCCTTGAGAATCGCCTCACTGTTCTTGAACACTGCTTCAGAGTTCTCAAATCGAATACCCCTAAGCTTAGCCTTTACTGATGGCAATAAAAAAGAGTCACAGGGTGCAAGATTGGAGCTATAAGCTGGATGTGATACACAGGTAATGCTGAATTGAGCCAGAAACTGCATGACTTGATTTGCGACGTGAGGCCGTGCATTCTCGTAATGAAGTCGCCACCCAGTCCGAGAAAGCTCTGGTCGTTTCTCTGCAATGTGCTTCCTCAGTGTAGCCAATACTGACGTGTAGTATGCTGCTGTAACAGTAGTATGAGGGGGAACTGCACGCGACGCGAGGCCGTGCACTTTCCTGATGAAGTCGTCATCCAGTCCGAGAAAGCTCTGGTCGTTTATTTGTAATGTGCTTCCTCAGTGTAGCCAATACTGACGTGTAGTATACTGCTGTAACAGTAGTGTGGGAGTGAACTGCATGCAGCGTGAGGCCGTGCATTATCATGATGAAGTCATCATCCAGTCCGAGAAAGCTCTGGCCGTTTCTTTGCAATGTGCTTCCTCAGTGTAGCCAAGACTAACGTGTAGTATGCTGCTGTAACAGTAGTGTGAGGGGGAACTGCATGTGACGTGAGGCCGTGCATTTTCCTGATGAAGTCGTCACCCAGTCCGAGAAAGCTCTGGTCATTTCTTTGCAATGCGCTTCCTCAGTGTAACCAATACTGACGTGTAGTATGCTACTGTAACAGTAGTGTAAGGGGGAACTGCATGCTGGTAAATCATTCCAGTCTAAAAATGTGATTACCATCACCCTCCCTGCAGATGGAAAAACTTTTGCCTTTTTTTTTTTGGTGTTGGAGAACCTGGCGATGTGCTGGCTTGTTTTCCTTCAGGATCATAAAGATGCAGCCATGACTCATCACCGGAGATAATATATTTAAAACATGCATCCCTTCCCTCAGTAAAGAGACGCAGCACCTCACGGCTTGTCTCCATTCGCACAGCCTTTTGTTCGGATCATAGGGAGATGGTTGTGCATAATTATAAGCACACAGCCATATTGAATTCTCAACACTTCACAAGGGGATCCGTTCCCTTCAGCTGCCGTGGTGCGGGTGCTGCGGACCCTTAGCACTCGTGGTACATCTGACGGTATTAGAGGAACCTCGGGCCGAACTGCTGAGTCCCTCCCGTCGGGGGGCTGTTCCGATTGGGTTGGACTCGAGGGGGCAGTGTGTTCCCGACACCCACGGTGAATTGGGTACCTCGTGCCAAGCTAGGCGGCCTGGAGGGGGTAGAGGGTTGCCTAATAAGTCCCGGGTACAAGCCTGCAGAGCTAGTAGGTGTGCTAGATCACCAGGCGGTCCCACCGAGGTTTTCGGTAGTCCTCCCTGCGGGGTTAACGCGCGTAAGTGGCGTATCCACTTCCATTCCGTCCTGACGTTGTTGTCAACAGGAGGGGGGGGGGCTCTTTAAGAAATTAAATATTGCCCCATGGAAAGAGCCCCGGATTGTCCATCGCTCCCGGGTTGAAGGAGGCTAGGTTCTTCGGACATAGGGTTGCAAGGCTGATTGGGTAAAACCTCTGGATATAACTGAAGTTACGTAATGATATACGCCGATCCCCTCGTACAATCATAACAGCTGTGTTGATGTTGACTTCAGTCACAGCAGAAGCCGAAACACCAGGCCCCCTTGCTTAACACTGTTGCACGAGGTAGTGCATCTTCACTGTGCGCTTGCTTCAGCTTTACATAAGTTTCCGTGGCTGTATGGTTTAAACGAAAACTGAATATGATTGTGCTGTACTGTTCCTCTCGCGTCACCTCCACTGTCTGGTATGAGATATGAACGTAGGGTCTACAAAATAGGGCATTACTACTAACGTGCTAATATGAGAGTGCTGCCACCTACCGACATTATACATAAAAACCCGCTCTTTTCAAATATTTATGTTAAAGATACGAAACTATCACGGAAGCTGCAGGAAAAAATCAGTCTTAGTCTTTGTTGATCGCCATAGTAATTTGAGAAATTTGAATATAATAAATTGTTTTCTTGTGAAGGGAATTTTGATGTAAGGATTCTTAACTCAAATTCCTGCAGAATTTCCTTGAAGGATGCTGAATTTAAAGGATTTTTAAATACCTGGATTTTATAGTTATCCCTTTCATAGACTCACTGAGATGTATATTCAAACTAACGTCAAAAATTTTCCCCAGCAGCTCAAACATGAGCTAAAAATTTGACAGAGAAAGCAAAATATTTATCCAAATAACTGAACGTTCAAACAAACAAGAATACTACAACAACGGCTAAAGCCCCAGAAATTCTTTTTCGTAACTGTATGCTGTAATCCAGATCTATATCTTAGTGTAGCAAGCAATCTTTAATGGTTTATCAGTTATATAAAGGTAATTTGTAATAATTAGGACCAAACATGGTCGGTTACCAACACGCCCCACATGGCAAAAATGGCCTTCAGGGTAACCTCGCCCCACCACGTAATGACCGAACACATTCCTCAGCTGGAGGCACCTAGAGGGCGGCCCACTACCTCCAATAGTAGGGTGATAGTAAACATGACTCAGGACCACAGGTTTCACATATAAGTATCTTAGAGGCGTGATATTCTAATAAAAATGTCTAAGTCTACAAGGTATTCATTTTATCGGTAATTTTACCGCGAAAAATTTGACGTCATCAATAGCATCGCTGATTGAGTGAGTTTACATACGATTCCCCTAGCGGCTTGCGATCGTATTTGTTGTGCTGACAGCAGCTTTAAGGCTTCCTTCTACCAGCAGGTAAATATACTATTAGAGAGGTGGGTCTGTCCGCGTAATATAAAGGGGCGTAGTTTTGCCTGGTGCATAGATACGATAACTGCGTATAAAAACTATATACTGCATACAAATCACTGCAAAGCTAGTTATGCAGCCATAAAAGTATACCTTGAAGAATATACGAAATGATAAGTCAATGAACACTTATTTCACAGTGAACAACTGTTTTTCTGTTATAATAGACATATAAGCATATTGTAAGCCTGTCATATAAAATAGAAATACTTCAATTTAATCTCAATTCATTTCTATCGTCCACAGTTTCCTCACAATGTAACTTCCCTACAAACCAGAAAATTAGCAGAACATGTTCTAGGAATGAAAAATAAATTAGTGTTACAATATGCACAAAGCTTTTATCAAGGTCTAAACAAGAAAATATATCTAGTATATGGCCTTATGTGTCCGTTTTCTTATATTTCCTTTCTCTCTTCCCCTTAAACACTGTCTGTATTGCGAGAAGGTATGCTTTAGGCCTTTCTGTCGTAACATTACTTATTGCTTCTATATTGGAACCGGTCACTTTATAGCGTCCAGTGTCTCTCTTTTTGCGTGTAACTGAAACATTTTGATGCATATATTGGTTTCAAAAGTCATAAGGGTACCGACATTAATAGACATTTTAATTAAGCCTGATAATGGCAAAACATGTATATCGTATACTGATAAAACGTAAGACGTTTATGTTGCAAACAAAAGTATGTCAATTAGGCGGTACCAGGACACTTTTGACAACATTACACACCGAGGGACTTGTCTGAATGCCGGATAGCGTTGCATAAACTCCTCTATGGAGCGGTATAAATTATATTTATATGTCGCAACAATTTTAATGCCGGTACGAAAGTAGCATACAACCATGACGACGCAGTAGTCTGGGTTCATATCCAGTGGAAGATGGTTGTGTTAGTTACCAGCGCAATCACACTGAGAGCGCTGTAATCTGTTTACTGTTCCGCGAAAATTACCGCTTCTTCTCTGTAGAGGGCACTATAATTTCAAGATAGACTCACCAGTCAACTATGACGTCATTATTGCTTAATCGTAGAGCGGGAAATAACGACCAAAATGAGCACCGTGCATTTCATTAATAATATACCAGAGTGATAATTTCGTGCTGAAAGAATAGTGTTGCTGTCGGAGAATTTTCTTTAAAAGGTTCAATCGAAGAAAGATATTAATACTGTATATCTAATCAACTCTGAGTCTAATGTTAAGCCTTCGTTTGCCAAGAAGGGGACTGCAAATATAAAAATGCATATTGCGTAATCTGTGAGAAGGATACAGTTCACCACTGTAGAAGGTATTGTATACGGCATCAAAACTGTCAACCAACAAAGGCGACGTTATTATTATCATCAGGTGTGAGGTGTAGCTCAGTCCTGTTGTAAACATAAGTCAATACCGAAGTGTGGGAGACAATATTCTTGTCAAAGTTGTTTTGAAGGTAATTAATTTTATTCTTTATCTAGTTGGGGTTGTTTGCCCCGGGGTCATAAATTGAGTTTGGTGTTGGAGGCGCGGTCACAGAATCTTCTCTATCTGAGAGCAACTTTTGATTTACGACAGTTACAGTTCGGTTCTCTCTGGTTCTAATTATGTGTTTTATCACCTGATAAACATTTGATACGTAAACAAACTACAAAAATGTGACGTGGTGCACTCACATGGCTTTCTCTGCTGTTGTACAAACACATATTGACCTATCTACTTCAACATAAACATTATATTATTGTACTTACAAGAAAATACATTACACTTTAAGTAATAGTCAAATGTTTTATATACAATACTTTCTTTACTCTTGTACAAACACTTACTTCTCAATCTGCTTGAAGATAAACATTATCTTATTGTAGTTACAAGGGAGTAGAGGAGATTTTAAGTGATAGTCAAGTGTTTTATATACATGACTTTCTCTATTCTTGTACAAACACTTATTTGTGAATCTACTTCAAGCTAAACACCATCCTATTGTACTTACAAGGAAATACGTTACACTTTAAGTGATAGTCAAGGGTTTTATATACCTGACTTTCTCTATTCTTGTACAAACACTAATTTGTCAATCTACTTCAAGATAAACATCATCTTATTGTACTTACAAGGAAATACGTTACACTTTAAGTGATAGTCAAGTGTTTTATATACATGACTTTCTCTATTCTTGTACAAACACTAATTTGTCAATCTACTTCAAGATAAACATCATCTTATTGTACTTACAAGGAAATACGTTACACTTTAAGTGATAGTCAAGTGTTTTATATACATGACTTTCTCTATTCTTGTACAAACACTAATTTGTCAATCTACTTCAAGATAAACATCATCTTATTGTACTTACAAGGAAATACGTTACACTTTAAGTGATAGTCAAGGGTTTTATATACCTGACTTTCTCTATTCTTGTACAAACACTAATTTGTCAATCTACTTCAAGATAAACATCATCTTATTGTACTTACAAGGAAATACGTTACACTTTAAGTGATAGTCAAGTGTTTTATATACATGACTTTCTCTATTCTTGTACAAACACTAATTTGTCAATCTACTTCAAGATAAACATCATCTTATTGTACTTACAAGGAAATACGTTACACTTTAAGTGATAGTCAAGTGTTTTATATACATGACTATCTCTACTCTTGTACAAACACTGATTTGTCAATCTACTTCAAGATAAACGTCATCTTATTGTACTTACAAGGAAATACGTTACACTTTAAGTGACAGTCAAATGCTTTATATACATAACTTTCTCTGCTCTTGTAAAAAAACTTATTGCTCTATCTACTTCAAGATAAACAATATCTTATTGTAGTTACAAGGGAAAACAGTAGACTTTAAGTTATAATTAGTTTTTAAACGGGTTGTTTATATGATGTCTCTGTAATTACATTCTCTTATAAAGTACATTATTTCTTTGCATGTCAGTTATATGACTTGAATAGAGAAAGTATAGCATAGACTCTATATTTGCTGGGATGTGTGGGTGTTTCAGCCCTTGTATTACTTTCTTTCTTGACCCGGATGACCTTTCACTTTTATTTCATGGATGACGGCGCGTTACAATAAGGTCCGTCAGTTTTATTTCCCTCAGTGACGTCTGACGTTTCCTTCAACAAGTATCTTTGTTTGCAGCAGTTCCATAAAGAACACCACAATTCCTTTGTATCAAAACCTACATGTTTCGTACATTTATATGTACCACGTTTTCACTTCTGATGGATTCCTTCCTTTGCAAATTCATTTTGCTATGGTTATTCAATTATTTAGCTTGTGTTTGTTTACTTCCAAATTGCTATGATTAGCAGCTTCTAACTTTAAACAATTCTCTCTAATTTTATCTGTCTCTAAAACTGCTTCTGAGTCAATCATACTTACTTTAACAGACAGAGAACAATTTCGTTCCTTCCAAAATTTCTATACCGAAATGCCATTTGAAGTACTGAACGCCAAGAACTTTAATCCCATTTTAAAATTAGTAAAATGTCTCTGTGTTAGGGAACGTCATGTGGCTGGTCGGTTACGTCTGAAATTTGAACGAGACTTGCTTTTCTTAAGCACAACTGAAAGTTACACTCCCTTGACATGTAGAAGAACTCCTGCGGGAGGAAATTGTGGCACACCAGCGTCACTCATATCATCCTGCAAGTGACATAATTAACAAAATGCACACACTATATACACACTTTCTGAGCAGCAATTTTCATCTTCTTGTAATGGGATACGAAGACCTGCAGAAATACCTCCACCACAAAGTACACCTTACAAAGTAAAGCTTTCAAAAATTTTGATATTTCAAAAATTACTCACGATTTAGTTTAAAATACCATATACATTTAAGCTTTTTCATTACCAGTCTATGTGGATAGTTATTCTTTGAATTTTCATGGAAAGTTCTCACAAGTCCTCTTTATTCTGAATAAGTATTTCACAACTTGTTAACAGCAAGAAATAGCCAAAACATTATTACACAGAAAAGGAAAATAACGATGTCGTCCTTCGTGTTCCTTGGTTCAAACCCAGAGGGGAGCGATGGATATTTTTCGGGTGTAAGGATCTTCAGTATCGCATAATTCTGGAGGGAGGTAAAGCCAGTGTTCCGATGTAGTAGATTTACAGCACATAAACGAACCTCAAGTCTGATAAAGCAAACCCTGGGCAAAACTAATTGCATGGAAGGGGCGCTGAGATCTACAAATAGGTTATTGAAAGTTAATTAAAATGTTTAACATTCACAATATTTAAAATTGTTTCATTTGAAAAGTTAACCATTTCCAAGATATTATATGTAGTTCTACTGGACTTTCCAGTACTTCCACTTTTCTCAAATATCAAGTCGTTATTCAATTTTTTATCTCTTGGATATACAAAAGGAATGTCTCGAACAGCCTAGACAACAAGTTTTAAAACATTTGACTATCACTTAAAGCTACTGTATTCCCTTGTAAATACAATAAGACAATGTTTATCTTGAAGTAGACAGAGCCATAAGTGTTTGTATAGGGGTGGAGAAAGTCATGTATATAAAACATTTGACTATCATTTTAAAGTCTACAAGTCTTACCTTGTAACTAAAAAGACACAATGCTTATTTTGAAGTAGATAGAGCCTTGAGTGTTTGTACAAGAGTAGAGAAAGTCATTTATATAAATAATTTGATTATGACTTAAAATCTACTGTATTCTCTCGTAACTATAATAAGATAATGTTTATCATGAAGTGATAGAGCAATAAGTGTTTGTACAAGAGTAGAGAAAGTCATTTATATAAATAATTTGATTATGACTTAAAATCTACTGTATTCTCTCGTAACTATAACAAGATAATGTTTATCATGAAGTGATAGAGCAATAAGTGTTTGTACAAGAGTAGAGAAAGTCATTTATATAAATAATTTGATTATGACTTAAAATCTACTGTATTCTCTCGTAACTATAATAAGATAATGTTTATCATGAAGTGATAGAGCAATAAGTGTTTGTACAAGAGTAGACAAAGCTATATATAGAGCTTCGGACTTTCACGTAAACTCTGCTGTATTCAATTGTAACTATAATAAGATGAACTTTATCTTCAAGTAGACAGAGAAATAAGTGTCTGTACAAGAGTAGATAAAGTCGAGTACATAAAACATTTGTCTATCACTTAAAGTCTACTGTATTCTCTTGTAACTACAATAAGATAATATTTATCTTGAAGTAGATAAAGCATTAAGTGTTTTTCCAAGAGTAGAGAATGTCACATTTTTACTACCTGTAAATTTTAATTCAAATTATGGACATAAAATAAAAATAAATATTATTCAGGCAAATGATAAAATAGTGTTATTTCTTTCATTCAGGTCGTCCTATGCCGAGGGTGACCTGGTGGCAGGAAAACGCCCTCCTCGACGACTCGTTCGAACCCGTGTCTGAACGTAGAGTACAAAATGTTCTGCGACTGGAGCGTCTTGGTCGACGTCACCTTCACACCGTCTTCACGTGTCAGGCGTCGAACAACAACCTTGTGGCTCCGATCTCCAGCGCCGTGCAGCTAGACCTAAACCGTGAGTTGTCTTTTGTATTGTTGGAATGAGCATGACTTTGTTGGTTCTCAAACATCATTAGGTTCTATAATATGTAAGGAAGACCTTTAATTAATGTGCAGTTTTGCGGTTTGTTCACTAAAGACACCTGTAAACGCAAGTTTGCAATTTCTTTATGATTTGGCTTCTCTCTAGTCCGGGCTGGTTTGAAACTTAGAGTGACTTGTGTATACCGTAGTAAGTGCCCGTAATAGCTAATGTTTAATTTGGTTCTGACTTTAATCCTGAATATGTTAGACTTAGTCTTGTGTTTACT
Source organism: Mantis religiosa (assembly GCA_030765055.1). Lineage (NCBI taxonomy): Eukaryota > Metazoa > Arthropoda > Insecta > Mantodea > Mantidae > Mantis > Mantis religiosa. The sequence continues at coordinate 248,664,264 of CM060947.1, read as the reverse complement.
CTCGATAATCACTGTAATCAGGTGTGTAATTTAGAAACTGATTGATTCCAGTTATTTTATAATTATTATTATTTATTATTCAAATGAAGTAACCCTATTTTACCAGTGAGGTATGTTAGAGTTCTCGTTATAGAAACACAAATACAAATATCAAAATAACAAAAGATGTTAATTGTTATAGCGTTTTTAGAATTTGGCCAGTAAAGTGCTTGAAGGCTAAAGTACATATGTTTTCAAAGAATGCATTAATCAACGGTGGTTGAAGATCTGTTTTACAATATTAAGGATGGTGAATGAGACTATATCTCTTTTTAGAATGAAGATCACATCTAAATATTATTTTTGAGCTAATAAAATACTTTTAACCTTATAGAATCATAATCCAACTAAATTTATGAGTTTCAGGCATTTAAATACCCCCACATGAGAATTTAGAGACGTGTATGTCGGCTTTTGGATTCACAGAATTCAGTCATTTGAGTTCCATTGAATGTACTTAAATTAATACATTTGAAATTGGCGGGCAAAATTTCTGGTGGATTTTTATATGTTGGTATGATGGTTATTTCTCACAGAATGTGCTACCATGGAAACAAAACACTGACTTCACACATTGAAAGAAAATAGTAATGTTTATATTTTGCTTTCGTGTGGGTTTCTAACTTGGTCATGATTTTCTTGTGTCTCTCGATAAACTGCATTCTGTTTGTATATAATTAAGGAGTTTTAGTGTACCAGTTAACATTTATAAAGGTGTTTTATGCCTCTAAACGTGAGCATAACTGTTATATAGGTTATAGATAAAACATTGTTTGAAACAACTGACTGTGTAGATAGGTAGGATCATGTATAGGCTAAACGATACATGGGAAGAAACACCTAAACATAACACAACAATGGGAACATTCTTGAGACCTGATGTGGTAAGAAAACTAATGCTTGTGTTCCAAAGGCTGGCATCAGATTAAATCCAAGGGAGACGTACTTTGGTTAAGACACAAAATACAAATGAAAGTTTACATAAGATGATATGGCATAAATGACTAAAAGAAATATTTGTGTCAAAGAAGAGACTTCAGGTTACTGTGACATCAACCATCAGTGCATTCAATGTATACTGTGATTTCACCAGCATTTCTAAAAATTAGCCAAGGAAAGGACCAAATACGCTTACTTTATTCAGCAAATTCTGAACAGATAAGTTCTGAAACATATAGAAGGAACCTAAAATTGAAGAAAACTGCTGCAGAATAGAGAAGGAAGAGGCAGGAGGGTCCAACTTATCTATCTGGAGGGTTTTAGTCTGCTTCAAGGCATGTAGCTGAGAAGGTAAATGTTTTGGATTTTAAAATTTGATTTACTCAGTTACCGTTGTTTCAACATTTTTTGTCATGCAAAGTATTCCACACGATGCAGTTTTGATTCACTACTTCTAAAATTGTCAACACATGTTCTTAGAAAGCAAACTAAGGTTTCTATCATACTAATTTTTAATATTGTCGGGAATCCTTATCTACGTCATTATGCGTCACCCGGCGAGAGTTACTGGCAGTAGTAAAGGCCTTGGAGCACTTCTGCAAGTACCTGTACGGTCAGCCATTCCACCTGAGGACTGACCACTCAGCCCTAACCTGGCTACTGAGCTTTAGAAACCTGGAAGGCCAGACAGCGCGTTGGGTTCAGAGGCTTCAGGAGTACGGCTTCGCCTCTGAACATCGTAGAGGTAAGAACCACGGTAACGCAGACGCCATGTCCCGAAGAACCTGCCCAGAGGACTGCGGTCAATGCACAAGAGTGGAAGAGAAGGAGCGTGCCGCAGCAGTCCGAGTAGTCACGGAAGTGCCTGCGGATGGCTGGGATAGCGCAGGTCTGAGGAGGGAGCAGCTGGCGGACGCAGACTTATGGCCACTCTTGGGGGAAGTGGAGGCAGGGACAAGACCAACCTGGGAGGACATCGCACCGAGGAGCGCCACCTACAAGTCTTACTGGACCCAATGGGATTCACTGAAGATCAGAGAAGTCGTGTTGTTCCGGGTGTGGGAATCGTACGATGGGAAAACGCAGAGACAACAGTTGGTACTTTCCCGAAGTAAGGTCTTGGAGGTCTTGGAGGAAGTGCACGCCGGTACTTCAGGAGAACACCTGGGAAAAACTTCAACAAGGACCGTACCAGGTGGTGAAGAAGACTAACGACGTGTTCTACCGCATCCAGAAGGTTCCCCGGAGGAAGATGTTGGTGGTACACCTGGATAGTCTGGCCCGCTACGATGGTGCTGTTCGGGACGACCAGCCTTGAGGAGGGAGTAGTGTCGCGAACCCGTTTCTAAGATCGCGCGGCTTGTTTACACAGATGAAACTGATAGGAGGGCAGTGTGAAAACCAAGAGCCCGCGGACAAAGATAACAGACAGATAAGGGTCTGCCGAGGTGAACAAACTGAGATAAATGGAAATTTCTAGTTACTTCTGGACTTCATCTAGAAATTATCTGTGAAGTATTTAAAGAGGCGACGATTGGGCAAGAGGTAGTTGCAAGTTGTAAAACAATTGCGAGTGAGGTAAGCACAAACAGCTGAAAGTGTTATTGTAACGAGAGCTAATGATATAATCTGCTGTCACCGTTATTGTCATCGACCTTGAAAGACTGTGTATATGTGATGTGATGTTGTTACGTGAGAACTGAACAATGTATCTCTACGAAAATAAAGGAGACTTTTAATTTCTGCAACTCGGCCTTTTAATTCTAGGAGCCCACAAAGTCACAATATGCCATATATTTTTAAAGTTATTGATATATGAAGTCAAAGGTTTAACTATTTTTCGGCCTTTTTTGTTTTCTCCATAGCTTTTTCCCTTTGGCGCTAAAGGCAGTATAAGAAATACATGTGATAGATATTTTCTTCATAACCATCTGAATATATTAAGAAATAGAAAAATTAAAAGTTTTGAAAATTTTCATCACGTGGAGCGGTTTGAATTTTGCCTAAATTTTGAAATTCACATATTAATTACTCAAAATCTATTGAAGATACAAAAACCTACTTTTGAATTCTGTATCCACTGTGAATCAGAGCTAAGTGGTAAAAATGTCAGCAAGATTGGTTGAAAATTGCCGGATTTGTGGTTTTCAGTGCTGCAGTGTTCAACACTCACATTTAGAGTCTATATGGAAGTTTTAATTTGCTAATGTCCGGTAGCAAACAAGGTCAGAATAAAATTAGGTGAAAAGTACTTGAACTTTAAAAGTTCATTAACAGTAGGAAAAAATAAATTTCGAATGATTTCCCTTTATCGCTATTTATCCAAGTGCTGTTCAACATTTCAAAAATTTATTTTTTCAATGTTTTTTAACAAATGTGATTGTAGACTGTTCAAAACTGAATTCATTTTTGGATAATTCGTAATGTTTAGCAATTTTATCTGCCCTCTCATTTCCATGTATACCAGTATGGCCTCTAACCCATGTGATACACACGTGATTGGTGTTTCTTATAATATCCTTCCTTATTTCTGTGCAAGTCAAGCAAGTACAGATGTATTATTTTATCTTGACAGGAATCCTGCGTGGTAGGGATGAGTAGCAACTGTGGTGGGGATAGTGCACCTATCGCCACAATGCGTCACACGCGTAAGATTACGAGAGGTGAGGGCGGTTCATAAGGTGTCTAAAACAAATTTCATTCTCGAAGTCTGTTTTGCAGCTCTTATAAACTAAGTTTGTCTTACTATGGTAGTAATCTCCACGCTTTTGTTGGATCATAAATAGTACATAGGCATTTGGAACAAAATCCTGTTCTCCTCCAGCAGCCATGATAAACAACTGTCGGCCTTTCAATATCACTGCAGAGTCCCTGTAACGTATTTCACTCCAAGCATATGGTCCAGTATGTGCTGTATTTATATAAGTTTCATCCATATAAACTATATAAGCTTCACTTGGATACCTCCGAATATTTCATAAATAATTTTAACCTTTTTGCCCGTATGGTGTGATGTTCGATTAAAATTTGTCTGTCACGCTTAGTATTCTTTTTTAAATAACCCTAGCTTCAAAAGAACTCTTCTTAATGTCCAGACACTTTCTTGGAAGTCAATAAAATTTTTAGCTTCTTAAGCACTTTCTTCAAAGTTGGTCTTCGTTTTCTGTGCTTTAAAAGTTATTCATAGTTCGCCTAACTACTTCTTCATTAAAACATCCAAATTAGATTTTGTACATGTTCTTAATCTTTGTTTACTGGGCATAGAGAAGGACGTTGTTGCACTAGCACCAATGGATTTTCTTTCCTTAATAACTCTCCTAAACTGCTTTCAGACACAACTGTTGCCTCAGATACCCTTCCCCAGATTTTTATAGCTGACCCAGGGCATTGTTCCTTTTTTATAAATCTATGGATATTGGTTATTACTTCTCGTGATTTTAAATGCAGCACTTTATTTGCTAATGTACTGCTAGGAGGCGTCATTTATAAAAGCTCTCTTGGAACCAGGAGACAAGCACATTTTGAAACAAGCTGTAGTGTTACCGAGTAGCTCTGCAGTGTTTAGTTGCTCGCAGCTGGTACGCAACTGACCTGCCCTCTCCTCCAGTTGCAACCGTTCTGAGGTGGACTCGTCCAGATACCACTGCGCATCACTGCACTTTTCAAGATAAAAAATTACATCTGTACAAGTGGGCGGACACGTACTGTGCTGACTAAAGTAATCTGCATCATCTAGACGCCAAATTGCAGTTAGAAAGTTTTTGAAGAATATGATCATGCTTAGCTTTGTTTTGGAAACTTCTACATAGTTTCTTTAGCGTGGGAACGAAAAAAAAAACATCTTTTGCTTTTCTTGGAGCCGGTTCTCTCTTTGTAGTACATTGTTTGGACTGTATTTTTGTTTCGGGCGTATAATGGTGTTTCCAAGTTTCATCTACAGTAACTAATCGGCGCCAAAACTCGGATTTATTGCGCCTAAACTGCACCAACATAGCGTTGGAAATGTCTATTCGAACATGTTTTTGGTCTAACGTGAGCGAACGCGGCACCCAACGTGCGGACAGTTTTGTCATATCTAAATGTTGATTTAATAAGTGACAAACACGATCTTTTGACATGTTCATAGCCTCTGTTATCTCTCTCACTTTAATTTGCCGGTCATCTGGCACCATTTGGTGAACTTTTGTGATGTTTTCGTCGGTAGTTGCAGTTTTGGACGTCCCGAAGGCTCATCGTCTCTCAAGCTCTTATGGCTAGGTGTACATTAAGCTGTCCAAAATTTCACTGTGGTAAATGATGGTGCAGAGTCCCCATACACAGAATCCAACGCATCTTTGTTTTGCGTGGACGTATTGCCTTTCAAAAACAAATATTTAATGACAGCTCGAAACTCGATGTTGTCCACTTTCATCAAAACACTCACATCAGCTCACTCACACGACTGTTACATAACAACAGAGCGTCTAAAATGGCTGAAACTTTGGTGAGTAACTGTCAAGAGATGAACAACGAACTTCACTAGTTGCCAAACTTTCACTGTGTTAAGTGATGGTGCAGAGTCCCCACAGACTCAATCTAACTCATCTTTGATTGGCGTAGGCGTATTGCCTTTCAAACACAAATATTTAATGACAGATTGGTACTGGAATTTGTCCATTTTCATAAAATCGCTGACATCAGCTCACTAAAAGGGCTCTGAACATAAGAACTTGATGCCGTATTTATCAGCCGTATGATTGAATACGATTTTAACAATGAATAAAAGGATAATTAAATTATAATGAGGAAGTAAGGTGAAAGAATTTAAGATAATGAATATTACAGATGGATAAGTTCATGAAACGAAGCAACAGCATTTAGATTCAATTACTAGAATGCGAATAAGTATTTTAACCCAGAGCTATATAATAAAGTTGCTGGTCTATATGGATGAAATGTTCCGTCGAAAGGCTGTGGTCACGGGTTGGGTCGCTACCTGGGTCATTAGTAGACCGGTCCAAACCTGGTCCAAACCAGTATTTTGGGGAAATGTCCGCGTGGTTGTAGCTCGCTAACTAGAGTTTTTCAGAGAAATCCAGCTGGAGGCGAGGCTATATCTGTTTTGGTAAGGAATATTAGGTTTTAGCGTCGGTCTTCTAGTCTGAGACGTGATACAGTGTAGACGTGTTTTGCCTGCCGGGGACACAAACGTCGGATTGCGCCGAGAAGTATGAGAATCTTATTAAGTGAACAAGGTCTCCCAGCAGTTAATTAAGCGGCGAAGTATACTTTCAAAACAGTGTTATTAATTTATTCCATCGTGATAGATTTCAGCAATTCAGTATAGTTTTAACGTGATAGTGGAAATCTAGAGTAATTCGATCTGAACGCGGCGGCAACTCCTGGTGAACTGTAAGCACGAAACGAACTGAATAGTAAAGCTGATAGTATGAACTGTGTTGTTTTTATTTCGTCAACCTATCTCACGCATACCCTGTAGATAGCGTGGTCTCAGCTCTAATGACTAGCCAGGGCAAAGAATAGTCAACTCATAGAGCAATCTACTAGGCGACCAGATCACCGGAATCCAGGCTGTTAAGGTCACTTCCAGAGTGGCTGATACCAGAGACAGAGTAGCAACAGACGCAGCGGGGGAGGAATAGGCCACAAACTGCGGGTCCAAAGTGGCTGAAACTTTGGTGAGTAACTGTCAACAGATGAACAACGAAATACACTAGCTTTTATTTACGCGTGCTGCCATCTTCATGCTGAAGTCGGAAGCTTTTCATCCAACATCGTAGTAAATGGGTTTAATATGGACTTGGGTGTCGTTTCTGCTACATTTTCTCTAACATCTACCTTCCTTATCCTTATAGTTAAGCCCCTAGTTACGGGGTAGATTGTGAATCCTAAGCACTAGGCTTTACAATTTACCCATAAATGCCACTATTTTAGAAATTAAATTTTAAATGCATTTTTGGTGCAGTAAAAAAGTTCTGAACACCCTTTCTTTTAAGAGATGCGGAAGTTTTATTCTGGGTCCTGCAACTTTTTCCTAAAACGCTTATTTTCTCAAAAAGTGTTAACATGAAGATTTGTCAGTCGCAGAACAGGCAGGTTTATATATCTGTCGTGGCGGTGAAGCAATTCAAGAGAGGAAGAAAAACCCCGCTCTAAGGTACGTGATTACAACCCCTTACAGTAACAGGTGTGTCTTATGTGGAGAGTTGGTATTCTGTCCCGACAGTAAACCCTCTCTCCTTCTTCGGCGTCTTATTTCTGTAGGCGCAGTAAAATGAGCACTGCGTCAGCCTAACTACACTGATATACATCAAGAATTACCAGAAATGATGTAGCATAGCGTAAAAATAGTGCATTATAGATATTTGTAAATACACGCCTACACCAGTCCCAAAAATTAGAAGCAGCAGTTATTTCGCCTAGTTTAACAATCACTCAATGAAAATTATGTTTTAGTTGTCAATAACAGGATTATTTTAGTAACTTTGGTAAACATTACTTGTTTATTAGGTAAAGTTAAAAATACGTCAACACTTACAGTTTAATCATACAACTTGTAACGGCGAGGTGGGTAGAGCGGTAGAGCCGGTTTGAACAAAGAGTTCCACGATGAGAGTTCCTCTCATCGCTTCTGGTCTGCCTTCGTGCAAGACCAGAGGAACGTCTTAACGTGTCGCCAGCCACGTTCTACGCCTCTGGGGCACTGTAGCTGCGTGTGGGTGACTTTCACTTCTGGAAGCTCCGTCTTCATTCACACCAAAATACCCTTTATGACTATTTTGTCCATTGTGATTAGTAGTCTCGATCATGCATTACTAAGGGTCCGAACAATGCCTTTTCAAATGGAGTCAAGTGTTACCCATTTAGAATTCTTGCTAGGAAAACCCTCTTTCTCCCATGTCTTTTGTTAAACGACTCAAACACATGTCCCTGCCCGTGTTGTAACAAGGGTACACTATTCCTTTGAAATCCATTACGAATCTTTACACATTGTATCCCTTAATTTCAGTATCAAACTTGAATAAATGAATTATTTATTGTGCATATACCAAAATGTTAGAATTTACAAATTTAGGCCACATTTATTTGTCTTTACCTTATTGCTACCTTGGCTTACATGACACCCTGGTATTCAGCTCTGTCAGGTAGCTCTAAACCTCCATACCTACTTGTTACTTAACTAGTCCCATTTCCCCCCTCATCTTCCTTTCTTATCTTATTTACATTTATTTGTCTTTACCTTATTGCTACCTTGGCTTACATGACACTCTGGTCTTCTGCTCTGCCAGGTAGCTCTTAACCTCCATGCCTCCTTACTACTTAATTAATCCCATTCTTCCCCCTCAACTTCCTTTCTTATATTCTTTACATTTATTTATCTTTACCTTGTTGTTACCTTGGCTTACATGACACCCTGGTCTTCTTCTCTGTCAGGTAGCTCTTAACCTCCTTGCCTCCTTGTTATTTAACTAGTTCCATTTCCCCTCTTCATCTTCCTTTCTTATATTCTATACATTTATTTGTCTTAAACTTGTTGCTACCTTGGCTTACAGGGCACCCTGGTCTTCTGCTCAGTCAGGCAGCTCTTAAACTCCATGCCACCTTGTTACTTAACTAATCCCATTCCCCCCCTCATCTTCCTTTCTTATATTCTTTACATTTATTTGTGTTTACCTTGTTGCTACCTTGGCTTACATGACACCCTTCTCTTCTGCTCTGCCAAGTAGCTCTTAGCCTCCATGCCCCCTTGTTATTTAACTAGTCCCATTCCCCCCCCCCCCCTCATGTTCCTTACTTATATTCTTCACATTTATTTGTCTTTACCTTGCTGCTACCTTGGCTAACATGGCACCCTCGTCTTTTAATCTGCCAGGTAGCTCTTAACCTCCATACCTCCTTGTTACTTAATTAGCCCTTTTCTTCTCCCTCATCTTCCTTTCTTATATTCTTTACATTTATTTGTCTTTACCTTGTAGCTACCTTGGCTTACATGACATCCTGGTCTTCTGCTCTGTCTGGTAGCTCTTAACCTCCATCCCTCCTTGTTACTTAATTAGCCCCTTTCTTCTCCCTCATCTTCCTTTCTTATAATCTTTACATTTATTTGTCTTTACGTTGTTCTACCTAGATTACATGACACCCTGGTCTTCTGCTCTGTCAGGTAGCTCTTAATCTCCATGCCTCCTTGTTACTTAATTAGACTCTTTCTTCCCCCTCATCTTCCTTTCTTGTATTATTTATATTTCTTGCCCACTTTTTTTATTACTTTCTGTATAAACTCACCAATACCTCTTACCCCTTTTTCCTCCTTTCCTGTTAACATTTTTATAGCTACTATCCTCTTGTCTACTTTTCCCCACATTTCCTCCCAGACCTTTTCTCTCCATATTGCTAACTCCTTGCATTCTGTTACATGCGTTCTTTCCCCCCATACAGTTTACAAATTCCCTTTTCCCTACCTCGTATCCCTCTTAGAAATATTGTTCCTGTTCTCATCCAAGCTAGCCCTTCTCTCTCTTGTCAATTCCTGTAATCTACGTATGCTACCTGTCCTCAGTTTCTTTTTATTTTCTTCTTTTATTTTCTATACTTCCCTATATTTCCTGTCTTTCTATATCTTCTATTCTGCATTTTACTAATTTACCCACATCGCTTGTGTTCCTTTCCTCTAATCTCCATATATAGGTACCCCATACCTTTTTTTGCCATAATTCCTCCTATATCTGTCCAAAAACTATTTGAGTTCTCTAATATTTTTTTGCTGTCTCATTCCATAATTTCATAATTTCTCCTTCTTCATTGGCCAAGCACCTCTACCAAATTTTTATTATTCTTTCCATTATTATTCCATTTCTTCTAATTGTTCCTAATTCTACTAAAGCTACTTCCTTAGGTATTGATATTGGTAAACCTAGTAGCTCTTTACAAAACATTCTGTAGTTTTGGTCCACCGTTCTGTTTACCTCTGTTCCCCCCCCCCCCCCCCCCCCGAGATCCCCACTGCATACAATATTTTCGATTCAACTCGTGCTTCATACATTCTCCCTAACCACTTGATTGTCATTTCTAGCTTATATGTGCATATTCTTATCCTATACATTGCTGCCTTCCCTTTGCTTCAGGTTTTCTCCTGTGTGCTGCCCACTTTCAACCTTACTCCTAAGTATTCAAATTCATTGAACACTTTTGCTCTTTTTCCGTTAGTTACCCAATTTACATCTTCTTTCAGTTTAACTCCCTTCTTGAAGACCACAACATTCGATTTATTTATGTTTACTTTTATTTCTCACTCTTCACAGATTTACTTGTACGTCATTTATTAGTCTACATCAGTCAAATTAACTGTCACCCGTATACCCTGAGAAAAGTTAAACTTGCTTTTATAAATAAATAGATATACCCATCAAATAAATGATACACAGTCAGCTAAACTTCGACCAAGCATGTATAAAAAGTTTTTGCATTATAAAATGTAACTATAACGTTTATTTGTGAACCCCGTGGGAGATTTTTGTTCCCCTGTCCCCCTTTACTGATCTGTGGGAGTATTGTTTATTAGCCTGGATCCACAGCAATTTCAGTGTTAGTGTCTGCGCGCAGGCGCAAACACACATTGGTTTAATTACCAATGCCGGGAGGAGATTCCATTTAGCAAATTGGTTAGTGCAATGTTCCGTTGACCCCTGGTGTCTTGGCGGGTCACAACGGTCTGTCAAGATCCGCTTTCACATAATTCCACCTCCTCACTTCAATGTAGATCAGTTTTCAAATCGATCCGTTTGAAAGAAAGTGGAATAAATATTGTAGTAACTTATAAAGGGTTATATAACTACGTATTGTGTGGATATAAAAATGTTGTGTAAGTTTCATGGCCAACCTCATAAGTAGTGTTTATTTTGTTTATCTGAAAATCGTGCAGTGTTTTTGTTACCTCTAACTGTAATTACTGCCTATAATTAATATTATTTCTTATTTGAAATGTTTCTGGAAATGTGAATGTGCACAAACGACTTCAAATAACAAATTATGATTTACAACTATACATAGCTGGTTTTAAAATTTTCCGACCTTATAAAGATGCAAGACATTTTTTCATAACTCTTTTCAACATATTTTAACATTGTGACCGTACACACTTCTCCCAGCGATGTTCCCATCTCTGTAACCCGTCCAAATTGTACTTGACGTTTTTCAACATAGTCTCCTTGTAAATCTACACACTTCTTCCAGCGATGCTCCCATCTCTGTAACCCGTTCAAATAGTACTCGGTGTTTTTCAACACAGTCTCCTTGTAACTCTACACACTTCTCCCAGCGGTGCTCCCATCTCTGTAACACGTCCAAATAGTACTCGGTGTTTTTCAACATAGTCTCCTTGTAACTCTACACACTTCTCCCAGCGGTGCTCCCATCTCTGTAACACGTCCAAATAGTACTCGGTGTTTTTCAACACAGTCTCCTTGTAACTCTACACACTTCTCCCAGCGGTGCTCCCATCTCTGTAACACGTCCAAATAGTACTCGGTGTTTTTCAACATAGTCTCCTTGTAACTCTACACACTTCTCCCAGCGGTGCTCCCATCTCTGTAACACGTCCAAATAGTACTCGGCGTTTTTCAACATAGTCTCCTTGTAACTCTACACACTTCTCCCAGCGGTGCTCCCATCTCTGTAACACGTCCAAATAGTACTCGGTGTTTTTCAACATAGTCTCCTTGTAACTCTACACACTTCTCACAGCTATGCTCCCATCTGTGTAACCCGTCCAAATATTACTCGACGTTTTTCATCTTAGTCTCCTTGTAACTCTACGTACTTCTCCCAGTGATGTTCCCATCTCTGTAACACGTCTAAATAGTACTTGACGTTTTTCAACATAGTCTCCTTGTAACTCTACACACTTCTCCCAGCCATGCTCCCAACTCTGCAACCCATCCAAATAGTACTCGGCGTTTTTCTCTGCAAAATAATTGTTCACGAAGGAGATTTTATCTTCATTTGACGAAAATGAGTGCACTTTTCAGATGAGAGAACAAAAAGAAGTCACTTTAGGCTAGATCTGGTTAGTAAGGCGGATGGTCAAGCATTCCTCACCGTAATTCCTGGGTTTTTGCCATTGCAAATGCTGAGGCGTGAATGTGACTGTATTTTTGTTTCGGGCGTATAATTGTATATCCAGATTTGATCTACAGTAATTAATTGGCACCATAACTCAGATTGATTGTACCTAAACTACGCCAACAGAGCGTTGGAAATCTTCATTCCAACACGTTTTTGGTCTAACGTGAGCAAACGCGGCACCCAACGCGCGGACGGCTTTCTCATCTCTAAATGTTGATTTAATATGTGGCAAGCAAGTTCTTTTGACATGTTCATAACCTCTTCTACCTCTGTAACTTTAATTTGGAGGTTGTCTAGCTCCGTTTGGTGAACTTTGGTGATGTTTTCGTAGGTATATGTAGTTTTTGGACGTCCCGAACGTCTATCGACTCCCAAGCTCTTGCGGCCACGTATAAACTCAGCTGCCCAAAATTTAAATGTGTTTAATGATGTTGCAGGGTCCCCATATACAGAATCCAACTCGTCTTTGATTTGCGTAGGCGTATTTCATTTCAAAAACAAATATTTAATGGCAGCTAGATATTCGATTAGGTATGTCCATTTTCATAAAACACTCACATCAACTCACTCAAACGACTGTTACATAACAACTGAGCGTCCAAAATGGCTGAAGCTTTGGCGAGTAACTGTCAACAGATGGACAACGATATTCACTAGCTTTTATTTACGAGTGCTGCCATCTTCTTATTAAAGTCCGGAACTTTTCAGACCACCCTCGTACAAGTTATAGATGGTCCAACTGACGGTGTTGTGTATTTGAATACTATCCTGCGCTGACAAGTGACGTTGCTGTTAGCACCGTAGTTCTCAACATGCCTAAGTCATTAAGTCATTGTTCTCAAATAGTTTAAAGTTAGTCTTTCATAATCACCAGCGCTTCTAAGCTACAAATTAACATTTTGCTTTTACAACTTTAATCTCGTTACCACATTTATCGGTCTACCACCACACACATCATGTTTATTAACCTTTCCGGATCGCAGAAGATAAACTATAACGAAAATTATCGTTTATACGAGGCAAAATTGTATCGGGTATAGAAGCAGTTATTTTTAGTTTTTATGCTCTCTTCTTGGAATAAATCTTAACCTCACAAAGAATCACAGGATAAGTGCTCGTTCTCTTGTTTCGCTCGTGTAATACAGCACACACTCCGAGTTCGTATAACTGCACCTAATATTTCCAAACCGTGTCACTTTTTAATGTATGTTCAAACATTTAAAGTAAAGCAAATTTATCTGAGGAACTCACATGAGTTTCTTTACTCACTCTTCCGTAAAATGCGTTTATTACTTGTAGCTCAAGAGAAATAGAGGATTAGATCGCGAACCATGAGCGACACTTTGGGCGTAAAATCCATAGTAGCCCAGCACTGAGACGTCTCTCACAGCAACCCAGGTTCGGTCCCAGGAGAATCCATAGCAACAATGCCGTGACTTTGTGGGTTCGTAGAATTAAAATACCGAGTTGCAGAAATTAAAAATCTCCTTTATTTTCGTAGAAATACTCTTATAGATTACAGCAGCACTACGTTACATACACCATCAGTCTACCAAGGTGGATCACAATAACAAACAGTGACAGCAGATTACATCCTTAGCTCTCGTTACAACACTTTCAGCTGTCTCTCATTTCACAACACTGTTTCACAACTAACTCACTTTGCGAGCCGTCACTTGCTTAAATACCTAATTCTAGATTCGAGAAGGAAGGATAAAGAAACCAAATAATCAATATATTACCAGAAATTTCCATTTATCTCAGTTTGTTTGGGTAAGTCTTTTATTTCAAGCGCTATGTTTATCTGCCAATGCAAGCTCGTTATCTGAAACTTTATCCGCCGACTGTTTTCTTTTCTTTCTTTTTTTTTTTTCGAGTGGAGGAAAAATGCATGTTACGCACTTACCCTGGGATTACAGTGTGGGACTCTACTGGGGAATGGAACCACCAGCCCTACCCACTAATAAACCTCCACCGGTGAGTATTCAGGAGTGGTGCTGTGGCAGTACCGCTGTAAGCACCTGCGGATTCAAGGAAGGGATATATTGGCCCGGCCGAGGCCAGGTCCAAGGTGAGGATGACGGCAGGATGTAAGCATGACCAAGGCCCTGCTTACTCCCTTGCTTATTAGGAGCGGCCTTGTTTGGAAGTGAATGAGGAATTGTAGGGTCTCTGCGACGGTTGGTGTCGACCTCTGGTGTTGGGTACGTCGAACATCGTTTGAAGGCCTGCCACTTCCTCCTTGACGAGTCTTCGGGGCATAAATGAGTATGTGTCGCGTTGTTTGATGGAGAATTGATGCTTCTCCTCTATGTCCTCTCGCAATACTGCGAGCTCGGAGTTGATATCTGTGTGTGATGTAGCCTGCTCCACAGATGAAGTCCTGTGCTCTGTGAGAAGTTCCTCCATGTTGGTAAGCTTGGTCATTACGACCAGGAGCTTTGATTGGAGAGCCTCAACAACCTCCCCTAGCCCCCGGACTTGCTCCCTGAGCAGCTCCTGATTTGTGGTGTAGTTTGGTGTTGCCATCTGTTGGTGAATTTGTTGAGGCTGAGCACTCAACTGCTGCTGAGTGGTTGGCGGCGCAGGAGGGACAGGCGTTGCCTTCCTGCAGGGATGCAGGGGGCATAGCGACTGCCCAGTGAAGTGGCTGTGCCCACCGCAGGGGGCACAGTAGTGGCGACATCGGCGGAGGTCGTGCTCTCTGCAGACCGAGGTGAGGCTGGAAGCACCGCAGTAGTGGCACTTAGGCTCGGCTGCACAGGACTCGGCTGCATGCCCGTAGGTGCAGCATCGGCGGCAAGGAGCTTGATGGTCTTGTCGGTTGACTTCAGTGCGTAGCAACCGCCCTAATAAGGGTGGGCCGTTAGTTAAAGCAGCTTCCAGTTCCGCGTGGCTGGCTAGCTCCACCCGGACTAGTGGTGTCGGACCTCGGGCTGAGGTGATGCGTGTGGCCCTCATTGCTGACGGCAGTTTTCTTATTTGTGCCAAAACTTTAATGCCTGTTGTCGTGACAATTTATTAGACTTAAGATACTCACAAATGTTTTAAGAACTCACCGCTGTGTGATGTTTTTATATATGTCAAAAGGAAGTCTTTCGCTGCTTTTGCATTTCTTTTCTCCTCCTGATGTCACAAAAGTTATACAGTATTTTATAATACCCAACACAAAATTTCAGTGCAACTATTTCTAGAGAAGCAGTTTGAAGAAACTTGAACTGAGAAAAAATGCAAAATTTATAGGACCTTCTCTGTATGAATCTTTTGGGCAAAAACATAGTTGTGTTTTACTTTCATTAATAAAAAAGTCACTCCTTTATCTACAGTTGTTTACTGCCCAATATTTTCAAATATAACCATTATAATTCGTTTTCTTTGTTTGTGAATAAATTTTGTTTTTCGCATAGAAATTCTTTACGATGCAATTTTCGTCATAATTTTATGAAATTGAGAATAAGGAATCCTTATATTTTATAATTTGTTGTGAGTTTTACAGAGATATGCTTGGTTGCAAATGCAACTTAAATAAGTATTGAAACTTTAAGGTTAAAGTATAAAGTACTTACAAAAAGGGCTGTATATATTTCTTTCATCCCAAAATAAAATAAACACCAAATTTTACTTATCCACATATATGATTGTACCTGTTTGGCCCCGTAGCTCAGTCGGTAGAGCACTTGCGTGCCGTGCGAGGGGTCCCGGGTTCGATTCCCGGCTAGGGTGGGGGATGTTTCTCCCACCAAGACGATTTCCTCATCTTAGCCAAAGTCTGGAGGTGTAACTGAGACTGCGAATATGTGTATGTGATATAATGAATATAACCCAACGAATACGAGTTAACACCTTCGATATGTTCCACAGGAGAACGGCCGCCGATGTGACCATAGCAGTTTAAGTGCAAATAGAAAAAAAAAAATATTGTAGCTGAAACATGAAATTTGCCCCAAATTTTATACCGTGTTATTATATTGCTACTTAGACTTGAAGTGGAACATAATTATAGGGAAACTTTCAAGTTTTGCAGCAAGAAAAACAAACTTTATAAATGTCGGGGATAACAGTCAAGTTCCCAAGATCGTCCGCGACGTAGAAAGCAATCAGTAGAGTTATTCCGATACCCGGACGCTGATATTACCTTTGCCGCCTGTGCCTTAGGGCGTCGTAAAATCGGGAACCATCATAAATGTGCTTAGTCGGTGTGACGTCACATCGCTTGGGGCCTTAGCTTTATCGCCGTCCACTCTCTCGGCGGCCAAAACATACACCACCTGCATAAGAATAAGGAAATTTACATCGAGGGGCCAAAAAAAAGGACGCCTGTTATCAACAACTCCTCTACCTGTTACTCGTGGCACTACTCTGTCCTTGGTCGGTCAGGATTTACGGCATTACCATCCCTGTCTGCACCTGTCCTTCTCTCTACTTCAAGATAAACATTAACTTACTTTAATAACCAGAGAATACAGTTGACTTTAAGTGATAGTCAAATGTTTTATTTACGTGACATTCTCCACTCTTGTACAAAGGGTTATTGCTCTATGTACATCAAGATAAACATTATCTTATTGTAGTTACAAGGGAATACAGTAGACTAAGTGATTGTCAAATGTTTTAAAACTGGTTGCCCAGTTGATGCCTTTGTAATTCCATTCTCTTTGTATGTCTAAGAGATAAAAATGAATAACGGCTTATTGTTTGCGAATATTAGTATTGCAAGGTCCAAACAAATAAACAGGAATATCTCGGAAATGTTTCATTCCACACAAAGAATTTATCGAATATAAATTAGGTATTTAAAAAAAAAAATCTACATTTCTGTGTAATATAATTTTGTCTATCTCTTACAGTTTACCAGTTATACAGAAGTCAAGGTCGTTCAGAATAAAGAGAACTTCTAAGGACATTCCAGGGAATCCAAGATATTAATTTTGTTTGTAATGAAAACATATTTAATATATAGTAATTTAATTAAAATCGCTAGAGCTCATTTTGCATATAAGAGAGAGAGAGAGGAGAGAGAGACAGAGAGAGAGATTTTTTCTTAAAAAAGAACTGCATGCTGTATCGTTGAAAATAAATAATAAATGCAATTCTATATCAGTAGCTTGTGTACATAACGATTTCCGAGATATTCCTAGTAATTTGCCTGAATGTTTTAAAACCTTATTTTTCTCAGATAGGAAGTTCTTATTTATCTTTTATCTCTTGGACATGAAAAGAAAATGTCATCACCTAGACAACCAGTTTTAAAGCACTTATTATCGCTTAAAGTCTACTGTATTCCCTTGTAATTACAATAAGATAATGTTTATCTTGAAGTAGATAGAGCAATAAGTGTTTGTACAAGAACAGAGAAAGTCATGTATATAAAACACTTGACTATCACTTAAAGTCTACTGTATTCTCTTGTAACTACAATAAGATTATGTTTAACTTAAAGTAGACAGAGCAATAAGTGTTTGTTCAAGAGTAGAGAAGATCATGTGCCTGAAACACGTCACGACGCTTTCGTGTTTGCCCGCCACGGTAGCGTGGTGGTAGCATGTCTGCCTCACGTTCTAGAGGTCCCGAGTTCGAATCTCGTTCATGATGAGTTATCTGGATAAGGTTTTTTCCTGGGTTTTCCCTTTTCCTGAAAGATGATTGTCGGGAAACTATAAGCTATATGGACCCCGAGCTCATTTGAGCATCATTTCACGCATTCCATTCATCGGCTGATAGGACCTAACGTTGGAGGACGTAAATTACAAAAGTATAAAAAGAACGACGCTTTTGTTTACAGAGTGCCAACAGGAATTTTTCTCGCACAGAAAGGAGCTATCAGATACCTGGCAAAAATAACACGTACGAGTTCATGCTGGCCGTATTTTAAAAACTTTAACATGCTTACTCTTCCCTGTAGGTATATTTATTCAGCGAACAACAACTTTTGTACATTACAGTAATATAACCTTCCAAAATTCCAATGTCCACACATCTGAAGCAAGTAAAAAGAATAACTATACAGTTAAAGGCCAAAGGCTAAAACATTTTGAACATTAGCGCCAATACTTTGGTCCAAAACTGCTTAATAAGCTTCCGGAAAGACTAACAATACTGTCAGCTGATAAGTTTAGATCTAAACTGACTAAATTCTTGTTAAGCAGAGCCTATTACAGTATAGATGAATATTTTGATGACAACTTCGATGATTTTGAATAATTATGTTTATATATATCTGTGTGTGTGGTTGTGTGTGTGTGTGTGAGAGAGAGAGAGAGAGAGAGAGAGAGAGAGAGAGAGAGAGAGAGAGAGAGAGAGAGAGAGAGAGAGAGAGAGAGAGAGAGAGAGAGAGAGACAGACAGAGACAGAGAGAGAAGATGAAAATTTTTTTGACATTTCTTATCGTTTACTTTTAAGAGAGAATATGTATTACAAATGAACTGGCTTAATTATGTTCAAACAGTGTATTAAGTTGCAATAAATATGAATAGATATTGTAGAATAGTTACGTCTTTTTGGAAACAATTTTAAAGTATTTGAGAATCGCATGCACTAAGAGCGGTTTAAATACAGCAAAACGACAGGAAAACTTACACATATTAAATCTTAAGATAGGTAGGTACTGGTTTACTGTAAAAACTCGTAGCATATATGCAACAAAGTTTGAGAAAGAGATGAATGCATTGAACAGAAAAAAAATTAAAAAAGAATTGAATGTCATCCACGTTATCATTTCTACCCTGTAATCAGAAATATTTGCAGCAAAACGCTCGAAATGAATAATAATTCAAAAAGCAAGCCTTGTGATATTTATAATTTTGTATAATTTTCCACCAATAATGAAAATGACGCACTCACCTATTCAAGTAGTAAGCACTGTCCAACTACCCCTTTCTTACACAAACACTGACTGTGTTCAAAATACAAGTGGTTCGCAATGAACACACTGCCATCTAGCGGACACTGCATCAATACAACAAGATGAGCGTTGGAGCTCGGATTTGTAAGCAAAATCAAATGGTGAAATAAGCAAGCAAATACGCACGAAAAATGAAACAAATAAGCACAAAAATAAAAATATAATCATAAACATATTGTATTTTTATAATTTATAGCTTACTCAATCTTGTTACAGAACACGATAGAGTTATCTTGAGATTTTCTTGAGGGATGTTCAACTGTTTTTTTAATGAAGAATTTTTATACTGTGAAAAGGATCTCTCTACGTTACATGACGTTACTGGAACATGTAAAAAGCTCGCAGTTCATTATGAATGAATTTATCCTCGATGTACTCTTCTGTATCAGAAAGTTTTGAAGAAATTTTACACAGTATTTCGTAACCAGGATTTTTCGTTAATGCCCGAGTTTCTCAAAGGCAGTTTTAACAATGCTGTGAGTCTCTGAGGACAACGTTACTGAATATCAAAAGGACTTCATGAAAGTTTAACCTCCGCACATTCCGATGTCCACACATATGAAACAAGGGGAAAGAATAACTATAGAGTTAAAGGTCACAGGCTAAAACTTTTTGAACATAAGCCCCAATACTTTGGTCCAAATAAGCTTCCGGAAAGCCTTAAAAATACTGTGTCAGATGCTAAGTTTAAATCTAAACTGACTAAATTCTTGTTAAGCAGAGCCTATTACAGTATAAACGAATATGTTGATGAAGTGTATGTGTGTGTGTGTGTGTGTGTGTGTGTGTGAGAGAGAGAGAGAGAGAGAGAGAGAGAGAGAGAGAGAGAGAGAGAGAGAGAGAGAGAGGGTGAATGACAATTTTTTGACATTTCTAATCGTTAACTTTTAAGAGAGAGTATGTGTTAGAAATGACATGGCATAATTATGTTCAAACACTCTATTAAGTTGCAATAAATATGAATATGATTATGAATAGGTATTTTCCAGTAAACGTGAACGTAATGTCGTCCTACTTGCCATATATACGTGATGCAGAAAGAACATTTGAAACGTTGTTCCCCTAAACAAGAGACGTTCTGTTAGATAATCGCTGATGTTCCCTAACAAATCAAGCAGACCTACTCTGCGACATTCTGGAATCGCCTGGGATCATGTTGGCAAGTCCACCGGGAGGGGGAGGGGAGGAGTGAAGTGGTTTTGCACTGAAAGCCGCCGCAACTGAAAACCGACGTGCAGAAATTTATGACGTAATATCGAGGTGAAAATGTTTTCAAGTTTCCTTCCGGAAAGAACGTCGTCGCCGACGGTGCTGCGCTCTAAAGGTCGGGGTGTGAGGTCACACAACACTGTAGCTATATTATCTCCTAAATATGCGAATGCGCGCAGGAAAATTAAAGTCCCAAAGTAAGCAGTATTATGCTACGGGGAACACGTAACGTTTTACGTAATTAATTACACTGCGAAATTTCATTTTACCTTCCCTTTATCTGCTGTTGTTGCTACATGGCCCACAATGTGTGATATTTTTAATGTGTTTCGGTTAAGGTTAGCAGATGTACAGCTACTTACAAAAAGTTCTTCGATTTACAAAGTGTCTGCGAGAACACAAACCCAGGGCGGTGTTTGTGCTTACGCCAATTGATAGCTGATACGAAGATGTTAGGTTCAGAAAGGTTTCAAGAGGTAAGTCAGTTATCATCATGGTCCAAGAACACTACGGTACTCTATAACACTGTCTCTCTCTTCCATTTTTGTCCATTTCGGTGACATAACGTAATTATATGGGAATGTATCTGTAATACTTTGCTATTGATGAAATAATTTCTGTTTCTCGTTGTTGTATCTTTCATTTCGTAGTGACACTTCTGACACTGCTCCCCAATATTTCTGATGACTCCACTGCCAACTACTACAAAGGTTAACTACATGCCAGAGTATACGTGAGTCTAGATCAGTTAAGTTGACTGATGTAGACCAATAAATACAGTATTTGAAGTAAGTTGTACCATGGTGGTCTGAAAAGTTTCTGACCTCAACATGAAGATGGCAGCACTCGTAAATAAAAGCTAGTGTATTTCGTTGTTCATCTGTTGACAGTTACTCATCAAAGCTTCAGCGATTTTCGACGCTCAGTTGTTATGTAACAGTCGTTTGAGAGAGTTGATGTGAGAATTTTTATGAAAATGGACAAAATTGAGTATGGAGCTTTCATTAAATATATGTGTTTGTTTTTGAAGCCCGCCTCGGTAGCGTACATGCTAGCGTGTCTGCCTCACGTTCAAGAGGTCCCAAGTTCCAATCACGGTCAAGGTGAGTTACCTGGATAAGGTACTTCTGGGGTTTTCCTTATCCTTAAAGACGAATGTAGGGAAACTCTAAGCCCTATGGACCCTGGGCTCATTTGAGCATCATTTCACCCATTCAATTCATTCTCCGACCTAATTTAACATAGGAGGACGTAAATTCAAAAAACATTTTTGAAAAGCAATACGCCTACGCAAATCAAAGATGAGTTGGATTCTATGTATGGGGACTCTGCACCATCATTTACCACAGAAAATTTTGGGCAGCGGAATTTAAACGCGACTGTAAGTGTCTGGGAGACGATGAAATTTCGCGACGTCCAAAATCTACAACTACCGACTAAAACATCGCCAAATTCACCAAATGGTGCTAGACGACCGCCGAATTAACGAGAGAGAGCTGAGGCAACGAAAATGTCAAAACGACGTGTTTGCCACATATTAAATAAACATTTAAACACGTGTAAGCTGTCCGCGCGTTGGGTGTCGCGTTTTCTCACGTTAGATAACACGTTCGAATGAACATTTCCAACGCTCTGTTGGCGCGGTTTAGGCGCAATATATCCAAGTTTTGGCGCCGATTAATTGCCGTAGATGAAACTTGGATACACAATTATACGCTGAAAACAAAAATACAGTCCAAACAGTGGACTGCAAATAGGGAACCGACTCAAAATAATGGAAAACCCGTTTTTCGGCTAGGAAAGTAATGATGACTGTTTTTTTTTTTGGGGGGGGGATAATCATGAAGATATTTTAATCGAATATTTTCAGAAAGAAACAACCATTACAGGAGCTTACTATATATTACTCCACAAGTTGAAGGCAGAACTTCCGGAAAAACAGCCACATTTGTAGAAAATGAAAATCCAGTTTCATTAAGACAACTCACTGTCTCACACCTCAGCGGTTGTAATGGTGAAAATCCACATATTACGGCTTGAACTCCTTGACTTACAAGATCTAGCCCCAAGCGACTTCTTTTTGTTCCCTCATCTGAAAACTGCGCTCGCCGGACAAAGATTTTCGTCAATTGAAGAGGCAATCAACTTCGTGAACAACTATTTTGCAGAGAAAATCGTCGAGAACAATTTGGACGGTTTATAGAGATGGGAGCATCGCTGGGAGAAATGTGTAGAGTTACAAGGCGACTATGCTGAAAAACGCCGAGTACTATTTGGACGGGTTACAGAGATGGGAGCATCGCTGGGAGAAGTGTGTAGAGTTACAAGGAGACTATGCTGAAAAACGCCGAGTACTATTTGGACGGGTTACAGAGATGGGAGCATCGCTGGGAGAAATGTGTAGAGTTACAAGGAGACTATGTTGAAAAACGCCGAGTACTATCTGGACGTGTTACAGAGATGGGAGCATCGCTGGGAGAAGTGTGTAGAGTTACAAGGAGACTATATTGAAAAACGCCGAGTACTATTTGGACGGGTTACAGAGATGGGAGCATCGCTGGGAGAAATGTGTAGAGTTACAAGGCGACTATGCTGAAAAACGCCGACTACTATTTGGACGTGTTACAGAGATGGGAGCATGGCTGGGAAAAGTGTGTAGAGTTACAAGGAGACTATGTTGAAAAACGCCGAGTACTATTTGGACGTGTTACAGAGATGGGAGCATCGCTGGGAGAAGTGTGTAGAGCTACAAGGAGACTATGTTGAAAAACGCCGAGTACTATTTGGACGGGTTATAGAGATGGGAACATCACTGGGAGAAGTGTGTAGAGTTACAAGGAGACTATGTTGAAAAACGTCGAGTACTATTTGGACGAGGTACAGAGATGGGAACATCGCTGGGAGAAGTGTGTAGAGTTACAAGGAGACTATGTTGAAAAACGTCGAGTACTATTTGGACGGGTTACAGAGATGGGAACATCGCTGGGAGAAGTGTGTAGAGTTACAAGGAGACTATGTTGAAAAACGTCGAGTACTATTTGGACGGGTTACAGAGATGGGAGCATCGCTGAGAGAAGTGTGTAGAGTTACAAGGAGACTATGTTGAATAACGTCGAGTGCTATTTGGACGGGTTACAGAGATGGGAACATCGCTGGTAGAAGTGTGTAGAGTTACAAGGAGACTATGTTGAAAAACGTCGAGTACTATTTGGACGGGTTACAGAGATGGAGGCATCGCTGTGAGAAGTGTGTAGAGTTACAAGGAGACTATGTTGAAAAACGTCGAGTACTATTTGGACGGGTTACAGAGATGGGAGCATCGCTGAGAGAAGTGTGTAGAGTTACAAGGAGACTATGTTGAAAAACGCCGAGTACTATTTGGACGGGTTACAGAGATGGGAACATCGCTGACAGAAGTGTGTAGAGTTACAAGGAGACTATGTTCAAAAACGCCGAGTACTATTTGGACGGCTTACAGAGATGAGAGCATCGCTTAGAGAAGTGTGTAGAGGTACAAGGAGATTATGTTGAAAAACGTCGAGTACTATTTGGACGGGTTACAGAGATGAGAGCATCGCTTGGGGAAGTGTGTAGAGCTACAAGGAGACTATGATGTGTGTATATATATGGTGTGTGTGTGGGTGTGTGTGTATGTGTGTGTGTGTGTGTGTGTGTGTGTGTGTGTGTGTGTGTGTGTGTGTGTGTGTGTGTGTGTGTGTGTGTGTTGTGTCTTTTTTAAGTCGGAAACCTTTCAGACCACCCTCGTATAACTAAACTGTGACAATAATTCAATTGAATCGCATTCTGTTGTTAAGTTTGTATCACCCCATCACAGAAAAATTATCTGCAACATACAAATTTTATAAAAACACGTTTAATGTGTGCCAAAGTTATTAAATTGAACCTATTTTGAGTTGTGAGACAGGGTATTTACTCTGTGAATTGTTCAATGCTTATACCTTAATTTATGATGTTGGTTTTCTGAATTTTATCTATGTCAGTTTCATAACTGGTCATTGGGTTGGTAATATTCACAGTTTTCGAGAATTGTATTTCCTTAGGCACATAGGCCATACTAATTTGTTAGATGGCTCCACTTACATGGTGATTCTTTTGTAACACTTTTGAGTAATTTGTTGCTAGATGGAGTTATTTGCGAAATGGCACCCTGTATGGTTTAGTGGTATTGACTACAACAAGACATATCTCTGTCGTGTTGAAGTTATTAGTATTTTCCTTTGTACGTGCGGTCCTCGGTTCGAATGCCGGTGTTGAGGCTACAGTAGGCACAGTGTCTGTGGATTTATGTCCCCTGCGGTTAGTTGCACGTCCTCATAAACAAACAGTCACACAAAAGTCCGCACCTGGCGTTGTCCGAGTGCTTTTGTAATTAATTATAGTTGTGGAGTCACAAGGATTGATTAATTGCTTCGCCCACAATCAACACAGAATAATCTCGAAGCAGACATCTCTGTTTCGCAAGATATTTGATATGCTGCAAGATATCTACTGGATTATATATCCCTCCACTTAATTTAATGCTGTCGTAACCTGCTAAGGATTTAAATCATAACATGTAAAGAGATACTTTTATAATTTGCAGTTACATTCTTTATACAGGCTGCTATAGATGCGTAAGATAGACGATCAATCTTTAAGGGGGGACCGAGGTTTTAAAAATGATTTTTTCAAGAGGTCCTGAGTTCGAATCTCGGTCAGGATGAGTTCGCTGCATAAGGTTTTTCCGCGGGTTTCCCTTATCCTGTAAAGACAAATGTCGGGTAACTCTACGCTCCATTGACCCCGGATTCATTTGAGCATCATTTTACCCATTCCATTCATCGTCTGATATGACGACGTTGGAGAACGTAAATTACAAAAAAAAAAAAAAAAAAAAAAAAAAAAAAAAAAATTAAACTACTAAAGCTAGAGCCTCAATTTTTATACAGATATTACTAGCAACTGAAAATTGTGTATATCAGTTACCATTCAAATATATCACTGCATTTTTTATGTATGAATTAAGCTATACAACTCTTTACCTAAAATAAAAGTCTATATTCTTTAAAATGTATTGCACACTAGATGTTATTTTGTTACAATTAAATTCCCTAATAGCTTCATAACAAATGAACGGAGGCTGGCCCCGTAGCTCAGTCGGTGGAGCACCTGCTTGCCGTGCTAGGGGTCCCGGGTTCGATTCCCGGCTGTGGGGGTGGGGATTTTTCTCCGACCAAGATAATTCCTCATCTTCTCCAGAGTCTGGAAGTATGAATGAGAGTGCGAATGTGTGCGTGATCTAATGATTAAAAACCAAAAAAGATAACGAGTTAACACCTTCGGTATGTTCCAAAGGAGAACGGCGGTCGATATGACCATAGCAGTTAAAGGCAGGGTATAAATAGAACAAGCAAAATAAAAAAATGAACGGATAGGATTTCTGAAATTCAGAACGCTTATTTATAAATACTTATTTTATATGTCAATACGAAAAAACTCCAAAAATCAGTGCTTGATTGTAGTAATTATTTTCTAAAAATCATAATATGACCAATATCAAAATCCCCGTATATCAGTGTGTTGCACAGCTTCTGAAGTGTATTGTGTACATTTTTCATAGCTCTAGCTTTCATATCGTGGGAGAAAATCGATTTTGAATATGAAAAAAGCAACAAAAAACCTAATTTGAGAAAAATGGCTTTAAAGTTTTTATTAATTTTATATAAAAGTATTTAATTCCGTTATATTAGTAAGTTTCAGCACTGTAATTTACAGTTTCTTCCCACCTAGCAGCCTCTTGAGCCTTAAGTTTTAGATGTATTTACTGAAATAGTAGTCTGTTTTCACATTTGAAGCTGATATCGCATACATGGAGATATAAAGTAAACATGGCCACCTGTAATTCAACGTAAGTTAGTAACCAAGCAGGCCATATAGATGATGCAACAAATGCTTAGGCTCCATGAAATCCCAAATTGTGACATAGGACCAATCAGAATTAAGTATTGCGGTGGCTTAGCAACAAAAACAGAAAAAAAGAGTCGATGATCTTGTTCTTAATTATTTTTCTTCTGGCTTTAACTCTCGAAGAGGGTAGACGTGTTTTCGGTAAAAGACTTCTTGTAACTACGAGAAGTTTTTGGAGTTCATAATTTATGAACGTTTAGTAAACGTTTAAAATATACATCGAAGGCGCGACACTATGATAAATAATTTAAGTAAAGAAAACCCGTTGCATCATTTATTAATAAAGGAAGAAAATTAAAATATAGTAAAGGGGTATATACATCAGTGGAAAAAGACGCATGTAAAGAAGTAAATGATGTCGAGAAATATAATTCCAAGTAAATTGAAACGGTGTAAATTATTTTATTCTATAGTTGCCCAAAAGTGAAATCCCTTTTGTGTCAGAGAAGTTTCACATCTCATCGCTCGCCACAGTTGCCGGAGAGAGGATCTATAGAAATCTTCGAAACTTCATCTTCACGGCTTTTAGACGAAAGGTTCATAGCTTCTACGTCAAGGTAAAGTTTGGCTTCTACATGCGTCGCCACACCGAGGGAGCGCGAATCTTTTGCACGTGTGGGTGTAGGCCTCACGAAGGGACGAATCCAAATTCACATATGTCACTGCATCGTGTGATATAAATCCAACCCACACGGAGGGGAAGCAAATGAGAAGCTAAATGAGAAGCAAAACCACAGGCATACTACAGGTCAGTATTGGCTACACTGAGGAAGCACATTGCAAAGAAACGACCACAGCTTTATCGGACTGGATGGTGACTTCATCATGACAATGCACAGCCTCACGTTGCAAATCTAGTCATACAGTTTCTGGCTCCACTCAACATTACCTGTGTACTACATCCACCTTCTAGCCCCAATCTTGCACCCTGTGACTTTTTTATTTCCACCATTAAAGGCAAAGCTTAGGGTTATTCGATTTGAAAACTTTGAAGCAGTGCTCAAGAAAACTGAGGCGATTCTGAAGGATCTGACAAAGAATGGTCTGCAGCACGTGTTCAAGGACTGGCAGAAATGCTATAAAAAGTGCATGTAAATATTGAATTGCAGTAAGAAACATTTGTGAAAAAAGTCTCACTCTTTGTTGATCAGCCCTCTTTGTTTGCAATAGAAAAAATTACCTTTTAATAAAAAAAGACAAGCTTATTAATGCGCTGGTACGGATGTTTTCTGGTAGGCGACAAATGTTTCAAACTGCCAACAAAAGTCAATTTCCGTTACGTCAGCACATTAAAGTAAATCACATTCAAGAAGACGACGACGACAAGTGATAAATGAACGCAGTCGATGTGTTAATGCGCGTACAGTAGAAACGCAATTCATCTATTTGGTAGTTATAACGTCGTTCTTCCGTAGCCATGGTAACCAACCGGCTGTGGTCTACGCTACAGCTCGGAGGATAACGGAGTGGTAGTTAAATTATTTAGAGTGAGTCCGTAACACTAATTGCATAAAAGGAAAATCGTCAGCACCTGCTTGCTTCGTTACATGATTAACGACAAATTTTCGCTTACAGTTCCTTCCGTGTTCGTTCAAGCTACCATAGCACCTATCACGCAAATTATTTAGCAAATATTTTTTGCATTAAATACATTGCAACAACAGACAAAATACTTAACTTTACTTTTCTGACAATGTTATCAGTTATACTCTTAATATTGAAAGATTTTAATATAGCTCTTACAACGTAAGAAATAGGCAAGGATCTCACTACACAAAAACTGAATATCGTTTTAAAGCAAATAATTTGTTTCAAAAATGCTTTCTGTAGTGAACCATTTCTGAGATATTCCTTGTCATTTGCCTCCATTTTCTAATATTTATAGTTTTCTGAAATAAAAACAGGTTTCCCAACATTATATCTCTTGGACATAAAAGAGAATGTATTCACCTAGACCACCAGCTGCCTATAACTATCAATTATATACTACTGTATTCCCTTATTTTTAATTTAGTTCATCCATATTACCTTAAGCCATATCGGACGATGAATGAAATGGGTGAACTGATGCTCAAATGAGTCCGGGGTCCATGGAGCTTAGGGTTACCTGACATTTGTCTTCCAGGATAAGGGAAAACTGCGGAAAATCTTTATCCAGGTAACTCGCCCTAGCCGAGATTCGAACTCGGAACCTCTTGAACGTGAGGCAGACATGCTACCATCCACGCTACTAAGGCGGGCCTGCATTCCCTTCTAACTATAATAAGATATCGTTTTTCTTGAAGTAGATAGAGAATAAGTGTCTGTACTAGAGTAGAGAATGTAATGTATTTAAAACATATGAATATCACCTAAAGTCTACTGTATTCCCTTGTAACTACAGTAAGATAATGTTTATCTTGAAGCTGATAGAGCCATTAGTGTTTGTAAAAGAATAGAGAAAGTGATTTGACTATCACTTAAAGTCTACTGCATTCCCTTGTAACTACAATAAGATAATGTTTATCTTGAAGTAGATAGAGCAATAAGTGTTTGTAAAAGAGCACAGAAAGTCATGTATTTTATTTAGATTTTAGATTTAGATTATTACTGTGCATATTCCAAAATTTTACAATATAGGGGTTTAGGCTACAATTATTTGCCTTTTCTTTGTTGCGAACTTGGCTTACATGACATCCTAGTCTTCTGCTCTGCCAGGTATCTCTCAACCTCAATACCTCCTTCTTACTTAATTAGTCTCATTCTTCCACCTTATCTTTCTTTTTTTCATATTCTTTACATTCATTTGTCCTTATCTGGTTGCTACCTTGGCTTACATGACACCCTGGTCTTCTGCTCTGCCAGGTAGCTCTTAACCTCCATGCCTCCTTATTACTTAATTAGCCCCATTCTTCCCCCTCATCTTTCCTTCTTATATTCTTTATATTTCTTGCCCAGTTTTCTTTTACTTTCCGTAAGAACTCAGCAATACTTCTTACCTTCTTTCGCTCCCTGCCCGTTAACATTTTTATCGCTACCAACCTCCTCTCTACTTTCTCCCATTTTTCTTCCCAAACCTTTTTTCTCCACATTGCAACCTCCTCGCATTCTGTTACATAGTGTTCTATGCTTTCTTCCCCCCCCCCCCACACAATTCACAAATTACCTTTTCCCAACAACTTACCCTCTTAGAAATGTTGCTCCTGCTCTCATCCAAGCTAACCCTTCTCTCTCTTGCCTAATGCAGTAATGTACATATGCTTCTCGTCCCCAATTTCTCTTTATATGCTTGTAAAGTTGCAATAATTTCATATTTTCTAGACTTAGCCATATTTCCTGTCTTTCTATATCTTCTATTCTGCATTTTGCCAATTTACCCACATCGCTTGTATTTCTTTCCTCTAAACTCCATATATCTCCCATTCCTATAAAGTCAAGTATATAAACCATCTTACTATCACTTAAAATCTACTGTATTCCCTTGTAAGTACAATAAGATAATGTTTATCTTTAAGTAGATAGAGCAATAAGTGTTTGCACAAGAGTTGAGAAAAACACGAGTCAGTTGGAGAATGTAGTGTCATGTTGGCGCGTAGGACATAGTATCTGAATGATTTAGAGTGGCTGGAAGGAGATCAGAAGATCCGTGGTTCTAATCCCGGCTATGGCATTGCATTTTTCAGTCTAGCTCTATCCTTTCATAGTGCGTCCTACACACGGCTAGTGTGAAAGAACAATTAATTTCCAATAATGGTCCGAACTATAAATCTCGGAACTTAAAGTACATTCAGCATAGTAAGTCGTCATTAAGGTAATTGTCTCATGTGTTTATGAGGACTCCTAGTGGTTTACCGGGAAAAATAAGTGTGAGTTGGAGACATTAAGGCAAGGCTGCACTGAGAATTCCAAAATCTATAATAATAAACCTATAATTGTAAACCTTTAGCCACATAATTAAAGTATCATTTTAAACTTGCATGCGAATTTTTATATTGCTACACCAAATAGTTCTTAATTATTAATTAATTTTTTTGAAAATATTCTAAAAATTAACAATACTCTAAACGTCAAAAAATTAAGCTTTTAATTTGAATCTCTGTTTCTGGCTAGTATAGAGCAATTTTAAAAGAACCACATTCTTATTTTTGGAATATTTTTGTGGCATTTGTTCTAAACGATTTCCCATGTGTTAGTTCTCAAAATTATGAAAATATTAACTTAGTTTATTTCTTAACACCATATAATTTTCAAAACAGTTAACAAAAAGGGGAATGTCAGGTTTCTTATTTACATAATATGTACCAATCCTGGGAGTTTCACCAAGTTAAATGGAAAAATTTGACGCGTGAGGCATTTTGTATACTGAAAAGTGTTAGAAAAAATGATTCTCAGAAAATGAATTTTAAAGTCATGACTGGTACTTTTAACGATTTTAACGATCTTTAAACTGTTACGTAATGGCCTAAAATGGTGCAAGTTATAAAAACAGCAAGCCATATATTACTACACACCCTAAGCTACCAAAAATGCCAAAAAATATTCCATGATTTTCGACATTTTCAGCAAATTTTCTGTGTAGCCTTGCCCTAATGTCATGTTTGCACGTTGGCCATAGTAGCTGAATTTTTAGAGCCTCTGGATGGAGATCAGAATGTCCGTAGTTCAAATCCCGCCTATGGCATTGAATTTTCCAGTCTGGCTCTATTCTTTCAGAGTAGAGAAATTCATGTATTTAAGTAAAACATTTGATTATCACTTAAAATATACTGTATTCACTTGCAACTACAATTATATAAAGTTTATCTTGAAGTGGACAGAGCAATATGTGTCTTTACAAGAGCAGAGAAAGCCATGCATATATAACATTTGACTATCACTTAAAGTCTACTGTATTCCCTTGTAACTACAATAATATATTTTTTCTCTTGAAGTAGATGGAGCAATAAGTGTTTGTACAAGAGCAGAGAAAGCCATGCATATATAACATTTGACTATCACTTAAAGTCTACTGTATTCCCTTGTAACTACAATAAGACATTTTTTCTCTTGAAGTAGATGGAGCAATAAGTGTTTGTACAAGAGTAGAGAAAGCCATGTATATAAAACATTTGACTATCACTTAAAGTCTACTGTATTCCCTTGTAAATACAATAAGATATTTTTTCTATTGAAGTAGATGGAGCAATAAGTGTTTGTACAAGATTAGAGGAAGATATGTATGTAAAACATTTGACTATCACTTATAAACTACTTTATTCCCTTGTAACTATAATAAGATAATGTTATCTTAAAGTAGATAGAGAAATACATATTTCTACAAAAGTAGAGGAAGTCATGTATATAAAACATTTGACTATTAAGATAATGTTTATCTCAAAGTAGATAGAGCAATAAGTGTTTGTATAAGAGTAGAGAGAGTCATGTGAGTGCACCACGTCAATATAAACGTGAGCTATGACAATAATATAAAGCAGACGGGCGTGTAATGCGATGCAGCGTGTTATAACTCACAGCCTGTTTATTGTTTACTCGGGACATCTGTTTGATGGACACGCGGAACATCTGCCAAGCTTCACGCAATTAAACGGGCAACCTTAAAACACACACATCTGCATATTCATATATCGAGTCATTATGGTGCTGTAATCGCAGCACGAAAGAAGCCTGAATTATGAGCCATTCAGGTCTTGTTTAAAAACACGTTTTACCTAATCGAGATGCATTGTTCATTTCCATCTGTTTATGGGACATGCAGTTCACGGAGTAAACGCTGCAGATAAATGGCACTGTACTTGTAAACTGCACCGAAAAATTCTTTACCGATATTCCACCACAAATACTCGGTTTGAGACCCTCTGCAAACAAAATAATCACTTTGGAAATTGATTTAGCTGGTTGTTTTAAGAATTTAAATCAAACATTAAATTTAATTCAATACGAAATTTGACATACAAATGCAGCATCCTCCGCAGTTGGACCGAATATTTTTCAAGGAAATTGGAAAACCAAAGCATTCTGACTGTCTCAAAAATGAGCCTTAAAAATTTGTAGTACAAAGAGGGACAGAATTTATTTATATAACTTTGTATTTACAGTATTTTATACACATAACAAACATATTTTTGTTTATCTAGTAACACAAATTGACTGATTAACATAGCTATCTCAGCCTGCTTGACTCTCAGGCCTTCTAGTATTGCTGAGTAACATAATCACCCTTATGTCATCTACTGTAATTTGCTATCTGTTTCCCCCTGTTCCAAAATGCTAGCTAGCTCAGCCTGCTTGCACCTCAGGCCTTCTGCCATTATGAGGAACTTAGTCATCATTCTGTCATCGAACTCTTGTTTGCTGTTTCCCCTTGTTTCAGCACACTAACTAGCTCAGACTGCTTGACCTTCAGGCCTTCTAACATTGCTGAGTAACAAAGTCACCCTTCTATCATCTACTCTAGTTTGCTATCTGTATCTTCTTGTCCCAGAACACTAACTAGCTCAGCCTGCTTAGCTCCCAGGCCTTCTAGCATTGCTGAGTACCATGGTCGCCCTTCTATCATCTACTCTAGTTTGCTATCTGTATCTTCTTGTCCCAGAACACTAACTAGCTCAGCCTGCTTAGCTCCCAGGTCTTCTAGCACTGATGAGTAGCATGGTCGCCCTTCTATCGTCTACTCTAGTTTGCTATCTGTTTCCTCTTCCTGTCCCAGAACGCTAACTAGCTCAGCCTGCTTAGCTCCCAGGTCTTCTAGCACTGATGAGTAGCATGGTCGCCCTTCTATCATCTACTCTAGTTTGCTATCTGTATCTTCTTGTCCCAGAACACTAACTAGCTCAGCCTGCTTAGCTCCCAGGCCTTCTAGCATTGCTGAGTACCATGGTCGCCCTTCTATCATCTACTCTAGTTTGCTATCTGTATCTTCTTGTCCCAGAACACTAACTAGCTCAGCCTGCTTAGCTCCCAGGTCTTCTAGCATTGCTGAGTAGCATGGTCGCCCTTCTATCGTCTACTCTAGTTTGCTATCTGTTTCCTCTTCCTGTCCCAGAACGCTAACTAGCTCAGCCTGCTTGACTCCCAGGTCTTCTAGCATTGCTGAGTAGCATGGTCGCCCTTCTATCGTCTACTCTAGTTTCCTATCTGTTTCCTCTTCCTGTCCCAGAACGCTAACTAGCTCAGCCTGCTTAGCTCCCAGGTCTTCTAGCATTGCAGAGTAGCATAGTCGCCCATCTATCATCTACTCCAGTTTGCTATCTGTTTCCTCTTCTTGTCCCAGAACACTAGCTAGCTCAGCCTGCTTGACTCCCAGGCCTTCTAGCATTGCTGAGTAACATAGTCACCCATTTATCATTTACTCCAGTTTGCTATCTGGTTCCTCTTCTTGTCCCAGAACACTAGCTAGCTCAGCCTGCTTGACTCCCAGGCCTTCTAGCATTGCTGAGTAGCAAAGTCACGTTCTATCATCTACTCTAGTTTGCTATGTGTTTCCTCTTCTTGTCGTAGAACACTTATTAGCTCAGCCTGCTTGAATCCCAGACCTTCTAGCATTGCTGAGTAACATAGTCGCCCATTCATCATCTACTCCAGTTTGCTATCTGTTTCCTCTTCACGTCCCAGTACACTAACTAGCTCAGCCTGCTTGACCTTGAGGCCTTCTAGATCTTCTGAGTAACATAGTCGCCCATTTATCATCTACTCCAGTTTGCCATCTGTTTCCTCTTCTTGTCCTAGAACACTAGCTAGCTCAGCTTGCTTGACCCCCAGGCCTTCTAGCATTGCTGAGTAACATAGTCGCCCATTCATCATCTACTCCAGTTTGCTATCTGTTTCCTCTTCATGTCCCCGTACACTAACTAGCTCAGCCTGCTTGACCTTGAGGGCTTCTAGATCTTCTGAGTAACATAGTCGCCCATTTATCATCTACTCCAGTTTGCCATCTGTTTCCTCTTCTTGTCCTAGAACACTAGCTAGCTCAGCTTGCTTGACCCCCAGGCCTTCTAGCATTGCTGAGTAACATAATCACGCTTCTGTCATCTACTCCAGTTTTCTATCTGTTTCCTCTTCTTTGTCCCAGAACAATAACTAGCTCAGCCTGCTTGACTCCCAGGCCTTCTAGCATTGCTGAGTAACATAGTCGCCCATTTATCATCTACTCCAGTTTGCTATCTGTTTCCTCTTCATGTCCCAGTACACTAACTAGCTCAGCCTGCTTGACTCCCAGGCCTTCTAGCATTGCTGAGTAACATAGTCGCCCATTTATCATCTACTCCAGTTTGCTATCTGTTTCCTCTTCTCGTCCTAGAACACTAGCTAGCTCAGCCTGCATGACTCCCAGGCCTTCTAGCATTGCTGAGTAACATAGTCGCCCATTTATCATCTACTCCAGTTTGCTATCTGTTTCCTCTTCTTTGTCCCAGAACAATAACTAGCTCAGCCTGCTTGACTCCCAGGCCTTCTAGCATTGCTGAGTAACATAGTCGCCCATTTATCATCTACTCCAGTTTGCTATCTGTTTCCTCTTCATGTCCCAGTACACTAACTAGCTCAGCCTGCTTGACCTTGAGGCCTTCTAGCCTTTCTGAGTAACATAGTCGCCCATTTCTCATCTACTCCAGTTTGCCATCTGTTTCCTCTTCTTGTCCTAGAACACTAGCTAGCTCAGCTTGCTTGACCGCCAGGCCTTCTAGCATTGGTGAGTAACATAATCACGCTTCTGTCATCTACTCTAGTTTGGTATCTGTTTCCTCTTCTTGTCCCAGAACACTAACTAGCTCAGCGTGCTTGGCTCCCAGGCCTTCTAGCATTGCTGAGTAACATAGGCACGCTTCTGTCATCTACTCTAGTTTGCTATCTGTTTCCTCTTCTTTGTCCCAGAACAAAAACTAGCTCAGCCTGCTTGACTCCCAGGCCTTCTAGCATTGCTGAGTAACATAATCACGCTTCTGTCATCTACTCTAGTTTGCTATCTGTTTCCTCTTCTTTGTCCCAGAACAAAAATTAGCTCAGCCTGCTTGACTCCCAGGCCTTCTAGCATTGCTGAGTAACATAGTCGCCCATCTATCATCTACTCCAGTTTGCTATCTGTTTCCTCTTCTTGTCGCAGAACACTAACTAGCTCAGTGTGCTTGACTTCTAGGCCTTCTAGCATTGCTGAGTAGCAAAGTCACCCATTTATCATCTACTCCAGTTTGCCATCTGTTTCCTCTTCTTGTCCCAGAACACTAACTAGCTCAGTCTGCTTGACTTCTAGGCCTTCTAGCATTGCTGAGTAGCAAAGTCACCCTTTTATCATCTACTCCAGTTTGCTATCTGTTTCCTCTTCTTGTCGCAGAACACTTATTAGCTCAGCCTGCTTGACACCCAGGCCTTCTAGCATTGCTGAGCAACATAGTCATCATTTTATCATCTACTCCAGTTTGCCATCTGTTTCCTCTTCTTGTCCTAGAACACTAGCTAGCTCAGCTTGCTTGACCCCCAGGCCCTCTAGCATTGGTGAGTAACATGGTCGTACATCTATCGTCTACTCCAGTTTGCTGTCTCTTTCCTCTTCTTTTCCCAGAACACTAACTAGCTCAGCCAGCTTGGTCCCCAGACCTTCTAACATTGCTGAGTAACATAGTCGCCCATTTATCATCTACTCCAGTTTGCTATCTGTTTCCTCTTCATGTCCCAGTAAACTAACTAGCTCAGCCTGCTTGACCTTCAGGCCTTCTAGCATTTCTGAGTAACATAGTCGCCCATTTATCATCTACTCCAGTTTGCCATCTGTTTCCTGTTCTTGTCCTAGAACACTAGCTAGCTCAGCTTGCTTGACACCCAGGCCTTCTAGCATTGCTGAGTAACATAATCACGCTTCTTTGATCTACTCTAGTTTGGTATCTGTTTACTGTTCTTGTTCTAGAACACTAGCTAGCTCAGCTTGCTTGACACCCAGGCCTTCTAGCATTGCTGAGTAACATAATCACGCTTCTTTGATCTACTCCAGTTTGCCATCTGTTTACTGTTCTTGTCCTAGAACACTAGCTAGCTCAGCTTGCTTGACACCCAGGCCTTCTAGCATTGCTGAGTAACATAATCACGCTTCTTTGATCTACTCTAGTTTGGTATCTGTTTCCTCTTCTTGTCGCAGAACACTTATTAGCTCAGCCTGCTTGACACCCAGGCCTTCTAGCATTGCTGAGCAACATAGTCATCATTTTATCATCTACTCCAGTTTGCCATCTGTTTCCTCTTCTTGTCCTAGAACACTAGCTAGCTCAGCTTGCTGGACCCCCAGGCCCTCTAGCATTGGTGAGTAACATGGTCGTACATCTATCGTCTACTCCAGTTTGCTGTCTCTTTCCTCTTCTTTTCCCAGAACACTAACTAGCTCAGCCAGCCCAGACCTTCTAACATTGCTGAGTAACATAGTCGCCCATTTATCATCTACTCCAGTTTGCTATCTCTTTCCTCTTCATGTCCCAGTAAACTAACTAGCTCAGCCTGCTTGACCTTCAGGCCTTCTAGCATTTCTGAGTAACATAGTCGCCCATTTATCATCTACTCTAGTTTGCCATCTGTTTCCTGTTCTTGTCCTAGAACACTAGCTAGCTCAGCTTGCTTGACACCCAGGCCTTCTAGCATTGCTGAGTAACATAATCACGCTTCTGTCATCTACTCTAGTTTGGTATCTGTTTCCTCTTCTTGTCCCAGAACACTAGCTATCTCATCTTGCTTGACCCCCAGGCCTTCTAGCATTGCTGAGTAACATAGGCACGCTTCTGTCATCTACTCTAGTTTGGTATCTGTTTCCTCTTCTTGTCCCAGAACACTAGCTACCTCAGCCTGCGTGGCTCCCAGGCTTTCTAGCATAGTTGAGTAGCATAGTCACTCTTCCATTGTTTACTCTAGTTTGCTGTTTCCCCTTGTCCCAGTACACTAGCTAGCTCAGTCTGCGTGGCTCCCAGGCCTTGTAGCATTGCTGAGTAGCATAATCACCCTTCTATCATCTACTCTTGTTTGTTCTTTGTCACACCTTGTTGTCGCAGTACATTCTCCTGTCTAACCTCTCCTTTTATCTACTTCTGTTTTGCTTCCCTAAATTTCTATGTTTACTTTGGTTTTTCCCTGTAACTATTTTTATGGCTCGCGGTTTATCTGAAGTAGGTAGAGCAGTAAGATTTTGTACAGGAGTAGATAGACTCTTGTATACAAAACATTTGTATACACTTAAAGTCTACTGTATTCCCTTGTAACTGTAATAAGATAATGTTCAACTTGAAGTAGATAGAGGAATAAGTTCATTGTACAAGAGTAGAGAAACTCATGTGTGTAAAACATTCGACTGCCACTTAAGGTCTACTGTATTACCTTGTAACTACAGTAAGATAATGTTTATCTTGAAGTAGATAGAGCAATACGTGTTTGTACAAGAGTAGAGAAACTCATGTGTGTAAAACTTTTGACTATCACTTAAAGTCTACTGTATTACCTTGTAACTACAGTAAGATAATGTTTATCTTGAAGTAGATAACGCAATAAGTGTTTGTACAAGGGTAGAGAAAGTCATATGAGAGTTTTGTACAATATCAGTGAGGTATTACATCATTTACAGACGAAACTCATTTGTTAAAGTATATCGTTTGTTTAATTGGTTTTGGCGTCAACATTAGCGACGCTTGTTCCGATGTGAAAAATCAATTGATGGCTTTCCAATCAAGAGAGTTGTTTCAGCACAGTAAGTTCGCAAAGTCATTACTTGCTTTAACTCAAATAATAGCAAACGTTACTCATATTAAGTACAAAGGGGTTCCATTCCACTAACAGATGTCAATACGTTTTGAAACTTACTTTAACGTAGTATGTAGAAGTACGACTCGAGATAATCATGTGAGTGCAGACAATCAGACCTTGTTTTGTTTTGTAAGTGAAATGGAACGCGAGTGTACCTCCAAAGAAATCTGCAGCGTGTTTAAAATTCCACAAGCCCGTCTCGTGAATGGGGTCCGAAATTCCAGAAGTGTTTGTGTTGTCTTCTGGAACTTG
Organism: Mantis religiosa; assembly: GCA_030765055.1. Classification (NCBI taxonomy): domain Eukaryota; kingdom Metazoa; phylum Arthropoda; class Insecta; order Mantodea; family Mantidae; genus Mantis; species Mantis religiosa. The sequence goes on along the minus strand of CM060947.1, from coordinate 248,626,091 downwards.
CTTTACACACGTCCTCTTTAAACTGGGTCCTACTAGTTAAGATCACAACGTTGGCCTGTTTCGGTGCAGGATTTAATAGCTATACCTGAGAGAGGTATCAGGTGTAGTCGGACAGTGTCAAAATTGAGACTTCACGATGAAAGCCCCCACATCCTTCGGGGTCTAGAGGATATTCTTGTGACGGCTGTTTCATGTTTTTCAAATATTTAAGAATATGTTTTTATTTGTTCTGGAAAAAGTAATTTGTACAAAATATAAAATGTGAAACTTGGTAGGCCAATGCAAATTAAATGTTACATAATAGTGTTTCTATTACTAGTTACAATAATGCAATTACGTAGTGTGGTGTCGTGGACCAATGAAATTAAAGTAATTTATTGTGCTAGAAACAAGTGCAGAGAACCCTGAATTGTCAGATAGCTCAGTGCCATTTGGCAGACAATGGTCCTAAGAGTAAGACGTGATTCTGGTGTCAGCATCTTTCAAAGAATATTTTCAGGGAAACACCCACCGTTTACACGTAAACTATTTCAAAAATTTTGAAAGTTTCAAAAGTTAACATTTTTATTAAAGTATTAATTGTATAAGACATTTGCATAAAAATATAAAATGTGTATAGCTGGTCTGAAGAGTTTCCGACGTAATAAAGAATCAAGATATTTTTACAAAAACATTTCTTTCAACATAATCTCCTTGTAACTGTACACACTTTTCCCAGCAATGCTCCCATCTCTGTAACCCGTCCAAATAGTACTTCGCGTTCTTCAACATAGTCTCCTTGTAACTCTACACATTTCTCCCAGCGATGCTCCTATCTCTGTAACACGTCCAAATAGTACTCCGCGTTTTTCAACATAAGTCTCCTTGTAACTCTACACATTTCTCCCAGCGATGCTCCTATCTCTGTAACCCGTCCAAATAGTACTCCGCGTTTTTCAACGTAAGTCTCCTTGTAGCTCTACACATTTCTCCCAGCGATGCTCCTATCTCTGTAACACGTCCAAATAGTACTTCGCGTTCTTCAACATAGTCTCCTTGTAACTCTACACATTTCTCCCAGCGATGTTCCCATCTCTGTAACCCGACCAAATAGTACTCGGCGTTTTTCAACATAGTCTCCTTGTAACTCTACACACGTATGCCAGCGATGTTCCCATCTCTGTAACCCGTCCAAATAGTACTCGCCGTTTTTCAACATAGTCTCCTTGTAACTCTACACACTTCTCCCAGCAATGCTTCCATCTCTGTAACACGTCCAAATAGTACTCGGCGTTTTTCAGCATAGTCTCCTTGTAACTCTACACACTTCTCCCAGCGATGCTCCCATCTCTGTAACACGTCCAAGTAGTACTCCATATTTTTCAACATAGTCTCCTTGTAACTCTACACACTTATCTCAGCGATGTTCCCGTCTCTGTAACCCGTCCAAATAGTACTCGCCGTTTTTCAACATAGTCTCCTTGTAACTCTACACACTTCTCCCAGCGATGCTCCCATCTCTGTAACACGTCCAAATAGTACTCGACATTTTTCAACATAGTCTCCTTGTAACTGTACACACTTCTCTCAGCGATGTTCCCGTCTCTGTAACCCGTCCAAATAGTACTCGCCGTTTTTCAACATAGTCTCCTTGTAACTCTACACACTTCTTCCAGCGATGCTCACATCTCTGTAACACGTCCAAATAGTACTCGGCGCTTTTCAACATAGTCTCCTTGTAACTGTACACACTTTTCCCAGCGATGCTCCCATCTCTGTAACCCGTCCAAATAGTACTCGGCGTTTTTCAACATAGTCTCCTTGTAACTTTACACACTTCTCCCAGCGATGCTCCTATCTCTGTGACCCGTCCAAATAGTACTCGGCGTTTTTCTCTGCAAAATGAATGTTCCCGAAGGTGATTGCCTCTTCATTTGACGAAAATCGTTGTCCTCCGAGCGCAATTTTCAGATGTTGGAACAAACTTAAGTCGCTTGGGGCTGGGTCTGGTGAGTCAAGCAGTTCAAACCGTACTTCGTGGATTTTCGCCATGGCAACCGCTGAGGTTGTCCTGGTGAAACAGGATTTTTTGTTTTCTGCAAATGTGGCCGTTTTTACATACGTTCTGCCTGAAGCTTGTCAAGTAATGGTGCGTAGTATGCTGCTGTAATGACTTTTCCGTTTTGAAGATAATCGATTAAAATAACTCCATGACTATCCCAAAAAACAGTCGGCTTGATTTTCCAATATAAAAAATTTGCTTTTGTAGGAGCCGGTTCCCGCTCTGCAGTCCACTGTGTTGACTATATTTTTATTTGGAGGTACATTTATGTATCCATGTTTAATCTAAAGAAATTAATCGGCACCAAAACTCGGATATATTGCGCCTAAACTGCGCCAACAAAGCGTTGGAAATGTTCATTCGAACACGTTTTTGGTCTGACGTGAGCACGCACGGTATCCAACGCGTGGACAGCTTTCTCATGCCTTAATGTTGATTTAACATGTGACAAACACGTTCTTTTGACATCTTCATAGCCTCAGCTATCTCTGCCACTTTAATTCGGTAGTCATCTATCATCATTTGGTGAACTTTGGCGATGTTTTCGTCGGGAGTTGCAGTTTTTGGACGTTCCAAATGTTTGTCGTCTCCCAAGATCGTACGGAGATGTTTCATTTCTGCTGCCCAAAATTTCACTGTGGTAAATGATGGTGCCTATTTGGTCCCCATATATAGAATCGAAATCATTTCGGATTTCCGTAGGCGTAATGCCTTACAAAGGCAAATGTTTTTTGACAGCTCGATACTCGAATTTTCACACTTTCATAAAAACACTCACATCAACTCACTTAAAAAGCTGAGCGTCCTAAATTTTTGAAACTTTGGTGAGTAACTGTCAACAGATAAACAACGAAACTGACTAGCTTTTATTTACGAGTGCTGCCATCTTCATGTTGAGGCCGGAAACTTTCCACGCCATCCTCATATAACGTGAATTCCTCAGAAGTGCTCTTAATTGTGAATGAATGTTGTATAACTTTTAAACTGTAAGAGATAGACGAAATGTTATATCATAAAAATGTGGACCTTTATAAAACACAATTTTATCATCTTTTGTGAAGCTAGCGATTTAATCAATATTATTACTCCTTTGAATTTTACACTTGTTGATATTTTTTTTAAATATCAGGTCCTTTTTCTCGTTTTATATCCTTATACAATCGTGATACAAAGATAATCACGTGATATCGTGATGCAAAGTAAATGGAATTTAAAATTTATCTCATAGGGTACATTAAACGAGATAGCGAAAAGACAACTTTTGTAAACATTTATCTTGGTTAATATGAAGTCAACAATATATTGTAAGCAGAGCTGGTCGCTATTCACTCGTTTCTGTGTTCCAAACATGAAGTATGATTCCGCACCACAGAAGCTCACGCTCGAACTGTATTAAGCCGGCGTAATGTAACCAGATCAAGCTTTAAGGCTGGTTCCCGTAATGATATTAGGGTTGTATGGCAAATTTATTTACGGCGGGATGTTAATGGGCTTAAGTTGGTTTAGCAGCTTTCAGCTAAAACGGAATGAAAGTGATGTTAAACGACCTGAGGTCAGAGGTAATGTGTCGCCTTGGTCGTTTCTTTTGTTTTCATCGAGATTGGATCAACACACTCGCCGCGTGCTTTTGTTGTTCTCATTGTTGCCCCAAAAGTAAGCAAACTACTGTATTCCACTCAAACAATTCACAACGAAACATCACTGAAAATTCATCATTTCATAGAATTCTGTAAAGAAACACTTGTAAAAATTGTGTGTTTGTAAAATCGTAACTTAGAACTAATAGAAATCTAAATATCAAATTTGGTAATCAAGTACAGTATCGTTCATTTTGAGACATCAAGATGACTAAACAATGTCTGCAATTTTTTTCAAAGTATTATTTTGCTTTCAAAAATGCATATAACTACACAGATGGTCTGTAAAGTATCGAACCTAATAAAGATAAAAGCCATTTTTTCAATTTGTTTTTATATTTTTCAACATAGTCTCCTTGTAACTCTACACACTTCTCCCAGCGATGCTCCCATCTCTGTAACCCGTCGAAATAGTACTCGGCGTTTTTCTCTGCAAAATAATTGTTCACGAATGTGATTGCCTCTTCAATTGACGAAAATCTCTGTGCTCCTAGCGCAATTTTCAGATGCGGGAACAAAAAGAAGTCACTTGGGGCTAGATCTGGTGAGTAAGCTGGATGGTCAAACAGTCCGCCCATAATTCGTGGATTTTTGCCATTGCAACTGCTGAGGTGTGAGAAGGCGCGCTGTCTTGGTGAAGAACGATTTTCTTTTTCTACAAATGTGACTTTCTCCACAAGTTCTGCCTTCAGCTTATCAAGTAATGATAATCGATTAAAATAGCTTCATGAATATCCCTAAATAAAGTCATCATTTTCCCAGTATTTAAAAAAACAGTTTTTGCTTTTTTTGGAGTCCGTTACCACTTCGGTCCCCAATTTCAACTATATCTTTATTTCGGGCGTATAATGATGTATCCCAATTCACTAATTAATAGGTTCCAAAACGCAGATTTACTGCGCCTAAACTGCGCAAACAGAGCGTTGCAAATGTTCATTCGAACACGTTTTTGGTCTAACTTGGGCAAACACTGCATCCAACGCGCGGACAGCTTTCTCATGTCTAAATGTTGATTTAATATGTAACAAACTTTGGCGATGTTTTCGGTGGTAGTTGCAGTTCTTGAACATCCCAAACGTTCATCGTCTCCCAAGCTCTTACGGCCACGTTTAAATTCAGCTGCTCAAAATTTCACTGTGTTAAATGATGATGCAGAGTCCTCATACACAGAATGAAAATCATCTTTTATTTGCGTAGGCATATTGCCTTTCAAAAACCAATATTAAATGACAGATCGATACTCGTTTTTCTCCATTTTCATATAAACACTCACATCAGCTCACTCAAACGACTGTTCATTTACATCTGATGGTCCAAATTTCCTGAGACTTTGGTGAGTAACTGTCAACAGATTAGGAACGAAATTCACTAGCTTTTGTTTACGAGTGCTGCTATCTTTATGTTTGAGGTCGGAAACTTTGCACACTATCCTCGTATTCTGATGAAACTCCAATAAGAGGCGTACACATTAGAATATTTGAGGCAGTCGGTAGATCAGCCGTGTAAATTCACATTTAAGCACTATTTCCCTGTTTCATCAATTTTACTGTTGGCTAAATCACCAAGGTAAAATTAATTCACAACTCAGTTAACGCTGCATATTACATTGTTTAGACTCAAGAATCTACGTCGACAACTATTCCAGGGGGACAAGTGCGAGAGGACATGCTGAACTCTCATTCCTTATAGTGTGTAAACTTAAAGACAACTGCCAATAATGAAAACCTAACTATTTGCAAGGTCTCGCGGTGCTCCTAGAGGATAGGTGTAGTCTGGTTCCATTGCTAACATGACTGTACAGAGCTTCCTTCGCAGGGCTTTGTACGATACAAAGCAGGGCCTGTGTTTACAAACTTGGGACTTTAGTGGTATAAAGTTGGCTAACCAACTTCCCCTGGGAATCCCATAAGCACCTAGGCGGTTAGTTAACACTGACTTTGATGGACGTTCAGATTTTCTTCTGACCCTACCAAACATTCAAACTTCCTCCATGACCTTTCCCTCCAGCTCTCTATTCCATTTCATCTGTCGTCTTGATGTTTTACATTCGCACTACTAACTCTGCATATATACAACTAAATAATATTTTCAAAAACTATTTCTAAAGTCAACTTTGCTACACGTTTTCTTATAGTTACCATGGAATAGAGTACACTTTAAGTGATAGTCAAATGTTTTATATACATGACTTCCTCTACTCTTGTACAAACACTTATTGTTATATTTACTTCAAGATAAACATTATCTTATTGTACTTACAAGGGAATACAGTAGACTTTAAGGGATAGTCAAACGTTTTATATATCACCTTATTTACTGTTGTAAAAAACTTATTTCTCTAACTATTTCAAGATAAATATTATCTTATTATAGTTACAAGGAAATACAGCAAACTTTAAATGATAGTGAAATGTCTTATACACATGACTCTCTACTCTTATATAAACACTTATTCCTCTATGTACTTCAAGATAAACATTATCTTATTGTAGTTACAAGGGAATACTGTAGAGTTTAAGTGAAAGTCAAATGTTTTATGTATCTGACTTCCTTTATCTTTGTGCGAGCACTTATTGCTCTCTCTACTACAAGATAAAAACTATTATATTGTAATTACAAGGGAATACAGTAGACTTTAAGTGATAGTCAATTTTTTTAAATACACGACGCTCTAATCTTGTAAAAGCACTTACTGCTCTCTCTACTACAAGATAAACATTATTTTAGTGTAAATTACAGGGGAATACAGTAGCCTTTCAGTGATAGTAAAATGTTTTATATACATGAATTTCTCTGCTCTTGTACAAAAACTTATTGCTCTATCTACTTCAAGATAAAATTATCTTATTGTAGTTACAAGGGAATACAGTAGACTTTAAGTGGCAGTCAAGTGTGTTATATATTTGACTTCCTCTATTCTTGTGCGAAGCCTTATTACTCTCTCTACTACAAGATAAAGATTATTATATTGTAATTACAAGGGAATACAGTAGACTTTAAGGGATAGTGAAATGTTTTAAATGCATATCTCTATATTCTTGTACAAACACATATTGCTCTATCTACTTCAAGATAAACATTATCTTATTGCAGTTACAAGAGAATACAGTAGACTTTAAGGTATAGTCAAATGTTTTATGTACATGACTCTCTACTCTTGTACAACCACTTGGAGCAATAAGTGTTTATACAAGAGTAGAGAAGGTCATGTGTGTGTAATATTCCATATCTTTTATGTAGAGGGGTTTTCAAAACGTGTTTGTCTGTTGGCTACGTACTAATGCTAACGATATAAAAAACATATATTTTTGTATAATGTGAAAATTTCAAAGCCTTAAGTCGTTTGTGTAACTCGTAAAGAGATGATTGTTTAATGCCCGTTGGTTGGGCGCCTGAATAGACCTCAACTTATCCGTGAGATGTGTTCTGCGGGTCAGCCAGCCAACCAGGCGTTATTCTTTTTCTCTTGCCTCAGGAGATTTTAGCGCTTCCCTCGACCGAATGAATACTAAATGTAAAGGGGAGAACCTACATCCTCTGCATATTCAATTAATTTCTAATTAGTGCTCAAGGGTTTGTTTCTTTTATTTCTCGTCTTCTTATTCTTTAATGTGGAATAATTGTTTCACTGTCACACGATTTGCTGACATCTGCTGCTTGTTGTGGACCCCGAAACTTCTGCAAACTAATCATGAGTTATTTTTACACTAGATTCTGCACCCTATACCGTTTATCTTTTATTTTATATTGGACGCCAAACACCGTTTAATTTTTCTCGTGGTGGGGTTGTGTTTAACGACCATAAATCTATGTTATAAAATCGGTTTCATTTGTATTCCAAAAAAACCGTCGACGGAATTAAACATTCATAGACAGCTCCATAGCGCCGTGGTAGTGTGTCATGTGCAACAGGCCGAGTGTTCAGGGTTAGTTATCTGAATAACGGTTTTTCTTGGATTTTCCGTTATTCTAAGGATGAATATTTGCTAACTCCAAGCTCTGTGTGCCCTGTACTTATTTAAACATCATTTCGTTCATGCACCGATATGAGTTAACTTTGAAATTTTTCTCTTAACCTGAAAGATAAATGTCTGTAACTCTAAGCTCTATGTACCCTGTACTCATTTGAACATATATTAATTTATCGTCCAATATTACTTAACGTTGCTGGTTTTCACATATACTGAAAGATGAATTACTGGGAACTCTAAGCTCTATGTCATTTTAACATTATTTCATTCATCCCCCAATATAACTTAACATTGGAGGTTTTCTCTTATGCTGAAACATGAATGTCTGGTAACTCTAAGCTCTATGTACCTGGACCCTTTTGAACATCATTACATTCATCCTCCAATATAACTTAACGTTGCAAGTTTTCTCTTATCCTTAAAGATGAATGTCTGGTTACTCTAAGCTCTATGTACCCTGTAGTCAGTTTAACATAATTTCATTCATTGTCCGATAGGACTTAACGTTGCAGGTTTTCCTTATCCTGAAAGATGAATGTCCTGTAACTCTATGCTCTATGGACCCTGTAGTCATTTTAATATTATTCCATTCATCGTCCGATATGGCTTAACGTTGGTGGTTTTCTCTTATACTGAAAGATGAATGTCTGGTAACTCTAAGCTCTATGTACCCTATAGTCATTTTAACAATGTTCCATTCATCGTCCGATATGAATTAACGTTGGAGGAATTAGCTTCTCCTGAAAGATGAGTGCCTGATAGGTCTAAGCTCTATGTACCCTGTAGTCATTTTAACATAATTTCATTCATCGTCCGATATGACATAACGTTGGATGATTTACCTTATCCTGAAAGATGAATGTCTGATAAGTCTAAGCTCTATGGACCTTGGAGTCATTTGAACATGCAACTCCGGGACACGTGCTGACACTTCTACCCTTAAAGTGACCACCAGTTGAAAGATGGTGTAAAATGATAATGGAGATGATGTAAGGGAGAGGAAATTCGGGGAATGATCGCCTCGCAACCCGGGAAATCTCCCAAAAGACCCATGGGTCAACTAAATCGGCCACGGGAATTGAACACGGACTTCAACTGCTTGCGCCGTCTTTCTCGGTAAGTGTGATCTATTTCGAAGAATAAATCAACAATAAAACAAAACAATATCAACAATACAAAGGATAAATGTACACTAGCTAATACTGTTGTAAGTCGAGTCAGTGATACACCGGTTATATTACAAAGTGAAGGAAGGATGGCCTTGAATATGGAGCTCCATTCTCGGAGAAGGCTCCAACAATAAATTCGTGTCTCGCGGGAGAATGGCCACTGGGCCCTAAGGTGCCGCCGGCTCTCTCTTTTGTTCACTGCGAGCAGATTTATGCAGCTTTGTGGCCGATTCTACACCAGCACATTAGTTTTCTTTCACAGTGATAAATGTAGCTCTTCTTTACTCGTTCATTAGCTAACACGACATGCTAGCCTCTACACAGAAAATATTGACTGATAAACAAATGTTAAGAGAACTCTTTATGTGTATCTAACTTAAATGTCAAACCGTTTGGGATTTTGTCGCAGTGTAATGACTCTGAAATTGTATGGCGATGACCCGAAGAGACAAACAGAAGGCTTAGATTTCGAAAAATCAGGTAAATAATAAATACATGGGACTAGCTAATTATATATATATATATATATATATATATATATATATATATATATATATATATATATATATAATTTTAGACAGGTTGTGGATAGATTTGTGTATACTTAAAGGTGGTTTACCGTAAGGTTTTACAATCTACTTTGCAACTGGGAGCGTAGCTGAAAGGACAGGGGGTATAATGGTAGAGGTAAATGGTAAAGGGCATTTGTAGTCAGGTTACAGATAGATAGAAATAGCACAACTTTCTACGAAATGCCAGTTTACTATAGCATCATGATTTCCTACAATACAAGTCAACCCCGAAGTCTTGAAGAGACTTTGGGTGACATGGTATTGATAGCTACATTGGTACATTAAGACCCAGTCGAGCTTACCTTCGAGGAGATGCCGGTGCTTGGTGAATTAAGTGCGAGGATCTACTCCCATTAGTCCCCGACCCGTAGGACTAGAACCCGGGCCTCTTGGGTATATTTATCGTAGGACAGTACCTATTTTATAAACTGCCCCCCCGCCTGTACACGGCAGACGGGACGGAAGTGGATACGCCACTTACGCGCCAGTCCTTAATGAACCAGCTACCAAAAAACCTTGTTAGGGCCGCCGGTGATCTAGCACACCAACTACTAGCTGTGCAGGCTAGCACCCGGGACTTATGAGGCAACCCTCTACCCCCTCCGGGTGGCCAAGGCCTGGCCGGAGGTACCCAATTTCCCATGGGTGTCGGGAACACACTGCCCCTCGAATCCAACCCAATCCGAACAACTCCCAGAGGGAGGGGTTCGAATGTTTGGCCCGAGGTTCCTCTAATAACGTCAGAGGTACCACGAGTGCTAGGGGTCCGCAGCGCCCGCACCTTGGCAGCTGAAATGGACGCATACCTCCCCATACGGGGGGGGTGCTTGGTGAAGTGAAGATTTCACGTAGCCTCCGGCCGCAATGATACACTTTAGACTCCCGCGCGCCTCTATAATCACTGCTATAAGTATTAACGGCCAAGCCCAAAAAGAGGGGGCCAACACACGTTGAACCTAGGGACTTTTTCCCTTTGATCAGAAAAAAAAGCTTGTGGAACCTTTCATCCGCCATGTTGGTTTAAGTCCAACGACCTGCTGATCAACCATTACTAACTACCGGGATCAACGTCTTGAGTTGCTGCGTTTGGCATTCTTACTTGCTTAATGCTCCTAAAATATGCAAATTGCGGGTTTGTCGTCTAATATTCCGCTATGAGGTTTTTACATCTTTACTTCCACAAATTAATACTTTCAATTGTATAAAGAAACCTCATTCTGTTAAACTTTCAAATAAATTCCTAAAATAAATCAAGTTCCTTCACTTCACCAAAGCATACTATATATATTAAATTTACGTCCTTTAACTTTTTAACTTTTTTGCGGAGTCATCCTTCTACAAAGCATAGAGTCAAAAAGGGATAAAATGCAGAAACACTTAAAATGCTTGCTTTAGAAACAATTGAAACTTATTATCCACAAGACTCATGGATACATATATACACAGACGGCTCCCTATTTGACAAAGAAAGTAATGCTGGAGCAGGAATACATAGTAAAATATTAAATTTTTAGATCTGTTTGGGCACAATAGAAATCCACTATGATGGAGAATTAGAAGCAATCAACACCTTGTTGAAACAACTCTTCATGCATGTGAACTCTTTCTCTAAAGCAGTGACTCCAAGTGATTCTATATCAGCACTTCAAGCCCTATCCTCACTGTACCCTAACAACAATAGAATAGTTGAAATTTACAGTTCATTACGAATACTACAAGGTCTAAAAAAAGAAGTACACTTCCAGTGGATTCAATCCCAATGTTGAATTACAGGCAATGAAATAGCAGATTCTTTGGCAAAAAAAGGAATACAAATAAAACAAAGCTGCCAACAAAAGGCCTCATTCCACACATCAAAACTACATATAAACAATAGAATCAATTTATTCTGGAAAGAAGAATGCAAAGAATAAAGTACCAACAAGCAATGTAAAATTCTACAAGGAAGTAAAAATCCCATCCCAGACTACCCAAGAAGCAGTACTGTTGCCATCTTCCGACTGACTACTGGCCACGACTGTTTGGCCGTTCATCTACACAGGATTAATATTTTTGAATCCCCGACCTGCACACTGTGTAGGGACCCGAACTCATTGATGGACGGAGATCATCTGCTCCAGTGTAGTGCCCTGACAAAAACAGATGGAGAACTGACGGCACAACTAGTCAGACGTTATTGGGAGGCCAGAAGGAAAATGGAAATTCTCCAACTCCATGAGCATTAGCAACCAACCAACTTTTTTAACTCATATCGCACGATGAATGGAATGTGTGAAATGATGCTATAATAGGCCCAGGATCCATGGAGCTTAGAGTTACCCGACATTCGTCTTTTAGGATAAGGAAAAACCCCCGGAGAAACCTTATCCAAGTAACTCACCCTGAACGAGATTCCAACTCGGGACCTCTTGAACGTGAGGCAGACGTACGACCATCTACGCTACCGAGGCGGGCTAGTTAATTACAAAACAAATATATTGTCATTAATTGTGTTTTAGCAAGAAATACATTTGTTGTGTTGCAATATTTTGTTTATCTGTTACAGTTAATCAGTTATACAGAAGTTAAAGATAATTTCTGAATATATATTTGGAAAATTCAAGATCTACAGTTCGTGTATGAGACTGTGTGCCTTACGTAGATTCGGAAATCTGGTTTGCAGGAATTTAGAACAACTTTTTCTGCAGTAAAAACACGTGAAAGCTGTGTTTAAGGCTGACTCGGTGTTTTGCTGCACGAAAGCAAACGACTGCGGCACACTTCAATCGTCGACTGTCTCAATAACCAACAAACAACTGCCTCATCTGGCATCGAGCGTGTTTCACTGGAAACAAACGCTCGGAACCGACCAACCAAAGTGCTGCCTGGCTTTTTATAGTCAGAAGGATTTTGCTGCGTTCCCACTCGTTAAGGGTTTTACCGCAGGTAAAGGTTTTCTTTTTGGAATGTTTTAGGATTGGTTGTGAGTCTTAGATTGACATTTTTTTTTTCAAGGTAACAAATTTCTGTACCTCAGTTGAAGGAATGGATGCAAAATCTTGCACACTAGTGTTCTATTTTTAAATTTATTAAAGGTGGAAACAATTTGTTGACAGACAGCTTAGAAGTATTATGTGGAGCTCAATTTTAGCTGTTGTTAGGAAACTGCCGCTTCTAACAGCTCGCCTATATTTATACCTCCCCTGCCATTGTTTCTAGAAAGCCGCAGAACTTCCGAGAATTTTCGCAGCAACAACAATGGATCGAAAACACTGGAGCCTCTCTCTGTCGCTTTCTCTCCTTCCCACTTGACCGACTACGGTTTGTAGCAGCAGTACAACAATGCCACACGGTGACAGTATGGTATTTTAATTAAAATCACTGGGTTCGCTTTGGAAAATGTTCCATCTAAAGGGTAGCCTGGGGTATGGGATTTTCTCGAAAATCTTTGTGCCCTTTTGTATTTTTCTGAATTTATTACACCTCATCTCAGGCGGTTTCGACTGTAGCCCACACTGGGGAGCCCAAGGTTGGCCTCCTACCTCACGCTGGTTTTTTCGGGGGGGTTTCCCAGGTCGCTAAGCGAATGCTGGTTAGGTTAATTACATACCCCAAATTTCCTGTTCTCCCATTTTATTTCTATTATCATTTCATGCCATATCTCTTCTGGTGGTCTCTTTCAGGGCAGAAGTTAAATGTTAAGTCGAGCCCTACTCCAAATGTCAAAAGAGCCGGTCTCTAACTCCCGGGAGACAATGGAGGACTCCGAAGTGCTTTCCATTAGGGCAATACCTGGAGTCTATAAAGCCCCCCATCGACAACAACGTCAAGACGGGTGAAAATATATACGCCACTTACACGCGTCAACCCCGCAGGAAAGACTACCGATTAACCTCGGTGGGGATGTCTGGGGTCTAGCACACCTTCTACTAGCTCTGCAGGCTAGTACCCGGGACTTATAAGGCAACCCTCTACCCCTCCCGGGTGGCCGAAACCTGGCCGGAAGTAACCGATCTCCCGCGGTTATTAGGAACACACTGCCCCTTCAAGTCCAACCCAATCCAAACAACTCGAGGGGCTCGGCTGTTCGGTCCGACATTCCACTAGTAACGTCAGAGGTACTACGAGTGCTAAGGGTGTTGCATCGCCCGCACCACGGCAGCTGAAAGGGACGGATCCTCTCCCCTACGGAGAGGGTAGAAGTATCGGCAGTTGTCTCGGCAGTGCATGACAGAATGACGCTCTGAGTGAAGGAACACAAGTTTTTCTGGCTCCCGCGGCCAAACCGTTCAAGCTAGGTCAACCAAAATTGAGCATCTTCACCTTCTCGACGAGCCCTGTCGAAAAGGTTATGTGCAACCATGTCCTTCTAAGCGCTGTTTAAAAAGCAGAGCTTCTCTAATTGGTTTTTCGGCAGTAACTCCCACACTATTAAATATAGATAGCTCTAGTTTATTTTATTCTATTTATCTGCTCAAAGTCTATCTTTTTGGTCCTATTCACCGTCACTCTGCAACTTACGGTTTAGCCGCTAGGGGCGCCTTAAGCTTCTGGACACAAGTAGCCACACGGTATTTCGGCCCTAACTCCTAACTTCTTAAAGCTAGAGACCTGCGGTTTGTCTCATTGGATTCCTTGGGTCGAGATGTATCTTGTGGGTTTTGTTCACCTTTTACGTACTACGTACCGTATTCCCTCTGTACCATGTAGTTATATATCACCCCCGTTGAAGTTGGAGTTCCCGTTTTATTCGAGTTTAAAAAGCCGCTACGCCTAAACTATTAATAGTAGAGTAAGGGGGCTTGGAGGTCAGATTCTTTTGACATCAGAGTTTTTTAAAGCAATGCCCAGATGAATTGTCAGCCTTAACTATTAAACTGTTAAAGCTACAGACTCATGGTTTATTGCATTCGATTCGTCGGCTCGAGATCTATCCTTTTGGTCCTTATGACCGTCGCTCCGAGACTTCCGGTGCTCCCGCTAGGGGCGACTAAAATTTTTGAACACTTCCTCCTCCGGAGGTCGGTTGTCGATCTCCAAACCGGCTGCTGCGATCGCTTCCGAAGTGACGGAGGGAATGTCCGCTATCCTAACCTATCTGGAGAGATTCCCATCTAAGTAAACTGTAGGTGATGTGTAAACAGTCTCTTTCACGAACCCTACAAGAAGAAACCTCAATGTGTGAAATCAGGGGACCTCGGTGGCTAGAACTAAAGTGCCCAGTCGTCATTTTCCTTGCGACTTATCCGCCTATCTACTCAGGTTATCTATATTTTGACCACTAAGAATCTCAGCTGCAATTTTTAATGGTTGTGGATCTGGAATGCTTGACATTACTGCATTACCTCGATTAACTGGAACGGCCGGGAAACAATCCATGCTTCCGAAGTGCCGGGTGGGAGGCTGTCCATTGTCCTGTCCTATCGGGGGAAGTTTCCATCTAAGTAAAGAGTAGGGACCTGCTCTCTGCCCTGTCCATACTCCTTAGGACGGTCGCTGCCTGTTTTTTCTCGCGTCATCCTTCCTCCCGGGATGCACCACTTGGGGGCATAGGTACAATAGATCAGTCGCACTGCCCAGTCCTCTCTATAGACCCCATAAAAGGTACCTGCTGTGTAATCTCGTCGTAGAATTTTTGAATGCATGGCAGTAAATTGTCTATCTGCTAGAGACATAACACTGAAAAGAAAACAAGGTGCTGCATGCTTTTGTTATCAGTGTAAATTTAGGGACAACTCTGTAAATAATGGATATCTATGATAAAGTTCTTATGGACAATGGTTTCAGAAATCTGCACTGCAAATCAGCTTTATGCTGACTGTAATTCAAACAGCTTCCTTAATTGAATTTCAAATATATCTGATTTCAATAGTTGGGTGGTAGATCCATTCATCGGAATTAATTACGGAATATCATTAACTTTATAGCCATTAAGTTGTGATTTGATGCGAATGCAGAGGAGAGGAGCACCTCGTCGCGACTAGAATCTAGTGTAGAACACCAAGAGAGGAGACCACAGGCTCTCAGAGAGACTTATGCAGGTCTCCAGATAGAGTTATTGAGAGAGGACGACCTGGTAGCAACTGGTGATAGGGAAGGTACATTGGCATATCAGGAAGGGGAATTCACTGAAAAATCCACGTCACATTGGTCGGTCGGAGCCGCGAATTCGGGGACTGCGCCGTGGCTCAGTGGTTAGACTGCTTGGCTCTCACCAAGGCGGTCCGGGTTCGATCCCAGGCGACCGCAAAGTGAGATTTGTTGTGGACAACATGGCGCTGGGGCGGGTTTTCTCCGGGACCTCCGGTTTCCCCAGCCATCTCATTCCACCAGTGCTCCATCTTCATCTCATGTATCATCAGTGTCACCGCCTGCGGTGCCGCATGTAGTAAAAGAGGGCGCTTAACACTACACATTTCCGCGAATTCGGGGTACATGCATTCCCCTGACTTTGTTGGGTAGATATAAATTAGATTGATAAAGTTCATTTTTTCTCTCGTGTCTTGCACTGTTATTTTGATCGACTGTATGTCTAATTACCACGCTCGGTATAGTACATACTTGGTGATAGATGTCTAGCAGTTCAGAGTCTTGCAGCAACTTACAGTTCTCATTGTTATTACGTAAACAATTAAGTTATTGATATTTGGCTTCTACAGCAGATGCAGAGAAATTGTCCATAAGTTGTTCTGAGCTCAAACCCGGCTCTATAACAGAGAGACGGTAACCTGTGAGAAGTTCCAGCCAATTTCATTACCACCTCATCATGTAACTCAGTTACTGCTCTTCCTCGACGGACAAGGTGTTAATTGTTGCTTCGAAAATATTCCATAACCACCTTACCTGAACAATCTACCTCATGTCCTTCCTCATTCTCTTTCACTTTGTCCTTCTTCCTCTCCTTCGTCCTTTTTATCTTCACATTATCTTTTCTTCTCTTTCTTCTGCAAGTACTTCCTCTCCTAGTTCTTCTTGTTCTCTTCATTCTCCTATTCTTCTCCAAGTCCCTCTCCTCATCCTCCTCCTCCTTCTTTTCCCCCTTCTTCTTCTTCTTCTTCTTCTTCTTCTTCTTCTTCTTCTTCTTCTTCTTCTTCTTCTTCTTCTTCTTCTTCTTCTTCTTCTTCTTCTTCTTCTTCTTCTTCTTCTTCTTCTTCTTCTTCTTCTTCTTCTTCTTCTTCTTCTTCTTCTTCTTCTTCTTCTTCTTCTTCTTCTTCTTCTTCTTCTTCTTCTTCTTCTTCTTCTTCTTCTTCTTCTTCTTCTTCTTCTTCTTCTTCTTCTTCTCCTCCTCCTCCTAATCTTCATTTTTGTTGCTCCATCCCGCCATTTTTCTCTTTGTACTCCTTCCTATGCCCTTTCTTGTTTCTGTTGTGAAACATTTTCTGCCTCGCGTACATCGTATTTTCTTCTTTTCATCACATGCTTCATTTTCTTCTGCAACTTTTTAATCTTTTCCTTCCCTAGTTGCTCCACCTACTACAAGGACAAGAGGAACCAGAAAAAAAACAACAACTACTACTATTACTGCCACTACTACTGCTACAACAGAAACTACCACTACAATACTACTACTTCCACAGTTACTACTACTACTTCTACTACTATTACTTCTTCTACTACTTCTACTATTATTACTTCTTCTACTACTACTTCTGCTACTATTACTTCTACTACTATTTCTACTACAACCACTACTACAACAACTACTACCATACTACTACTTATACTGCTAGTACTACTTCTAGTACTACTGCCACTACTACTACTACTACTACTACTACTTCTACTAATATTTCTACTGCTACTACAACTGCTACTTCTATTCTACTACTTCAATTGACAGATTGGGTAAATTCTGATTCTTGTTTCCTTCCAGCAAGTTTTGGTATATTTTACAATTTTTCAGCCTCATGGGGATTGCTTCCTTCTATGAGAAGGAAGCAATACGAGGAAGCAACGAGCACTTTTGTTATCAATATATTACGCTATGGGTATTCTCTAACATCTGTCTTCTGTGTAGGTGTTGCAAACATTTTAATTCTTCGTCTACTTATCTACAAGTTTTGCAAGAATTCTCTGCCACCAGAGAGTTCATTACCGATAGGTATTCCACCAGATGTACATGCTGATGGTGCCCCAGAATACAAACGCAATTTTTTTTTTTTTTTTACAAAAGCGTTCACGTGTATCTGTCACAGAAGTTCAAAATTTGGCGTTTATGTTCAACATCTTCCAGCAATACCACGGGAAGATATTCAAGAACTATTTCTTACATAAAAGTATGTCCATAGACGTTCATTTCCTCAAAAACAATCTAATGTTTTTTATTAAAATACTATATGTTTAAAATAGTGTCATGACAAAGAACATGTATATCTTGAATTTTCTGCGAATGTCCTCAGATGTGTTCTTCATTCTTCCAATGTTTGTATCACTTTGAAATTAGAACTGAACTATTACTCCAAAATAATACATAATACAAAATAAGCAGCGAGAATTACGACTTATGCTGTTTCAAATACTGAAGTATCCCTTTTTTGCAATAAATACATACCGTTAGACTATCTACAGACAGAACATATACTGTTTAAATATTTTTACAACTTATGTGAAATACAATATATTTTGGAGTAAACCATTTCCGATAAATTCATTGTTGTAAGTAAAACATTTCAAATATACGTCCATTTTAAATAGCAAGCTGTTATTATATACTATTACCTCTCATAATATCATCAGCAAATTATAGAAGGCTTAAGTAATAGTCAAATGTTTAAAAACCGGTTGTATAGGTGAAATCTTTGTAATTATATTCTATTTGTATGTCAAAGAGATAAAAATGACTAGCGGTTTCCTATTTGAGAAACGAATAAGTGTTGCAAAATTCAAACAAATAACAATGAACTGGACAAACTGATTGATAGTATTTGTATTTGTATCTCTCATCTTTCTTCGACATACAATTTCATTGATATATTGACATTTATAACATTTCTTTCACACCATAACAAAATGACTTATTCACATCTAACATACCCTTCCTACCTGCTTGCCCCAAGTCTCGGTCTCATTATACATAACCCCTGGTTTTCCGTGTATTGATGACCTTCCTCTCCCTTGTATCATCCCTTGTTCTAGTTTTCCAGCCCTTAATTATTATTTATTCTTCATCAATCTTAAGCAGTTCTCTCTAACTTTCCCCAGATATTCACCTATATTTCTTACATTCATTTCTGCTTTTACCAAAAAACATTTTTTATTAATAATACTTCCCCCATCCCTAAAACTGTCCCACTTTTGTTGCCACATTTGTTCTCTCCATATCTTTGTTTACAACAAAGTATACTATGCCAATCTGTATCCTCTTCTCCACACATTGGGCATTTCCCTGTATCCTTTTCATATCTAATACCTTTCAAATTTCTAACCCCTGTCCTTGCCCAGGCAAATCCTTCTCGCCCTGACTTATTACACACATCTATGTACTTATCCCTCCCCCACACTGTCTTTATTTCCCTATATGTCCTCAATGATCTTTTCTCCCTTACACTGGCAAATATAACTTGGCTATCTAAATCTTCTCGCCTTAATTTTACCTCTTTCCAAAAGCCCCTATAATAATACTCCTCATTTCTCCAAATATGTCCTATACCTATTTCTTCCATCAGTTTCCTTACTTTTTGTGCCCAAGACTCTCCTCATTTCCTTGATAACATTATTTTCCTCCAAATTAGCAACTCTGTATAGATGTTTCAATACCCTTGAGACAATTTTAACCCTTGTTGAATGTCTTCCCAACTCTAATTGTGCTGCCCCATTGGGTGAAGCTACCGATAAGCCCAAAATATATTTACAGAAATATCTATTAATAACATCCACCTCTTCCCATGCTTCATCCACTCCCCATATCTCTGCCCCATGCAACATCTTATTTTCCACTATGGCAGTATAGATCCTTTCCAGCCATTTGACATTAATGTCAGGTAATTTCCTTAAACATGCTCTTACAATGCTAGTGGCCATTTTACCTTTTGCTGGAGCCAATTTTTTCTGTT
Organism: Mantis religiosa; assembly: GCA_030765055.1. Taxonomy (NCBI): domain Eukaryota; kingdom Metazoa; phylum Arthropoda; class Insecta; order Mantodea; family Mantidae; genus Mantis; species Mantis religiosa. The sequence goes on along the minus strand of CM060947.1, from coordinate 248,606,670 downwards.
CAGTCCATTTACCATCACAGCTCAATCTTATCCCCAAATAATCAAATCTCTTTGCGACTTCTATTTCTCTTCCATTTCTCTCCCATTTCTCATCTTTACGCAATCCATAACCTTTCTTAAAACCCGTGATTTTTGTTTTCTTTTCGTTAACTTTCAACCCCCATTTTTGGCAATAATTACTTATTGCTTCAATTTTCCTTCTCAGCCCTTCAACAGATATAGTCCCAACTACTAAGTCATCTGCAAATAACAACCCTGGGATTTCTTTGTTGTGAATAACTGGTAAGTGAACCCTATTTTTAGCAATCTCCTCTAGAATATCATATATAAAAGGGTTAAATAGCACCGGATTGATAGTAAACGAAACAGAAAGGGGAAAAAAGGAAAGAAAAAAATATATCAAAATTAGAAAGTAAAAAGTTCACATAGTTTATCAAGTCATAGAGTAAGCATCGCATGTCAAAAAGTTGCTGGACGAACGTATATTTATAAAATTGTATGTTAAATGTTTTACTGTGCTTGGGTTATACAAACTTTACAAAAGACTTCTCTACTAGAGAGTTTTCATTGTTATTAGGTAAAGTTATTGAAAGTTCAATAGTTGCAGTTTAATTATATAACTTATCAGTCAACTGTCACACGTACACCCCGTCACATAGTTCACCATTGTAGCAGCGACGTGCAGATAAGTGAGTGTAGAAAGGCGCGTGATTCTTTCTCCCAAAAATAGCTGGATGAACTACCAAACATTGACATTAATGATGAATTATGATACAGCGATGCGGTATGTAAATAATAAAACAGTGTTGCCAATCGATAAGCGAGGTTCGGACTAAATCAGAACAAACAAGCATCGGACTGCGCGCGCTCCTGTCTATTTAAGGTAAAACACCTCACCAAGTCCTCTTTGTAAATTTCAAACAAGCTTAATAATAATGATCACGTGACCGCACGTTTAAATGGTTTACCTCACCAGGGTTCGTTACGGGCACAGGTCATTGCAGATAATTGCTGTCAGCAGCTTCAACATCCCCAAACTGTCCTCTATCGTGTACGCAAGTGTTGCATTACACCCTGAAATACATAATTTGGAACTTTCTGAATGAAAACAAAAGCATCTATGTGAACAGCGTAACTAAATAATGAAAAGTTGTTAAGTACCAAATTTGGTATTGTAAAATAAGTCCCCAATGGGAACCTTTACCGAAAAGCTTGTTTTTCTTAATACAGCTGGAACAATGTTGCCATAACTAGTTAAAAATGTCAATTCTAAACTAGAGGCAAAGTAAAAGTCCTACCTACTAGGACTGTCCATCCAAATTGCCTTAAAAACGCAACATTTGTGAAAACAAAACATACTTACACTTTGAATTCAGCAAGTTTGCTGTTAATACCTATTACTTTACAGAAAATACTTCTTTACATACAACTTTTGGCTTACTTTTGTTACAACTTTAACTGTAGTGATTAGAGGGGAAAAAAGCATTTCATTAACACAACTAACTTACACATAAAACACGTGGTGAGGATTTTTTTAGAAAATATTATTTAATGGGACACTTTTTTCTCAAAATTTGGGACACAATACCCTATGAATTTCCTTTTCTTCAATTAACAACACAATTTTTTATATTTACTAATTAAATTAATGTTAGGAATTTTCAAGATGGCGAGTTAAGAGAAAATAAAAATTACATGTGGCCTCAAAGTTGCGCGAAAAGGTTTTTCCCAAAATAAATTTAGAATTTTCACAATGAACCTTTTTAGAAACTTTCTTTTACCCGGCTCCTCCATCGTAATGTGAAGACCTGACCATGGATGTAAATAGATAAAAATACCACATGGCCAGACCTTGCAAGAGGAATAGTTCAGATGGTACTAGTCGGTCAAGATATGAATGCACTTGAAGGAGGACAGCACTGTTTTGTTTACTACATAAAGCTTAGGGAACCGCGCGGAGCGAGGGGAAAGGCGATACTGGGAATGTACAGTCACACAATTAAAACAGTCCACGTCTGCTAATGTCTTCACGTTAGTTCTCGGAAGTTGCAAGTCTGGGAACGTTTGTTTCAGGTCCTTCATCTGCTATAGTCGTGTTACTGTTCCCTTTATCAGCTGTATCACTGGCACGGCGTCCATTTGCTTCAACATTCATATTCTCGAAATAACAGTCATCGCGATTGCGGTCATTATCGTCATCATCGCTGCTCTCTAGTCCCACGTTTATAATTATATCTTCAATTGTTTCCTCCATTAACCCATCTTGCTTAAAATCTTACTCAATTCATTTCACTTGTCTGCATGCTACTATCCAATCAGTTTGTACAATTTGAGCTATGCAGGATGTTGTCATAGCTTTCAGATTACACAAAGCAATCAAAGTACTTCTTTGCTGCAATCTTTGTTTAATTCCAGATAGCTCTATAGGGTTAAGATCACAGTGCTACTGAGGAAGGCGTAAGACTGTAAAATCCCTTTGCTCCATTATTAAATCAAGTCAATAAACAGGCTTTTTAAATAATTTTCACTATCTCTAGAAACTCACTTTTTGTCAGTTACGGATCGTGTTTAATTTTATTTTGTGTTAGCCAATGAATAACCTGTGCTTTTCGAGATAAAGTGTTAGAGTCTTTATTTTCCTGTACGGTATGGCAAAACAATGCTTTCAGGTAGAATATTTGATATTAATTTCCCTTCTACCCACTTTTTGTAATTTACCCACTTTAATTTCATCATGATTATCTGCTGATTTGGATTTTGAATTGTAAATCAGTTCAGTTCCCTCAAATTCCATGGATCCCCCTGCATATACAATTGCTCTTTGACCAGCTTTAGTATTAGTCAATACACCTGGTACTTCGTCATATTGCTAGCACTTCTTGACGGTTTAGTGAGTACAGACCCAAGCCTCGTGTGTATAAACTACTGGTTATGTGGCCCTTTTTCATTTTAATAATACCCCTTAAGTACTCTGCAACTCCTCGTGTGTATATTTGTTCTTCAATAAATCATCGCATTTTAAAGTTAAGTTACATTTGGTAGGTGGCAGCTACATTGTTGTCATCGAGTGTGGTACACCTGACTGAACCCTCAAACTCTGTAATTGCAGCGCCATTTATATAGGCAACTCGTTACTACACGGCTCTTATCTGACGTCACACGCACTACAGGCCTTGCTCCCAGCTAAAATATGTCACGACTCCTAAGGCTGTCTTCCTCTGGTGTAATGACACCCTCTCCGGTACTGACACAATAATGCCAAGCGCAGGAGCATTAAAATACAAATATATAATTTCAATATGCTTTGACGCCGTTCTTATTTAAGATTTTTCATGACAATAATAATGAATATCTTGAAATGTCTGCGAAATGTACTCAGTAGCCCTCAACACCTTGAATCACTTTTGTATAACTGGTATACTGTAAGAGGTTTTCAAAATATTACTATACATAAGTATACCAGCGGTAGAAGAAAAGGAAGCATGCCAATTAGGGAGAACTTGGAGAAGCTTGGCATGATTAGAGTGGACCAGGACTTTTCTATATCGCGGGGTCATCTCGGTAAATAACTGCTCCTTGCAACTGCACATCCTGGAACACCGGAGGGGTCGGAAACAACTTTCATTCACTTAACAAATAAAACAAAATACTGAAGTGTTTATTTGGTGTTTGCCGGAGGCTCTAGAGGTCAGGATCGCCGCGGTCTAATGCATATTCATCATCAACTAAACATTTCCTCTGTGCGAGTCTAAGGTGTTACTCGCCTCCAGGCTATAGCAGCCATACCTAATTGCTACGGGAGATATATTTTCCTTTGAAACGCTTTGAGAGCAACGTGGTATGAATACAGCCTAGAAAATGTTACATTCCTAAGGTTTAAACTAATATTTGTCTACTCAATAAATTTTGTTATAAGAACTTTTTGTTAATCGAGATAAACCACATCGCTCTATGATGGCTTTGAAATGAAGTTCATATAAGTATAGGTTACATGGAGTTTAGAGTTACCAGACATTCATATTTCAGGATAAGATAAACCTTATAACGCTAAATCATATCAGACGTTGAATAAAATGATCTTCAAATCAGTACAGCGTACACAGAGCTTAAAGTTACCATACGTTCATCCTTCAGGATAAGGGAAAACCTCCAACGTTGTCATATCGGACGATGAATGAAACGATGTACAAATGAGTACAGGCTACATAGAGCTTAGAGTTACCAGATATTCATATTTCAGAATAAGAGAAAACCTCCAAAGTTAAGTTTAATCGGACGATGAATGAAATGATGTTCAAATGAGTACAGGTTACATAGAGCTTAGAGTTACCAGGCATTCATATTTCAGCATAAGAGAAAACCTCTAACGTTAAGTCATATCAGACGTTAATTAAATGAGTTTAAATCAGTACAGGGTACTTGTCACTTGTCCCAATGTTTCTGCCAGTCTTCAAAGACATGCCGGAAACCATATTTTGAGAGATCCTTCAAAATCGACTCCGCAGCCTTCACCACTGTTTCTGATGATGGATAATGTCTCCCACGGAGGCGATTCTTCAATTTAGGGAATAGAAAAAAGCTACATGGGGCTAAATCCGGACTATAGAGAGGGTGAGAGATGCACTTCACGTTCATTTTTGCAAGATATTCAACAATAACTATGGCAATATACGGCCGCGCATTATCGTGGTCTGGAAACCAGGCTGCTTCACGGAAATGTGGTCTTTTGCGCCTGATATGGACATCCCTGTAGTATTGTCCAGGTACTGATGTGTATGCAGGTACAACATGTTGATAAACCATTCCATGAATATCAAAGAATGAGATCACCATAACATTCCCAGCTGAAGCAACCATTGCTGCTTTCTTGGGCGTTGGTGATAAAGGAGATTTCCACACTGAGCTTTGCTGTTTGCTCTCTGGATCAAAATGATATAGCCAAGTTTCATCAGCAGTGATTACGTTTAAAAGAAACTCCGGATCTTCCTCTAACATCAATTTTAACTGCATGTTACCTCCATAGCAGCGGTAGGCGATACTGAACATGTCTGAACTTGCCTGGTTCTCACAGGCGGGAACCAGGACTGCCAACAATGAAACTACTACTGCGTGTTTGTTTCACATTAGGCTAACAGAATATAATAAGATTGAATTTTAGTTCGAAAAATTATCACCGTAAAAATTATGATCATTCTTTATTGAACAGCGCTCGTAATTACGTAAATTGGATTAGAATCCTGAGTTTCCCTGTTTCATATGACGAACACGGACTCTTCCAGTTATTGTAACAATCCTCGGTTGAACTGATAATAGACACGTAATTATTTGGGCTTGGTTTTAGTGAAGCGTGATTTCAGTTCACACCCAAACATCCTTTGGTTCTGTATTAAGTTGCAAAGCGTCATGAATGTAACCCACATCGAATTTCTGCGGTTTATTTGCGCCACAAAGCTTTGTTACATCAGCGATACTTCATTTTAAAAATGCTCTTTGAAAATTGCAAGCCTAACGACCTCTTTACCAGATATTCATCAAACATGATGCGTTTTAAAACATGGTTCAGAAAAGGGAACGTACAAAGAATCCATTACATTCACAGATATTCTCTACTCAATCTCCAACAAGGCATCCTTAGAAAATGTTACTTTTGTATCCACTGTTTGTTAATCAATTAAACATATGAAAAATTGCTTCGTCATACGGATATTTTGGAATAGAGATGTCATGTCTTAAGAGATATCCCTCACATTCTTTTTCTGTATTGCGACTTTGTGGGTACGTAGCATTAACACAAGAAGGACCACGCCCGTCATTTTGACGCATGTGCTGCTTTAGAAGACATATCTTGCTTATGTTTCCTTCTACACTTCCCATGTTCTACGACTTTTAATAAATATTAGTTTGTTTCATAAATTCGTTCGATTCTTGTTACTTGTTTACGACTAAGAACGCCTGCACTGTATGCCCGCATCACAACTACGGCAACGAATTTGCCTAATTATTTAGGGGTAATCTGTTTACATATGCAAGGTCATCGAAATTATACAAGGCAATGAACTTTTCAAAACAAACTTTATTTTGTGCAGTATGCACCATTATTATCAATAACATATCTCAATTTCTGGAAGCTTATCAATTCCATTTTTCCAAAATCTTACAGTCTTCTGGTTGACGAACTCTTCTACGACGAGTCTGCAATCCTCCAAGGAAGTAAGGCGTTTGCCATTAAGGAAGTTTTGCAGAGATCGGAATAAATGATAGTCGGATGGAGCAATGTCTGGAGAATAAGGCGGGTGAGATAACACATCCCAGTCGAAATCCCGTCATTTCTGACGAGTTAGCATAGAAGTGTGTGGTTTGGCATTGTCTTGATGAAAGACGACTCCACCATTAGATACTAATTCTGGTTTTTCTCTCCTACGGCAACTTTCAGACGATCCAACTGAGAACAGTATTTCTCTGAATTGATGGTCTCCCCATTAGGAAGAAATTCGTAGCAAATAATTCCTCTCCAGTCCCACCAAATGCACAGCATAAATTTCTCAGGATGAAGCCCTGGTTTAGGATTTGAGAGTGGTGGTTCCCCTTTCTTACGCCATGACTTTCTCTTTCGGATGTTCTTGTACTGAATCCACTTTTCGTCTCCTGTAACCAGCTGTTTCAGAAAAGGGGCCGTTTCATTGCGTCCTATCAATGCGTCGCAGATGGAAACGCGCTGGACTAAATTTTGTTCACTCAGATCGTGCGGAACCCATACATCCCGAAGATTTACGTAAACAAGTTTCTTTAGGTGCCTGGCTACAGTTGCATGAGATAAGTTTAGTTCCTGACTTACCTCCTGAGGCGGTTCAGCCCGTTTGAACCTGATTGAGTGGTCCCTCGTTCACTCAATACCTCATAAGTAGCTGTATGGCGGTTTATCATAAAGGACTGAGGGAATTTGTAGGAAAAGGTGTTTCATTCAGTATAGCTCAGCATGACTCTTGTCGTGGATTTCAGGAATGGGTATCGTAAGTTCTGACTATGGTCGGAGTGTACAGAAACACCTTGTCCTGTATAGATGCAGATTTATTGGTCCTTTGTGTGTTGCGTGCTCGCCACAGTCTGCGTCATCCTAGTATGTAGCTGGCTACGTCGTTTCGCGTCTCGTTGTCTTGTATTCCTTTAAGTCCGGAAGATCTGTATGTTCATCACACGCGTATGGCGCGTGCCATTCTGACCGCGAGAGTTACACGTGTAAGACGCCTGCCGGTCTGACGACGAGTCTTATACGTATATGACGCGTGTCGGTCTGACGACGAATGATTCTTCACGAAAGCGGCCCACTTCAGCCATGTTAGTATTCCCCCCCCCCCCACTTACTCTGATTTTGGAACTTTTCGAAGGTCATGGGCCTAATAGCTTATTTATGATTGGTCAAACGAAATTCGCGTGGGTTGGTTCATCGTACTGCTTATTTATGCTACGGCACGGACGTTAAGCGTCTGTTTATATCTGGGTCGTCATTGTGAAGGTCACGTCTGTTTTCATTTCTAAAGATTTTGAGCGGAAGTGGGCCCCGTCAAGACGTCGCCATCCCTAGCCTCGGGCAATATTGGACAAAAGAATACAGGGTTGGGTTCCCGAGCCTACTAGAAGGTGAATGCCCCGTCTACATAGAGTTTCGCTCCTGTCGGTAGTTTTGTCTGATATGGTCAGTTTCACTCCAGAGTTGTTATTCTGGGTTTGTTCGTAATCATGCCCTTTATCCTTTCCTCACCCTTAACCACAGGTCGTCCAGAACGAGGTTTGTCTTTCACAGAGAAGTCCCCAGCTCGAAATCGAGTAAACCATTTTTGACATGACCGATTCGTCACTGCATCTTCTCCGTAAACAGCACAAATTTTCCGTTGAGTTTGTGAGGTGGTTTTACCTTTACGGTAATAAAACAGCATTAAATGTCGAAGATGTTCCTTCTTGTCTTCCATATTAACATTCACAAGTTACAACTCCACACTGTTGCATCCACAAACTCGTACTGAAGTTTGGTTACCAATTCTTACATAAGTTGACCTAATTACCTTTGGCCGTGAGGTCGCTGTGGTTTGTGTTCATAGCATTCTTTTCAATCATTGTATCTGTAAACAAAACCCATATTGTTAGGCAACTACTTTGACGTAAAAGTAATGGGGACATGCAGTGTTCTCAGGAGTTCTTAGTCGTTAACACGTAACAAGAATCGAACGAATTTATGAGACAACCCGATACTTATGACAAATACGTCCACAAAGAATTAAGCAATTTATGCCTTTCTAAAAAACTGGTACAAACAACTCTTACTAGAAGGACCGTCTTCCGTCATTTTGACGGGTACAGAAGTGTGAACAATAGACTTCGGATCTGTCCACATCTGTTGTTGTTTCCCTTCATGATTGGTTTATGACACTCTTCAGATCTTTTGTCGATGAGTATGAAATCTTTATTCCCCAAGTGGCACAATTCGTGCTACCACTTAAATATTTACGAGGTGTGGGAGCAAAAAACTTTCCGTTGTGGTTGTTATGGTCGAATACCTGGGGAACACCATCTTTTGAGGGACAAATGAGCAGAAACAAATTCGCTGAAATTTTGTGGATTATGCGATTTGATAACAAAGACACACGTTCTCAAAGACTAAGTAAAGAACTCCTGTCTGGAATCCTTTTATTGCCAATTTCTTGCAGTGTTACATTCCAAGTGAAAATATCACTGTGGACGAGCAACTGTTTCCTTGCAAGGCTAGATGCTCTGTCATTCAATAAATCAGCAATAAACCGGACAAATTTGGAATAAAATTTTGGCTTACAGTTGATGCAAATTCGAAGTATCTGGTGAGTAGTTTTCCTTACCTGGACAAAGATGATCAGCGGGCTATAGGTGTTCCCCTTGCAGAGCATGTTGTAATGCGTCCTATACAGCTTGGATACATCATTTTGATCCTGAGAGCAAACAGCAAACCTCAGTGTGGAAATACCCTTCAGCCCCCAAAAAGCAAAAATGGTTGCTTCAGCTGGGAAAGTTATGGTCATCCCATTCTCTGATATACATGGAATGGTTTATCAGCATATTTAAGTTTGATTTATGAGTCACTATGTTTACACTCAAACTTCACTTACTTGTTGTATAATTGAAACGTTTTCAAGATCATTCGATCTCATCCTCAGCTGTTTGATGACTAAATTAACATTCCTCTTCTTCCACTACTACGGAGCTCCGATCACTCTGCCATCTGGTGTTAGGTGCACTAAGTTTTAATACTTTATCTACTGCTGGGATTTCAAAAATTTATAACTTTGTCACAGTTTTTGTTTGTGAATATTTTTTCCCAAATATCCAATTCTATGGGTGTACTTAAAGATTTTAACAGTTTAATGTTGTGGCCAATGTTGTGGTTTTCTGTCCAAAAATGGTGTGAAACTGCAGATTTTTCTGTTTGTTTCAACTTAATGTTCCTCTGGTGTTCTTTTTGCCTGGTTAACAAGTTTCTCTTAGTTTTTCCTATGTAGCTTTTTTCACAGGTTTCACAATTAATCTGATAAATTCCTGATTTCAAATTGTTGGGGATTGTATTTTTCAGGGCTTTATTTAGCAGGTTCCTCAGACTGAATTTGTTTTGGGGTGCTAGTTTTAAGTTTAGTCTTTAGAAGATTCGTTCAAATTTTCTAAAAGCCCATGGATGGTAGGTGAATTTTCTATATTGCCAATTTGTGTTTTTAAGTGCTGTGAGAGTGGTATTTTTTTATATTATCTTCAGTTTTTCTTTTCTCTTCATCATGTTCCTATGATGGCTGGGTTGAATCCATTTAATACCGCTATGTCTTTTATGTGTTGTTGTTCTTTCAAAAATTCATCCTTACTCAGTGGGACGTTGTATAGCCGGTGAATTAGACTTCTAAAGGCAGCTAGTTGATGTGAAACTGGGTTGTATTCATTTTTCTTGATGTAATTATCTATGTGTGTGGGCTTCCTGTATATTCCAAAATCTACACCATGACGATTTCTAGTTATCTTGAGGTCCAAAAAGGTGGGGTGTTGTCTCTTTCTACTTCCATAGTAAATTGGATGTGATTATCTTGCAGGTTTAGTAATTTTAGAGAATCTTCTGTAAGTTTTTCCGGAATGATAGCAAAAACATCATCAACATCAACTCCGTATATTGGAAGAAGAGGAAAGTTCATTTAGTCACCAAACAGCTGAGGATGAGATCGAATGATCTTGAAAATGTTTCAGTTATACAACAACAAGTAAGTTAAGTTTGAGTGTGAACATAGTGACTCATAAATCAAACTTAAATATGAAGAATACTTCACCGTTAATAATGCTTCTGCTTTTAATGTTTATCAGCATGTTGTACCTGCACACACATCTGTAACTGGACAATACTACAGGGATGTCCTGAAAACATTGCAAGTCCATATCAGGCGCAAAAGACCACATTTGCGTGAAGCAGGCTGGATGCAGCACCACGATAATGCGCGGCCGCATATTGCCAATTTTGTTGCTGAATATTTAGCAAAAAGCAATGTGAAATGCATCCCTTACCCTACCTATAGTCCGGATTTAGCCACATCTTACATTTTCTATTCCCTAACTTGAAGAAACGCCTTCGTGTGAGGTATTATCCATCATCAGAAGTAGTGGTGAAGGCTGCGGAGGCGATTTTGAAGTATCTCTCAAAAATGGTTTCCAGCATGACTTTGAAGATTGGCAGAAACGCTGGGACAAGTGCATCGCATTCAGGGGAGACTATTTTGAGAAGGATCATCAAAATTATGAGGATGAGTAAAGGTACGTTGTCAAAAAAAGTTGTAATCATTCTTTATTGAACAGCCCCCGTATGTAAAATCTGTGTATCGAGATCCAAGAAGAACACAATGCTTTCTGTACTTGCTGTAGGATGCTGTGACATTTGAAATATTTTAAAAGCTGTAGGGAAAAGAGAGACAGCTGTGACTTAATAAAGCTTTGAAATGAGAACTCAATCCCTGCCGTGTATTTTTGGAGCACAAGAATGTAAAAGTGTATTTACAGAGAAGCCAGAGACAGCGAGAGTATTTCTCTTGGGAGTTCTCAACTGAAGAGTAATTGGTTTAAAGAAAAGATACACCCTTGTACTGGGGATGAGGCAGCAGTTCTTGAAATATTCTTGCACTCAGTGCACATTATTACCTCTCTCAAAAGTCACTTTTACCTTCTGTATGCGTTCCACTCAAAGCTTTGAATCGAAAGAAGAACTGCTACAGGAAAAGATCGTGTGTAAGAAAAGCATTTCCTAACAATAAAAACTTTCGAGTATTTTGATCTACATTAAAATGCCCACAAGGCGAAGGTATACCTAAGTTCTTTATTTGTATTACTAAAATCATAAGCTCATTTTACCTTACAATCACCTTGTCTTTTTGCAGAAAAAGGACGCATCGACTAGCGCTGTTGTAATTTCTCTGACGTAAACAGAACGCTTCGTTTTTTCACTGCTTTGCTTGCGGATTCTGATGCAAATTTTCCGATATTTAAAGGTCAACTCTTCTCTGTACTGGAAACATATAGGCAGACTGATATTTACTGACCTGGCATGTTCAAATCTCTATCAGAGTGATAAATTTCTTTCCGGGATTTTTCCGTTATCCTTAAAGATGAATGTCTAGTAAGCTCTGGAGCCTGGCTCATTTGATTATCATTTCATTTACCGTCTGATATGGCAACGTTGGAACTGTTCCCTTATCCTGAAAGATGAATGTCTGGTAACTGTAAGTTCTATGTATCCTGTACTCATTTGTACATCATTTCATTCATAGTACGATATGACTTCACGTTGGAGGTTTCCCTTATCCTGAAAAATGAATTTCTGGTAACTCTAAGCTCTATGTACCCTGTACTCATTTGGACATCATTTCATGCATCGTACGATATGACTTAACGTTGCAGTTTTTCCCTTATTCTGAAATATGAATGTCTGGTAACTCTAAGTTCTATGTATCCTGTACTCATTTGGACATTATTTCATTCATCGTACGATATGACTTAACGTTGAAGGTTTTCCCTTATTCTGAAATATGATGTCTGGTAACTCTAAGCTCTATGTACCCTGTACTCATTTGGACATCATTTCATTCATCGTACGATATGACTTAACATTGGAGGTTTTCCCTTATCCTGAATTATGAATGTGTGGTAACTCTAAGCTCTATGTATCGTGTACTCATTTGGACATCATTTCTTTCATCGTACGATATGACTTAACGTTGGAGGTTTCCTCTTATTCTGAAACATGAATGTAAGGTAGCTCTAAGCTCTAGGTACCTTGTACTAATTTGAACATCATTTCATTCATCATCCGATATGACTTAATGTTGGAGGTTTTCCCTAATTCTGAAATATGAATGTTTGACAACTCTAAGCTCTATGTATCCTGTACTCATTTGAACATCATTTCGTTCATCGTACGATATGACTTAACGTTGAGGTTTTCCCTTATTCAGAAATGTGATGTCTGGTAACTGTAAGCTCTATGTACCCTTTACTCATTTGAACATCATATATTTCATCGTGCGATATGACTTAACGTTGGAGGCTTTCCCTTATTCTGAAATATGTCTGGTAACTCTAAGTTCTATGTACCCTGTACTCATTTGGACTTCATTTCATTCATCGTATAATATGACTTAAAGTTGGAGCTTTTCCCTTATTCTGAAATATGTCTGGTAACTCTAAGCTCTATGTACTCTGTACTCATTTGGACATCATTTCATTCGTCGTATGATATGACTTAACGTTGGAGGTTTTCCCTTCTCCTGAGAAATGAATGCCTGGTAACTCTAAGCTCTATGTACCCTGTACTAATTTGGACATCATTTCATTCATTGAACGCTATGACTTAACGTTGGAGGTTTTCCCTTATTCTGAAATATGAATGTTTGATAACTCTAAGCTCTATGTATCCTGTACTCATTTGAACATCATTTCGTTCATCGTACTATATGACTTAACGTTGAGGTTTTCCCTTATTCAGAAATGTGATGTCTGGTAACTGTAAGCTCTATGTACCCTTTACTCATTTGAACATCATATATCTCATCGTGCGATATGACTTAACGTTGGAGCTTTTCCCTTATTCTGAAATATGTCTGGTAACTCTAAGCTCTATGTACTCTGTACTCATTTGGACATCATTTCATTCATCGTATGATATGACTTAACGTTGGAGGTTTTCCCTTCTCCTGAGAAATGAATGCCTGGTAACTCTAAGCTCTATGTACCCTGTACTCATTTGGACATCATTTCATTCATCGTACGAAATGACTTAGCGTTGGAGGTTTTACCTTAATCTGAAAGATGAATGTCTGGTAACTCTAAGCTCTATGTACCCTGTACTCATTTGGACATCATTTCATTCATCGTGCGATATGACTTAACGTTGGAGGTTTTCTCTTATCCTGAAAGATGAATTTCTGGAAACTCTAAGCTCTATGTATCCTGTACTCATATGAACATTACTTCGTTCGTCGTCGGATATGAGTTTACTTTGGAGGTTTTCCCTTATCCTAAAAGTTGAGTGTCTGGTAACTCTTAGCTCTATGTACCCTGTACTCATTTGGACAACATTTCATTCATCGTACGATATGACCTAACGTTGGAGGTTTCCCTTATTCTGAAAAGTGAATGTCTGATAACTCTAAGCTCTATGTATCCTATGCTCATTTGAACATCATTTCATTCATCGTACGATATGACTTAACGTTGGAGCTTTTCCCTTATTCTGAAATATGAATGTATACTGACTCTAAGCTCTATGTATCCTGTACTCATTTGTACAACACTTCAGTTGTCGTCCGATATGGCTTAACGTTGGAGGTTTTCCCTTATTCTGAAATATGAATGTATAGTAACTCTAAGCTCTATGTATCCTGTACTCATTTGAACATCTCTTCTATCGTCGTCGGATATGAGTTTACTTTGGAGGTTTTCCCTTATCCTGAAAGTTGAATGTCTGGTAACTCTACGCTCTATGGACTCTGAACTCATTTAAGCATCATTTTATTCGTCGTCCGATACGACCTGATTTTGGAGGGCCTAGATTAGAAAAGAAAAGAAGAACTTTATGTGTAGAGCAAGTAGAGAACGGCAATTCAATGCAACATGCCATATATTTATTTTCAAATGAAAGTGTTCCTATTAAGTGAAAGTTAAACTTTTTATTATTCTTAAACCAAATGAAAAAAAAAAAAAGAATTCAGGATGTTACAACTTTATATTCTGTGACTTTGTGGGTTCGTAGTTTTTAAAGTATATTTTGCAGAAATTCAAACTGCTCTTAATTTGAAGTGCAAAGATGTTTTGTACAACCCTTACGCGCTCTAAACATGACGTGTCATACAAACACGCAGTCCCTCGTTGCTTCACCAGACGCAAACAAACAAAAGAATTCACTTTAAAATCACTAGCCAGCTGCACACTACAAATGTCCATTGGCAACTGGCTAGCAGACCTCCATGTGAAGTATTTATACCCGAACCTAGTTTCTCAAAGGTTGCCGAAGCTTCCTGGCCCTTCACAACGCAGTGAGAAATTCCAGACTATCTCCATCTCTTTCCCTCTCGGCAAATGTCAGCCCTAGCGTGCGCGTGGGCGTCACTAGTCATTTTCTGTCACTTTCTTTCACCGTTTCTCTATCTCGGCGTTCGCCTACTCGGTGCAGCCATTAGCAAAACAATGCCTTGTGATAATATAAATGTAGTTATGGATAGCAAGAATATCCTTAAAGACCTTTTAGCATAATCTTTTGGGTACCAACCCCCATTTGGTATTCAACTATTATCTAGCACCTTAGTTCCACTGTCTATAGACCATATATACAGCTATGGCTTTTACAAAATTGACTTGTCTGGCTCATCAAGATCAGCAACTAGGGAAATAGCTTTAGTAGAATTAGGAAAGACAAGAAAAATGGAATAATAATGCAAAGAATAATAACATTTTGATATAAGTGTTTGGCCAAAGAAGAAGGGGAAATTATGAAATAATACATGAGACAGCAAAGAAGATTACAGAAGTGGAATAGTTGGTGGGCAGAGATAGAGGGAATTACGGGAAAAATAGTAATGGTAGATATATGGAGATTAGAGGAAAGGAATACAAGCGATGTGGGTAGATTATTAATATGCAGAATAGAAGATATAGAACGACAGGAAATATAGGAAAGTTTAGAAAATATGAAATCATTACTATTTTACAAGCAAATAAAAAGAAATTGGGGACGAGAAGCATTCGTAGATCACTGCAATGGGCAAGAGAGAGAAGGGTTAGCTTGGATGAGAACAGGAACAATATTTCTAACAGGGATAAGAGGTAGGGAAAAGGGAATTTATGAATTGTGTGTGGGGGAAAAGAAAGCATAGAACACTATTTAACAGAATACGAGGACGTTGCAACGTGGAGCAAAAAGGTTTGGGAGAAAAAAATGGGAGAAAGTAGAGAAGAGGATAGTAGCTATAAAAATGTTAACGGGAAAGGAGGAAAAGAAGGTAAGAAGTGTTGGTGAGTTCTTGCAGAAAGTATAAGAAAAAATTACAAGAAAAGTAAAGAGTATAAGAAAGGAAGATGAGGGGGGAGAATCGGGCTAAAAGTAACAAGGAGACATGGATGTTAACAGCTACCTGACAGAGCAGAAGACCAGGGTGTCATGTAAGACAAGGTAGCAACAAGGTAAAGACAAATAAATGTAAAGAATATAAGAAATGAAGATGAGGGGGAATAAAGGGACTAATTAAGTAACAGGGAGGCATAGAGGTTAAGAGCTACCTGACAGAGCAGAAGACCAGGGTGTCATGTAAGTCAAGGTAGCATCAAGTTAAAGACAAATAAATGTAAAGAATATAAGAAAGGAAGATTAGGGGGAAGAAAGGGGCTAATTAAGTAACAAGGAGGCATGGAGGATAAGAGCTACCTGACAGAGCAGAAGACCAGGGTGTCGTGTAAGTCAATGTAGCATCAAGTTAAAGACAAATAAATGTAAAGAATATAAGAAAGGAAGATTAGCGGGAAGAAAGGGGCTAATTAAGTAACAAGGAGGCATGGAGGTTAAGAGCTACCTGACAGAGCACAAGAGCAGGATGTCATGTAAGTAAATGTAGCATCAAGTTAAAGACAAATAAATGTAAAGAATATAAGAAAGGAAGATAAGGGGGAAGAATGGGACTAATTAAGTAACAGGGAGGCATAGAGGTTAAGAGCTACCTGACAGAGCAGAAGACCAGGACGTCATGTACGCCAAGGTAACAACAAGGTAAAGACAAATAAATGTAAAGAATATAAGAAAGGAAGATGAGGTTGAAGAATGGGACTAATTAAGTAACAAGAAGGCATGGAGGTTAAGAGCTACCTGGCAGAGCAGAGGACCACGGTGTCATGTAAGCCAAGGTAGCAACAAGGTAAAGACAAATAAATGAAAAGAATATAAGAAAGGAAGATAAGGGGGAAGCATGGGGCTAATTAAGTAACAAGGAGGCATAGAAGTTAAGAGCTACCTGGCAGAGCAGAAAAAAATGTGTGGTGTTTAACGCCCGCTTTTTCTACATACGGCACCGCAGGCGGTGACACTTATGATACATGAGATGAAGGTGGAGCACTGGTGGAATGAGATGGCGGGGGAAACCGGAGATCCCGGAGAAAACCCGTCCCAGTGCCGTGTTGTCCACCAGAAATCTCACTTTGCGGTCGCCTGGGATCGAACCCGGGCCGCCTTGGTGAGAGCCAAACTGTCTAACCACTGAGCCACGGCACGGCCCTGGCGGAGCAGAGAACCAGGATGCCATGTAAGCCAAGGTAGCAAGGTAAAGACAAGTTAATGTAGCCTTAAGTTTTAAATTGTTAAATTTTCGAATATGGACACTAAATAATCTAAATCTGAAAAAAAAAAAAAAAAATAGAATTATTCACGGATTTTTAAACGTATATTTTTGGGTGACATCGAAAAAGATTTTTAAATTGCACATGATCCCTTGTCTCCCTTATAACATATATGTATAGAAGTGAGTGTAGTTTTTGAATGGATTTAAGAATTGAGTGTACTGTAAAGCATTATTATAGGATTTTGTTTTGAAGGTGATTTTCGCTGTACGTTAGGTGAACGGTAACTGAGCAGAGACACAAAAACGGATGTACCTGTTGGAACATATCGTCAGCACCTGCGTATTGATCGGCCCATTATTACGCTACTACCTGCTGATAAGATGCGAGTATAATGGCCTTCCTTTAGCGGTAGACGTGCTCTTGTTTTAATGTGCCTTAAAGTATCCATACATTCCCAAAACAAAACACAACCGCTTGCCTATCGCTAATCAGTTTTCACCGAAAATAGCTGTTTGAAAATCACCTTTTGCGTGTAAGCCTGTGAAATGTACACCTTAAAAGCCAAATAGGTTGAAGTTTCAAAAAGCTTATAAACAAATGATTTATCAAAATTGTACCGCCTTTTTCCTACAGAAGAACTTCTGCATGGCAGACTGTCGCTTTTAAGAAACATCAGTCTGGGCCAAGTTTGCATGTGCTACGTTCAACAAGAACATGTTTACAAACATCCAGTCTTCCCAATTACCTTTAACATGGATATTATCCGACACTTTTCATTTCATAAAACTGACTCCAACAACTTACATTAAGTAAGTTAAAAATACACCAGAGGCAAGAATTGCATATTTTGAATTTTTTGGTAATACTTTTTTACATTCCTATTATTCGAGAAGGCTTTTGCACAAGTAATAAACGGTAAGAAGTAGAAACACTACTGTAAACGAAAACTATGATATGTTTCACTTATATGACAATCTCTACTCTTGCAAAAACACTTATTGCTTTATCTAATTCAGGATAAACATTATCTTATTGTAGTTACAAGGGAATACAGCAGAGTTTAAGTGATAGTCAAATGTTTTACATACATGACTTTCTCTACTCTTGTACAAACACTTATTGCTCTATCTACTTCAAGATAAACATTATCTTATTGTAGCTACAAGGGAATACAGTAGACTTTAAGTGATAGTCAATTTTTTTACATACGCGACTTTCTCTACTCTTATACAAACACTTATTACTCTATCTACTTCAAGATAAACATTATCTTATTGTAGTTACAAGGGAATACAGTAGACTTTAAGTGAAAGTCAAATGTTTTATATACAAGAGTTTCTCTACTCTTGTACAAACACTTATTACTCTATCTACTTCAAGATAAACATTATCTTATTGTAGTTACAAGGGAATACAGTACACTTTAAGTGAAAGTCAAATGTTTTATATACAAGAGTTTCTCTACTCTTGTACAAACACTTATTGTTCTATCTACTTCAATATAAACATTATCTTATTGTAGTTACAACGGAATACAGTAGACTTTAAGTGATAGTCAAATGTTTTATATACATGAGTTTCTCTACTCTTGTACAAACACTTATTACTCTATCTACTTCAATATAAACATTATCTTATTGTAGTTACAAGGGAATACAGTACACTTTAAGTGATAGTCAAATGTCTTATATACATGACTTTCTCTACTCTTGTACAAACACTTATTGCTCTATCTACTTCAAGATAAACATTATCTTATTGTAGCTACATGGGAATACAGTAGACTTTAAGTGAACTTAAAGAACACACTGCCCCCTCAAGTCCAACCGAACCCAAAAATCTCCCCGAAGTGATGGTCTCGGCAGTTCGGCTCGAGGTTCCTCTAGTAACGTCAGAGGTACCACGAGTGCTAAGAGTTCGCAGCGCCCGCACCACGGCAGCTGAAGGAAACGGATCCGCTCCCCTGCGGGAACTAAATAAGCAGATATTTGGCTGCTATAAACCACCATGTGATCCACGAAACCCCAGTGCATGATGAAAAGTTTGGAGTATGGTGCGCGGTGTCAACTTCGAGGATCGTTGGTCCCATTTTCTTTGATACGACTGTAGACACTGATGTTTTTATGGGAATCTTCAATGCATTTAGGAAGCAGCTGGATGATATCGAATTGAGAATTGAAGTCCCAGAAAGATGGAGCAACGTGCCATACATCTAATGACAGCATGGAACTTCTAGCAAGTTTCTTTGATAATCAAATAATTTTAAAAGGTCTGTGGCACATCAGATCTCCTGAACTAGCCTCACCGGAGTTTTTCTTGTAGGGGAATCTAGAAAATAGAGTGTACAAGAACAGGCCACGGACAATTGATGTTCTCAAGAACCCATTCGAACCGAAATAAGGAACATTGGCGAGGGAACTCTCCGTAAAACTTCAGAGAATATGGTGAGATGAGTGCAAACATGTATAGATGCTGGTAGAGGACACTTCTAACATTTTCTCTGAGATGTAAGTAGTGTGATGTAATCTCCCAATTGGGTGTTACATTACCTCTAATTTTGAACTTGTTTCCTATTATTGGTTCAAAAGAAATGGTTCAGGTTTAAATGAATCGCATTATAGATTTCTTGAACATACAAAAAGAACGTTATTACAAATATATCACATAACGACAAAAACATTTGAATATCACCTGAAGTCTACTGTATTCCCAAGAAGAGACTCTTTCTCTCTATTGTCATGTAGCATAAGAGTTTGAAAGAATATTTTGTAACGAAGGTGATATTGTGTGTACACCCCTGGTTGTCTCGTTCCTTTGCACGCTGCCCCTGACAGGCTCTGAGACGCAGCCTGCATAACCAAGCCATACACGTACACCCTTATCGTTTTTCCTGCCACAGAGAGAGCATTTTAAATGCCAACCTACACTCACATGGGAGTTCCATACAGTTATGTTGTGAATAGCATCGCCTCCAGCTGTAAATTAACCGAACGCATTGTAAACTTATTTTTAATTTTTTCTACTAGCTACTTACACCCAAAGCTCTATACTGAGATTTCAGCGGTAGTATATGAATAGAAGAAAGAAGCATTTTATGCAAAAGGTCGGATTAGTACATACATTAAAAGCAATAAAACGTTACCCAACATTTAAAGCAACTAAATTTCAGAAATGCATGAACTTTTCAAGAAAATCCTTCCAGGCTACATTAAACTTACCATTATATCATTTTCAAAATTTTTATTTCCTTAAAAGACCTGTCACCCAGCTTCTTCACACTAAATTACTTCCTTACAACTAATACACCGCAATAAATAGACAACATTTTATTACACCAAAATGCAGATGTTTTTAAAACACAAAAATTATGTCAACTACACGTTTTATCTGTGAACCATTTCCGAGATACGTTTTTATTAGGCTGAATTGTCCAATACTCATATTTTACTTAAATATCTAGTTGATATTCATCCCTTTATCTCTTCGACATACAAGGACATTGTAATTACAAATACATCAGCTACAACATCAAATTTAAAACACCTGACTGTCACTTAAGGCCTACTGTATTTCCTTGTAACTAAAATAAGATAATCTTTACCTTGAAGATCGAGCAATAAGTCTTTGTACAAGTGTTTGCACTCTTGTACAAGAGTTGAGGATGTCAGGTATATAAAACATTTGATTATCATTTAAAGTATACTGCATTCATACTCTAGATAATGTTTATCTTGAGGTAAATAAAGCAGTAAGTGTTTGTACAAGAGTATGGTAAGTCATGTATATAAAACATTTGCATATCACTTAAAGTCTACTGTATTCCCTTGTAACTACAATAAGATAATATTTATCTTTAAGTAGATAGAGCAGTGTTTGTACAAGAGTAGAGAATGTCATGTATATAAAATATTTGACTGTAACTTAAAGTCTACTGTATTCCCTTGTAAACTACAATAACATAATGTTTATCTCGAAGTAGACAGAGTAGCAACGCTTTGCACAGCATTAGGTAAAGTTACCTGAATATAATGACCATCAAACTTTAAGCAAAGATTGAATTATTATTATTATTATTATTATTATTATTATTATTATTATTATTATTATTATTATTATTATTATTATTATTATTATTATTATTATTATTATTATTATTATTATTATTATTATTATTATTATTATTATTATTATTATTATTATTATTATTATTATTATTATTATTATTATTATTATTATTATTATTATTATTATTATTATTATTATTATTATTATTATTATTACTTTGTAATTTACGTCTTCCAACGTTATGTCATATCGGACGGGGAATGATTTGGATGTAATGACGCTCAAATGAGTCCAGGGTCCATGAAGCTTAGAGTTACCCAACATTCGTCTTGAAGGATAAGGGAAAACTCAGGAAAAAACCTTATCCAGGTAACTGACCCTTACCGAGATTCGAACACGATACCTCTTGAACGCGAGGCAGACACGCTACCACTACTCTACCGAGGCGGGCCTTAAAGTGTGTGCTAGTCCCTAAATACATTAAGTATTCGTTTTATAAGGCACGGTGTTTCGATAAAACAATTGAACAAATACTCTCATTGTTGTGCTTTAATATTCAAATGAATATGGTGATTGCATTTACAGTTCTATGTACATATATTTTTTTAATTCTGCACATTTCTCGCTTCGCCAATATTTACCTCGAAGTCTTAACCATTGAAATAAACGGACAGTCGACTTCAACGCACGCGATGTTTAATTGGAACTAACGAACGTTAAAATAACGCTTCGTTAAATATGTTGAATCGTTAAAATGTGGGTTCTGTTGAAACAATAACGCAGCAGCGGCGACTTTGACTATCTCTCATTGACGGCGTGTTTCGTTTTGAAGTGAAAATCTAAATATTTTTGTAATGTTTGTATTATGGCATTTTATTTAAAGTCGATATTGTCAGTTACGAAGAAAAATCTAAAATTGGATATCGGGTTCCATTTAAGGGGTAAGTGGTGAGGGTGGAGTGATTTTATAGTTAATTCTCAAAATATACTTCGAAATATTCGGGTATATTTGTGTTGAAGTTTCCATAAGCAATTTGTGGGTCTAATGCAGTGTTTTTTGTATCGTATATGTGGTAGAGGAAGTGTTTGTGAATAAGTGAGGATTGGGGATTGGGATTGGCATTTCATTACCGAGGGGATTTGGTACGTAGGGCACCATGCTGGGCCCCCTGTTCACATGCCCCTAAATGGGGGCACCCCCGGGAGGAAGGGTGAGACGAAGCAGACAGAGGTCGGATGACGCAAGGAGCCATGACAGTAAAGAGGGCAAGGTTCCTACAGTTTACTTGGATAGAGGCTTACCCCGACAGGCCAGACAATGGACAGTTAAGTGCAGAGATCTACCCAAAAGTCAAAAGACTCTAAAGTCTAAGGGCCCTGGCCTCCTCCAGGATGGATAACTCGGGGGGTCTTTCCATAGGGCAATACTCGATTTCTTAAAAATCTCCGCACCCCGGAAGGCTACCGAAAACCTTGGTAGGGCCGCCTGGTGATCTAGCACACCTTCTACTCGCTCTGCAGGCTAGTACCCAGGCCTTAGGAGGCAACCATCTATCCCCTCGGGGCGGCCGAAGCCTGGCCGGAGGTACCGAATTCCCCGTGGGTGTCGGGAATACACTGCCCCCTCGAGTCCAACCCAATCCTAATAACTCCCCGACGGGAGGGGTGCGGCAGTTCGGACCGTGGTTCCTCTAGTAACGTCTCTCCTCCACAGGAGAGAAAGTCTCCGAGGGGCGAGACGTAGGGCGTTGGCCGAAGGTCCCCAAACCCTTCCTGGACAGGTTTAAGACACCCCATATCAGTACAGTTACAGACTATTTAAAAACATTCTGACAGCTTCTACTTTTGTGAATGAATCTTCTCGGTTTTAATGTACAGAGTGAACAGGGCGCATTTTTTAACGGCCTGCTCCTTGTATAGCAAGCGTTCTGTCACGCATTCGCTGTTCTTGTCCCACAGCACATTCCTTACAGGGATTTTCTTTGCGTTGCTATACTATACCACGAGTGCTAGGGGTACGCAGAGCTCGCACCACAGCAGCTGAAGGGTACGGTTCCGCTCCACTACGGGAAGCACAACAGACACCCACCCCTACTGGGTGACGGCAACGAGCCCAGCACCCGAGCCCTAAAGGACCCAGGCAGGGGTTTCTGAAATGGTCCCAGCAGAGGAGCGAAGACCGGCAACTGACCTACCGGAGAAGGAAGTAGTTTTGCTCAGAGCATATCATCCTGCCATACATCGCCCGGACACCCGCCGACATTTCTACCCTGAAAGAAGAGACCATCAAATGAGAGATGATAAGAAATGATAATGGAGATGACTTGGAGGGACTGGCCGCGCCGTGGCTCAGTGGTTAGACCGCTTGGCTCTCACCAAGGCGGCCCGGGTTCGATCCCAGGCGACCGCAAAGTGAGATTTGTGGTGGACAACGCGGCGCTGGGGCGGGTTTTCTCCGGGACCTCCGGTTTCCCCCGCCATCTCATTTCACCGATGCTCCATCTTCATATCATGTATTATCAGTGTCACCGCCTGCGGTGCCGTATGTAGTAAAAGCGGGCGTTAAACACTACACACACAAACACACACACACACACACACACACACACACACACACACATTTGGAGGGACAGGAAATCCGAGGATGTTACTAACCTTCCCAGCATTCGCTTAGCGACCCGGAAAACCCCCGAAAAAGCCCATGGGTTAGGTAGGTCGGCCACAGGAACCGAACCCGGGCCTTCCAAATGCAGGCCACAGACGAAACTGCCTGCACCATCCCGCTCAGTGAGTGAGGAATGATGAAGAGTGGGTAACTGCTTGGGAGGAGTGAAGATAAAGTGAGTGAGGAATGAACATGTAAATTGGGTAAATGAAAATCGAAATTAGCCTAGTACATAATCACATATTTCGTTGATTTACAATGTTTTTACAGAAAATGTCTCCTCCTCGAACTGTCATTTACACAGGTTCAGGGGCCTTTTCCACAGGTTAGGTTCGTTTTCGTGGCATAAATCTACGGCACGGAAATACCGGCTTTACTACCCTTCCAAAGGAAGCAACGTTAAGAACTTTTACGCCCAAAATGATCTACTGTCGTCCGCGGGTATGAACCTATAACTTCTTCTTCTTCACTTCATGGCATAGCTTCCCTGAGAGACTTAAACGGCTTCTAGAAGTCTTGTGTATAAAACATAGGCAATCAAGAGCCTGTTCCACCTTCGAAGTCCTCCAGCCATCGTGTCCTGTGTCTGCCCACCGATCTCGTACCTTTAGGATGATACTGTAATATTCGTTTTGTCACTCTATTATCTGACATGAAACAAAATACGCAAAGAAATAAAATTATAGCTCTACAAAGTTATGGCTGTAGCTATACTGACATACGGAAGTGAGACTTGGACGTTAACTAAAAAGCAACAGAGTAAAATACAGGCTTCAGAAATGAACCCATAACTTTGGGAGTAAACATAACATTTGTAGATCTGCCCCTCCAAAAGAAAAACCTTTTTAAATTTTGCGTTTAAAGTAACTTATCCTGTTAAAAGCTGTGTAAGTCTCTCAGATTAAAAAATTTATGGTGCTTTCCTGAAACGTAAGGCTTAATAGTTTAACAAATTTTATATCTGGAGTTTTTAAAAATGCAGATAAAGAGAGAAACTGAAAAACTCAATGCCAAGGCCGAAATTTGAACCACTGATCTCATGGTTTCCGTCCAGTTGCTCTAACCCATTGAGCTACTCTGGCCAACCTTCCACAAAGCGTTTGTATTTTTGCAAATTTTCATCCAATTTCAGACCTGCACTTCCTTGTCAACTTACTTGTATAACTGCAATTCGCAGAAAAGTTTCTGTAAACCATACAGTAATATTCTGGTACAAGAATCGAAGCTAAATCCTTTGAAAGCATATTTAGACGTTTATTGGACTAGATGTACAGGAGTTGGTGAAGGCTGTTAAAACATGTGTGAAAACTTTAGGATAACTCAATGGAGCGCATCGTGCAGCTTAATTTCCTCGCATTTTCTGAGCAATTGAAAGAGAACATTTGAAATTCACAGACGAGGGCACGGACAGAACAAAAAGGCATAGACAAGTTGGTAATAAAATTTCTGAAAGAAGAACGCGCCCACTTAAAGTCGGTCCAAGCGAAATGTTTTTATTACGTACCGTAAATGTGAACTGGATCAGCAAGTAAAGTCAATGTCTTTTTATTTTGACAGCCGCTCTGCGATTTACCTATGTTAGCTAGAGAAGTACTACATTAAAATTTTGACGTGGTTCCCTAACTCTACTATACTTAGAAACACTTATTGCTCTATCTACTTCAAGATAAACATTATCTTATTGTAGTTACAAGGGAACACAATAGATTTTAAGTGATAGTCAAATGTTTTATATGCATGACTTTCTGTACTCTTGTACAAACACTTATTGTTCTATCTACTCCAAGATAAACATTATCTTATCGTAGTTACAAGGGAACACAGTAGATTTTAAGTGATAGTCAAATGTTTTATATGCATGAATTTCTGTACTCTTGTACAAACACTTATTGTTCTATCTACTCCAAGATAAACATTATCTTATCGTAGTTACAAGGGAACACAATAGATTTTAAGTGATAGTCAAATGTTTTATATGCATGAATTTCTGTACTCTTGTACAAACACTTATTGTTCTATCTACTTCAAGATAAACATTATCTTATCGTAGTTACAAGGGAACACAGTAGATTTTAAGTGATACTCAAATTTTTATATACACAACTTTCTCTACTCTTGTACAAACCCTTATTGTTCTATCTACTTCAAGATAAACATTATCTTATTGTAGTTACAAGGGAACACGGTAGATTTTAAGTGATACTCAAATTTTTATATGCACAACTTTCTCTACTCTTGTACAAACCCTTATTGTTCTATCTACTTCAAGATAAACATTATCTTATTGCAGTAACGAGCTAATAAAGTAGATTTTAAGTGATAGTTAAATGTTTTATATACATGACTTTTTCTATTCTTCTACAAACACTTATTTCTGTATCTGCTTCAAGATAAGCATTATCTTATCCTGGTTACAAGGGAATACGGTAGACTTTTAGTGATAGTCAAATATTTTATACACATGACTTTCTCTACTCTTATACAAACACTTATTTCTATATCTACTTCAAGATAAACATTATCTTATTGTAGTTAAAAGGGAGTACAATAAACTTAAAGTGATAGTCAAATGTTTTATATACATGACTTTCCCTGCGCTTGTACAGACGCTTATTGCTCTATTTACTTCAGGATAAACATTATCTTATCGTAGTTGCAAAAGAATACAGTAGACTTTAAGTAATAGTCATATGTTTTATATACATGACTTTCTCTACTCTTATACAAACACTTATTTCTATATCTACTTCAAGATAAACATTATCTTATTGTAGTTAAAAGGGAGTACAATAAACTTAAAGTGATAGTCAAATGTTTTATATACATGACTTTCCCTACGCTTGTACAAACACTTATTGCTCTATTTACTTCAAGATAAACATTATCTTATCGTAGTTGCAAGAGAATACAGTAGACTTTGAGTAATAGTCATATGTTTTATATACATGACTTCCTCTGCCCTTGTACAAAAACTTATTGCTCTATCTAGCTCACGATAAATACTATATTATTGTATTTACAAGGTAATATGGTAGACTTTAAGTGACAGTCAAATGTTTTATATAGAGGACTTTATCTACTCTTGTACAAACACTTATTGGTCTCTCTACCTCAAGATAAGCATTATCTTATTGCTGTTACAAGGGAATACAGTAGACTTTAAGTGATAATCAAATGTTTTATATACATGACTTTTACTACTCCTGTATTAACATTTTATCCTCTATCTACTTGAAGATAAACATTTTCTTGTTGTAATTCCAAGAGAATACTTTAGACTATAAGAGATGCTAAAATGTTACAAAACCTGTTGTCTAGGTGATGTCTTTGTAATTACCTTGTTTTTGTATTTCAGGGGATAAAAATGGATAACGATCTTCCCATTTGAGATAAGTATAGCAATTTTAAAGGTGAAAAGGGCAGCACAACAAGGATTACTTCGGATAATTTGTAAAACTTTGTTCATCCCTTAAATTAGGTCAGTTACACAAAAAATGAAGGGCTTTTGGGAATATTATCAGGCATTTAAAAATAATTTTTCTATTTGGTAATAAATGTTTTCTACAAATGGTAGTTTCAAGAAAATTATGCGCTATATTTATAAAATCAAGCATTTTTAAATGTATTCCTAAAAGAGGGGACGTAGGAGGAAAGGATCTATTTAAAATATCCTAGGAAATTGCTGGACATAAATAGCAAGTCTGGTATTTAAGAGTTTTATTTTGAGAGTTATACTACCGACACACGACGTTTGTAAGGCCTTGGAGCTTTTTAGAAAGCAGGAAAGCAGTGAAAGTGTAAAGGAAGCCGATAGCAACAATATGAAAGTCTTGGGGCAGGCGAAGTGGAAAATGTCTGCCGGAGACAGAATCTTGCTCGAGCTCCAAATTGATATGCGATTAAATTTTAATATGAAAGTTTCTGGCATGATCTACAACTTAACTTTATTATTAGGGAAAGTTCATAAAACGACGGCCGTGAGACAAAAGAGGGTAAAGACGGAGAAGAAAAATTGCCTGCCGCGCCTACGTGTTTAGCGAATTGATGTTCTTCTGTTTTAGTTTAGCATGTCGATACCGCGTCGTAAATCCTCCGCTAGTTGATCTAACGCACACATCTGTCCGCGTGAACGCACTAATCTCACATGGACCAGTTTTCTTCCCATTTTCGTTTCTCTATTCAGAACACATTGAACTGTATTAGTATTATTCTGTTGCCGATCTTCCTGGCTAATATGAGGGGGTGTCATAAAGTTTTAATTATCACCTTTTATAAATGTGATAGACAGTTTGTGTTGATATGTCCAAAGTTTATTGGTCTTCCGAATACCTTGACTATAAAAGTCTGCAGAATTCGCATTGAACCATTCTTACACTTCATCAATGACGTCATTTATTTTGTCGAATCGGTGAGTACGCAATAAATTCTTCATTTCGGGAACAAGGAAACGTCACTTGGTGTAAGATCGGGCGAATAAGGTGGACGCTGTAAGGTTACAAAGCCACATTGCTCTGTTTTGTCAACTGCAACTTGAGATGAACGAGCTAATGCATTTTCAACCAGAAGACGAACACCTTTGGAGAGCATACCGCTTCGTTTCTCATTGAGAGTTGCTCGTAACTTGTCCAGAAGATTGCAGTAGTACTCCAAGGGATGGTTTGACCCTTGGCAAGATAATCTGTGGGCATGACTCCACGATAGTCCCAGAAATCTGAAAGCATGACCTTCCCAGCTGATTTTTGCACCTTTGCATGTTGTGGAACGGTGGGAGGGATTGGCATGTTTCCATTCCATGCCCAAGGCTTTTGTCTCTGGATCATACTGATAGATCCAGGATTCATCCATGGTTACCAGACAATAAAAAAATTATCATCATGTTCCAACAGCATCAACATCTCTCTTGAAGAGGTCACGCTTTGTTTGCTTTTGGAAAGGGGTTAACAAAAGTGGAACCCACATGCAGACACCTTAGACGTGTGCAGTTCGTCATGAATAATTTTCCATACACTGCCATAACTAAGATGTGTCTCATTTATGGTAATTTGGATGGTTGCTCGTTTGTCTTCCAGTATTAAACACTCCACTTTCTTCACTGTGACAGCTGACGGTCTACCAGCTCTTGGCTCACTTATCAGGGACATGCGACCAGTTTAAAAATTTCTTTCATAGCTCACAATAGTGTCTGGAACCCTATCGCGATAAGGCGGCTTGCGCACACAACGGAACTAATAGGTTTCACGTAGATAACGAGCTTGCATTAGCAGATAATCATCGCCCTGCAGATAACAGACTTACCGAAAAAATTAGATAAATGGACATTTCTGTTAATATCTTGATTATTCGGTTTCTTTATTCTTTTGGAAAGGTCTCGAATTACGAATTAGGTATTTAAGGACGTGACGGCTCGTAGAGTGGGTGAGTCGCGAGTTGTACATAGCGTGAGTAAGCAGAGTCTGTTGTGTAACAAGAGTGTTGTTGTAAAGAGAGCTGAAGTGGCCGCTGTTCTACACCTCGGTCTTTTAATTATTCGAACCCACAAAGTCACAATAGTGTCATACGATGGGCAATCATTTCCATAAACAGCCGTCATCTCAACATGGATTTTCCGGGCAGTTTTGCCCTTCAAATGCAGGAACTTGATCAACAAGCCTCAATTTTCTGCATGTTACATGTCACTTCTGGCACACACTTTAAAAAAGCAAAGGATCTCAAGTCACTGAAACCCACATTATGTCCCGATGAATAAGTTGTAATAGTGAAACATTCTTATGACTCTAGCATAAAAAGCATGGGCGATAGTAAAAATTTTGTGACACCCCCTCAATAATATTTTTTTGGAGTATTTCGGATAGTCTTTTCTTTATGACCTCTACCTAATTGCTGTGGTTCTCACATTCTCACCCAAAAGAACATTTAATTTTGGCATCATAAATCTTTTTACATCCTAAAAGTAAATCCCCCTGGCCGGGTTTGAACTCGTCACTTCTTAAATTAGAGGTTAAAATATTCCACCTAGACCCATATCATAAGACAGGTTAATATCGAAAAGATGTTTTATTAAATTTGATGTTATTTAACTAATTATAGCTCAAAAACCACTTGTCTTTCCGAATTCTTTAATTCAAAATTTCTAGTTTCCTATTAAATGTTACATAGGTCCAAAATTAATAATTCAAAAACCATTGGAATGAAATGAACTTATGTGGCATATCTCATTAGTCATATTTTGGTACATGCATGTCAACGTTTAAAGAAATATATGAAACCTGTGTGGTATGAAACGTTTTCACAAAGATGATCTGGTGAAAAAGATCAATTTATAATAATCTAAATTTGAATTTTAAAATTCAAGGCACTTTATCCTGAATTTCTAACTTCAAAGCAAAATATGTTTTACATTTCGATATTATTGAGATATCAGATTATTTTCAATTTATCTATAAATATCGACAATTAAATACAAAAACACAATGTTCAATGACATATCGACTTCCCATAGTCTAACAATAAAATCCTATAAAACCGATTTTCTAACTTTCAGTACTACTAATTCCTTGTGGTTTTCTCTACTACATCTATTTCACCCAAAACCATTTTCAAGAATTGTTTCAAATCTTATTTGTGAGGAGTGAACCACTTCGAAGATATTCCTTGTTATTTGTTTCAATTTCCCAGTATGTCAACAGCTATTCAATTGTTCATTTTTATCTTTTGGGCATAAATAGAGAATTTAATTACAAAGACGTCACCTAGACAAGCAGATTTAAAACATCTGACTACCACTTAAAGTCCACTGTATTATAAGATAATGTTTGTCTTGAAGTAGATAGAAAAATAAGCGTTGGTGCAAGAGCAGAGAAAGCCAAATATATAAAAGAGTTGACTATCGCTTAAAGTCTACTGTATTCCCTTGTACCTACAACAAGGTAATGTTTATATTGAAGAAGAAAGAGCAATACGTGTTTGTACAAGAGTAAAGAAAGTCATGTATATAAAACATTTGACTATCACTTAAAGTCTACTGTATTCCCTTGTAACTACAACAAGGTAATGTTTATATTGAAGCAGATAGAGCAATAAGTGTTTGTACAGGAGTAGAGAGTCGTGTATATAGGACATTTGACTATCACTTAAAGTCTACTGTATTCCCTTGTAACTACAATAAAATATTTATCTTGAAGTACATAGAGCAATAAGTGTTTGTACAAGTGTATAGAAAGTCATGTATATAAAACATTTGACTATCACTTAAAGTCTACTGTATTCCCTTGTAACTACACCAAGGTAATGTTTATATTGAAGCAGATAGAGCAATAAGTGTTTGTACAAGAGTAGAGAGTCGTGTATATAGGACATTTGACTATCACTTAAAGTCTACTGTATTCCCTTGTAACTACAACAAGGTAATGTTTATATTGAAGCAGATAGAGCAATAAGTGTTTGTACAAGAGTAGAGAGTCGTGTATATAGGACATTTGACTATCACTTAAAGTCTACTGTATTCCCTTGTAACTACAATAAAATATTTATCTTGAAGTACATAGAGCAATAAGTGTTTGTACAAGTGTATAGAAAGCTCTGTATGTGCAACACAACAGATTTATGAGTAATTAAAGAGTTTTAATTGGAAATGTTTGTATGAATAGGTAGTAGCAGAGAGTTACATATGCAATTCGCTTCACGTTAATGCAATTGTCTTGCCAGTTAATTCCCTGACGTTGTTACACGATGCATATCCGGTTGTTATGATATCATTACTGCCCGTGTTCTACCACCTTCCTGCAAGAAACACGCGTTATTTATCTGTTTCGTACGAAGAAACACGAATGTATAATCAATGATTCCTTTAAACATAACAAATGAATAGAGGTCTTTTGTTTTTAGTAACATGCTGTTTAAGATACATACGCAGTAACAGCCCTTTATTCCAACACGCATCGGAACAGGCTTTGGCGGCATAGCAGTCAAGACATACTTGAATTAAAGCTTTTGTGAGCTGCATACACATGGATTTATCTACTCAGTCGTCTATAAACTAGTTCTTACTGAACTTCATTCCTACTTTTTAATGTAATTAATGTCATTCAACTCTAAGACATATCGAACGATGAATGAAACGATGTTCAAATGAGCCCATAGTACATGGAGCTTAGAGTTACGAGACATTCATCTTTCAGGATAATGGAAAACTTCCAACGTTAAGTCATATCGGACAATGAAAGAAATGATGTTTAAATGAGCCCAGAGTACATGGAACTTAGAGTTACCAGACATTAATCTTTCAGGATAAGCGAAACGTTAGGGCATATTGGACGCTGAATGAAATGTAAAAATGAGTACAGGATACATAGAGCTTACAGTTATAGATAATTAATATTTAAGGGCAAGGGAAGATGTCCAAGGTTAAGTCACATCGGGCGATGAATCCAATGATGTTCAAATGAGTCCAGGGCTCATACAGCTTAGATTTGCCAGACATTCATACTTCAAAATAAGAGAAAACCCTCAACGTTAAGTCATATCGGACGACGAATGAAATGCTGTTCTAATGAGTCCAGAGTACATAGAGCTTAGAGTTACAAGACATTTATCTTTCAGGCTAATGGAAAACTACCAACGTTAAATTATATCGGACGGTGCATGAGATGATGTTCAAATGAGTACAGGGTACATAGAGTTTGAAGTTACCAGACATTCATCTTTCAGGATAAGGGAAAGCTTCCAACGTTCAGTCATATCGGACGACGAATGAAATGATTTCCAAATGAGTACAGGGTTCATAGAGCTTGTAGTTGGCAGACATACATCTTTCAGGATAAGGAAAAACCGCCAACGTTGTCATATCGGATGATTAATGAAATGATTCTCAAATGATCTCAGGATACATAGAGCTTATAGTTACTAGACATTTGTGTTTCACGAAAAGGGAAACCCTCCAGCGTTAAATTATATCGAACGATGAATGAAATGATCTTCAAGTGAATCCAGGGTACATAGAGCTTAGAGCTACCAAACTTTTGAGGAGAAGGGAAACCGTGGAAAATACCTTATCACTCTGACCGAAATGACAACTTGGTAGCTCTTGAGCGTGAAGCAGACACCACTGAGGCGGGCTAAACTTTACTCTTCTGAGCGTTCCTTGTGTATCGAGTTAAAGGATGGGAAGGAAAGAGTTGAATTTAAACGACTGTCAAATGTTTTAAGATGTGGTATTCTCCTGATGTCTTTGACATTCTATTCGCTCTTTATTTCCAAAGGATGAAAGTGAAGAACTATTTGTTTGGGAAAAGTGTATGTGTCGGACAATTCAGACTAATAAGGAACAATAATTCGTAAATAATTTATGCTATAGAAGGGTTATTTTACATTAACTGGCTGTACGTAACAGAGTAATAAATGTTAGTGAGTGTAAAAGACATATAAAGGGACTCGTGTGTGTACGTCACCTCTGTGGAAACTCGAAAATAATTTTGAATATATAAAATGGGTGAAAATGATATTTCTGGAGCGTTCATTTTCGGCTAACCCAATTATTATTTGTGCACTGATCCAGTCAAAGTGCGTAGTTTTCTTGTGGTAGCGAGTATACTGTTGGCGCCGTGACGTCACGGGGAGCTAACTCCCGCTGCGAGAGAGGACGCAATGAAATATCGGCGCCCAGCCCGCGGGGAGTCTCAGCCTGAGAGATGTCTCATTATCCATCGAACTGTGTCGGCCAACCAGAACACTACAAACTTGTACGTCTGTTTCATTCAAATAATCTACTTACCTATAGGAACGCAGCTTTGAAAATACGTTGTTTCACTTGATCAACACAAAAATAGAATAAATAAACTAAATTATTAGTAGAGTATGGGTATTTGAAAATTCACACAAAGAAAACATATCTTGGAAATGATTAACTCTACAAAATAAAAACAGAGTTTTAACAATATGTACATTTTTATGTAATAAGGTTTTTTCTATGTATTATAGTTAGCCAGAAAACTGGATTATATTTGTCATGAAAATCTCTGAAGCTTATTTATTGTATTTAAATTAAAATTTGATGGATCCTTTTTTAAGAAAGTAAACAAATGTCGAATTACCTTGTGCAAGGGCTGGTATGTGCCGGAGCCATTTTGCCACAAATCTTGTTATTGCAAACTTAGAAGAAAGCGATTTAAATCTCAGCTTTGGTGCTTAACCAAACATCAATTTATAGACGCAAACGTATTCTAATTGTATTTTAAGATGACTTGAAAGTGAGGCAGACATGGCTCCTCTACCCCTCATTGGTGGGTTCAAAACTGGCATTTTCAGTGAAATGTTTCTATGTACACTCTTTGCATGAAGCACTGCATTATACCTGCATTATACCTGGACGGAGACCAGAAGATCCGTGGTTCAAATCCCGTCTATGGCATTTAATTTTTCAGTCTGGCTCTATCCTTTCATAGTGCGTCATACACACGGCTAGTGTGAAAGAAAAATTAATTTCCATTAATTGTACCTAATAGGGGTCCGAACTATAAAGCCCGGGCCTTAAAGTACTTACATGTAATAAGTCGCCATTAAGGTAGTTGTCTCCTGTATTTATGAGAACTCCTAGTGGTTTACCGGAAAAAACACGAGTCAGTTGTACCTAATAGTGGTCCGAAATATAAATCCCGGGCCTTAAAGTACCTACAGCATAGTAAGTTGCCATTAATGTAGTTGTCTCATATGTTTATGAGAACTCCTAGTGGCTTACCAGGAAAAACACGAGTCAGTTGTACCTAATAGTGGTCCGAACTATAAAGCCCGGACCTTAAAGTACCTACAGCATAGTAAGTCGTCATTAAGGTAGTTGTCTCATATGTTTATGAGAACTCCTAGTGACTTACCGGGAAAAACACGAGTCAGTTGTACCTAATAGTGGTCCGAACTATAAATCCCGGGCCATAAAGTACTTACAGCATAGTAAGTCGCCATTAAGGTAGTTGTCTCATATGTTTATGAGAACTCCTAGTGACTTACCGGGAAAAACACGAGTCAGTTGTACCTAATAGTGGTCCGAACTATAAATCCCGGGCCTTAAAGTACTTACAGCATAGTAAGTCGCCATTAAGGTAGTTGTCTCATGTGTTTATGAGAACTCCTAGTGGTTTACCGGGAAAAACACGAGTCAGTTGGAAAATTTAATGCCATCTCGGCACGTTAGCCATAGTAGCTCAATGGTTTAGAGCGGTTGAACGGAGACCAGAAGATCCGTGGTTCAAATCCCGGCTATGGCACTGAATTTTTCAGCCCATATTTTTAGCGCAAATAGTTGGCCTAATACAAATAAATAAGATACTATTATAACAATCCATTGCTATGTAAGCACTCTAATGAATGTCATAATTGGTTGGCATGTATGCGTGAACGTAAATTTTAAATTACTCAGAACTGAAACGTAAACATTAGACATGACGTGATAAAAGAAATAGGTACTTTGAATAAGCCAAGGCGTTTATTAAATTCGATGAGAGCAAACAACACACCTCTTGCTAGTCCGGCAGAACGTTTCTGGTCACATATCTTTGTTTATGAATGGTTCATACTCTCTATTTACTCTAGAGAGTTCAAAGCAGTACTATACTCTTCCATGAAAACGTGTATCAGCTGGATCTATGAGACGCAATCCACCTTTTCCCCCTTACTACTGCCAGAACAATACAATAGAGTTAATGTGGGCACAAATTACGTTGCAAGTACAAATAATATTTTAAACTGACTGACGTTGAATGACTTAATCACGAAGAAATTGACAAGAAACACAACAAGACTGGGAAAACCGCGTGAGTCGTCAGATAAACTACAAGAAGACGACTTCTGGAAAGAAGTAGCACGTAATGAGATTTTGGAACTTATCGTCATAAATTTGCAGAACTCAGAAGTTGAAGACAATGACAATGACGAATTATCTCTTAACGTAAGTAACATTCACAGCTATACGGATGCACTGCTGGTATTTTCGTTGTATTAGAAAAATAAATAATTCATAAACTGTAATTAAGTTTAAACTAAATATTTAATCCATGTGCGTTATATACGAATATACACGGGTGGATGTGCATACGCCACTTACGCACATCAACCCAGCAGGAAAGTACCGAAAACCTCGGTGGGGCCGCCTGGTGATCTAGCATATCTTCTACTAGCTCTTCAGGCTAGTACCCGGGACCCTATAGGCAACCCTCTGCCCCCTCCGGGCGCCCGAAGCCTGGCCGGTGATACCGATTTCCCGCGGGTAACGGGAACACAGTGCCCCCTCGAGTCCAACCCAATCCGAACAACTCCCATTCAGGGAGGGGCTCGAATGTTCGGCCCGAGGTTCCTCTTGTAAAGTCAGAGGTGCCACGAGTGTAAGGGTCCGCAGCGCTCTCACTAAAGCAGCTGAAGAGGACGGATCGCCTCTCCTACGGGGAGTGGGGATAACAAGGTGGTAATGCCGAATGCGCTAACGCATCTGATTCGCTACAAGCCAGTACATATTCATCCGCCGTACTCTACAAGATGTACCCAATCTCCACCTGGCTGGAGAGGAAGTACAATGGTCCACGGAGGCTACGTACCTTGGAGTAACTCTGGATTGGCGTCTGACGTGGAAACAAAACATCACCACTGTGGCTAACAAAGTGTCCAGAAGGATGGCCATGCTATATCCTATGTTTAATAGGAAATCAACAATGAACCTGCACAACAAATTGCTCATATACAAGCAGATACTCTGCCCTGCACTAACCTATGCTTGCACAGTCTGGGGAGTTGCAGCAAAGTCCCATCTCCACAAACTCCAAGTCCTACAAAACCGCTACCTTCGGATAGCAACAGCTTCCGATTGGTATATTCCTAACGATAATATCCATGCAGACCTCTCCTTCCCACAAATCACGGATTACATCCTTACCTTATCTCATGCTTTTTATAACAAGCTCCCTTCTAGCTTCAACAGTCTAATCCGTGGTCTGGGGGAATATGACCTCGACCCCGGTGAAACCTACAAGCGACCCACCATAGGCCCATACAATCCATTCAGCTATTCATTACATTTCAATCCCTATCAACAAACCAAACAACCATTATGACATATCCACCACCGTCCACCCACCGTCATATCATTAAAAACCACCACCATGTCAGTAAGGGACAATGTGCCGAAATGGTAAAACGTCGAAGGCCCCTCCTCTGAGGACGTTCACCTTCAACGACACCACAGTGCTGTGCTGCTGTGCTGAAAGCCAGTACTCTTCCCATTTGAAATAGATAACAGAGACTTTAAGCCACAGGCGGTTTTGTGATACGATATCGACTATTGTCATGTGGCTTGAATACGGTATATATTTGATGGATAG
Source organism: Mantis religiosa (assembly GCA_030765055.1). Lineage (NCBI taxonomy): Eukaryota > Metazoa > Arthropoda > Insecta > Mantodea > Mantidae > Mantis > Mantis religiosa. The sequence goes on along the minus strand of CM060947.1, from coordinate 248,569,716 downwards.
AGTCAACATGAAAAATTCAATGCCATGGCCGGAAGGCACGTTGGCCATGGTAGCTCAAAGGTTAAGAGCGACTGGACGGAAACCAGTAGATCCGTGGTTCAAATCCCGGCCATGGCATTGAATTTTTCATGTTGACTCTATCCATCAAATATCTTAGCCTATATACGGCTAGTGTGGAAAAATGATTAATTTCCATCGATTAACTAAAACGGTATATATTGTTGCTGAGTCAGAGTTTTTGTAGGAGTCGTTAGATACGGTACGTTAATGAGAAAATAAAATGCAAAAATTACATGATATCGCAGCGTTCGGTGATGTTGATGATAGTTATTGGAAGATATGATAATTCATAATATTGTTACCCTGGCAGACTCGCGATGCCGACGAGGAAGCCGAGCCGACCATACGAGCTTGTGTCGGCATCGGGCGACACCATGCCTGTGGAGAAGTAGGCCCTGCTGGAGCTGACCTTGGGACGGAGTGCCGTGCGTCTGTGGGTGTTCGTCGCGAAGGTGGCTGAGGAGGTGATTCTGGGACTGGATGCCCTCAGGAGCCACGAGGCGACGTTCGACGTCGGCCGGAAGGTCCTTAGGCTCAACGGAGAAGAGGCTCTACTCCGTCAACCAGAAGAGCGCCTTGGAATTTGCAGGGTCATCTTGAACGAAGACGTGGTTGTCCCCGCGAGGAGCGAGGTGATGGTGACGGCGCGACCGGAAGGCCAGACGGCAGGCTGGGTTCAGAGGCTGCAGGAGTACGACTTCACTTCGGAACATCGCAGAGGGAAGAGTCACGGTAACGCGGACGCTATGTCCCGAAGACCCTGTCCAGAAGAGTGTGGCCAATGCACAAGAGTGGAGGTGAAGGAGCGTGCCGCAGCAGTTCGAGTAGTAACGGCAATGCCTGCGGATGGCTGGGATAGCGCAGGCCTGAGGAGGGAGCAGCTGGCGGACGCAGACTTGGGGCCACTCTTGAGGGATGTGGAGAACCTGGGGGACCACCTCCACGACATGCACGAGATGGCTCGCCAGAACATCCAGAAGGCGAGCGACCGCATGAAAACCCGATACGACAGGCAAGCCAACAGCCAAGGGTTCCAGCAAGGTGACCTGGTCTGGTTGTACCGCCCGACCTGGACCAAGGGACGCTGCCCGAAGCTTCGGCAGCCATGGCAAGGACCGTACCGAGTGGTGAAGAGGATTAACGACGTGGTCTGCCGCATCCAGAAGGTGCCCCGAGGAAAGATGTTGGTGGTACACCTGGATCGCCTGGCCCGCTACGAAGGCGCTGTTCGGGACGACCAGCCTTGAGGAGGACCCTGGCGGCAGACTCGCGATGCCGATCAATAAATGATGGCCGGTGGAGATTCGGGAAACTTCGGGGCCGATCGTTACCGGAAGCGACAGTCAGTTGAGTGAAGTGTTTTTAAAATAAACATTTTTAGGTTATCTAGCAAATTGTAATTGTGAACAGTGTATTGCTAGGAAAATAAAGTGCAGTTTTTTGTGTTTGTAACCTCGACTTTTTATTTCACGAACCCACAAAGTCACAATATTAACAGACAAAGAAATATGTCCCAAGGAGGCGGGGCAGTTCGGAAACTCGATTTAAATCACTTTACAGATGAAGAATGTCGACTCTATTTTCGATTAGATAAAATGGCTCTACGAGGTTTTACATATACCGCCTAGAATTGCAACAAGAACGATACTCTGCTAGACGTAAGTTTGAATAAACAATTTACATCGTTGGTATGGATAAATGTACTAACAGTACATTTACTCTTTCAGGAGTGGAAGGTTTGTGCATATCCCAACAGGCTGTCTGGTTTGGAAGCAGTTTTTGGCGTATCTTCTTCATATTTATCAGCAATATCCAATACAACGATGAATATAATATATAGAGATACAGGTCACTTATTAACAAATCTAGATAACCTAACATGGCTTGACAGAAATAAACTGCAATATTATGCACATGCGGTATCATTAAAGGGAGCACGCATAAGGAATTGTTGGGCCTCTTAGGTAGATGGTGATCCACGTGCTCCTTTGTTGCATGGAAGGAAAAATTGTCTCCAATTTTAGCTACCATATTTGCAATTATTTCTTTCCATACAGTTGGATCTTTGTATTGATTGCTTAAAATTACCTCCCGCATCAATATTAGATCATCATTAATGGTAAAGCGTAATCTCTCTTGGGTTATTTTGTAAGAGAAATGCTAACCGTGAAGCCTCACGTTAAATGGTCACGTTCAAGAGTTCCAGAGTCCGAATCTCCGTCAGGGTGAGTTACCTGGATAAGGATTTTTGCGGGGTTTTCCCTTATCCTAAAGTACTAATATCGGGTAACTCTAAGCTTCATGAACCCTGGATACATTTGAGTATCATTTCACCAATTTCATTCACCGTCCTATATGACTTAACGTTGGAGTTACAACAACAAAAAATCACGTCAAATGGTGAACTCTAACGTATCCGGTTATCGGTTATCTGTTTACACGTGACACTTACGTTTACGGCAACTGCCAAGAAAATGGGCAGGAACTCCTCATTAAGAAAAAGTACAATTTATAAATGTAACAGTAGTGGCGTACATCTGGTTTAATCGCTTTGAGTCATTAATAACTCTGTTGCGACCATAAACATGGAATTTGTCAAAGTTAGATGACCATAGAGTGTAACGGCTAACTCAAAGGTGCACAAAGCGATTGTTCCGTTCACTCTTCACAAATCAAAGTGAATAAAACAAACCTTAATTACGAACCATTTCTCCCTGCACGTTAGACCACCATTAACACTTCAGTTTCGGCTTTCCAAAGTCCTCCTTGTAATTACTACGGTACAAAATTCGCCAAACTCAAATAAACAATCGGAGGGTCGGAGTTCATGTCTCGTATCGTGTTTTCCTTCATTTTTCCTATGTTTGTAACTATATACCATTAATAATAATAATAATAATAATAATAATAATAATAATAATAATAATAATAATAATAATAATAATAATAATAATAATAATAATAATAATAATAATAATAATAATAATAATAATAATAATAATAATAATAATAATAATAATAATAATAATAATAATAATAATAATAATAATAATAATAATAATAATAATAATAATAATAATAATAATAATAATAATAATAATAATAATAATAATAATAATAATAATAATAATAATAATAATAATAATAATAATAATAATAATAATAATAATAATAATAATAATAATAATAATAATAATAATAATAATAATAATAATAATAATAATAATAATAATAATAATAATAATAATAATAATAATAATAATAATAATAATAATAATAATAATAATAATAATAATAATAATAATAATAATAATAATAATAATAATAATAATAATAATAATAATAATAATAATAATAATAATAATAATAATAATAATAATAATAATAATAATAATAATAATAATAATAATAATAATAATAATAATAATAATAATAATAATAATAATAATAATAATAATAATAATAATAATAATAATAATAATAATAATAATAATAATAATAATAATAATAATAATAATAATAATAATAATAATAATAATAATAATAATAATAATAATAATAATAATAATAATAATAATAATAATAATAATAATAATAATAATAATAATAATAATAATAATAATAATAATAATAATAATAATAATAATAATAATAATAATAATAATAATAATAATAATAATAATAATAATAATAATAATAATAATAATAATAATAATACTTTAGCACATTGGGAATTTGAAATATAAATATATAAACAAAGAGGGATTTCAAAAGTAATGCACAAAATAATTTCTTAATTCTTGCTCTCATATATCTTTCTGTCTCTTGCACAAGCTATTGTTAGGAACTTATTCCTGTATTTTATGTTTATCATGATAAATATTCTCTCTTTCTCTCCATTTCCTTTTGCAGTACAGTTCCGAGAGAAATCTCCGCTGTGTTAAAGGTTATATTCACATTTTAATTTTTATTAAGGAGAGACAAAAATAAAGCAAGTTTATTACCATTTTCTAAATGATCACATTGCTTATACGTTGCACAGAATGAAAACAAAGAAAAAATGCTGTACCGCATGCAGAAATGATTTAGAAATAATGGCATATTAAATAAATAATGAGGTATAACAAAACTAAACTTGGATATTTTGTGAAGGTGTGTGAAATGAAGGATTGTAGGTTATGAGCACACTGGCGCTGTGGATAAGATGACATTAAGTACGATGATTAACGAGGGCTGGTTTTCAGGCAATTTCGTAGAGGTAGTTCGGACAGTTACGCTATTGAGAGGGGAAGGTTGCTATGTAAGGTTGTCAGATTAGGTATGTCAGTATGGAAAGATAGATTAAGACTGAAAAATTTAATTCCAATGCCGGGATTTGAGCCACGGATCTTCTGGTCTCCATCCAGGCGCTCTAAACCATTGAGCTACTATGGTCAACGTGCCGACATGACATTGCATTCTCCAACTGACTCGAGATTTTCCCGGTAAACCACTTAGGAGTTCTCATAAACACACGAGACAACTACCTTAAGGACGACTTACAAAGTGTAAGTACTTTAAGGCCCGGGCTTTAATGTCAGTGGGCACGTTGGCCATAGTAGCTCAAGGGTTAGAGCGTCTAGACAGCAACAAGAAAATCTGTGGTTCAAATCCTGTCTATGGCATTGAATTTTTCAGTCTGATTCTACCTTTTCATACTTTAGCCTACACACGGCTAGTGTGAAAGAACAATTCATTTCCATTAACTGTACCTAATAGTGGTCGGAACTATAAAGCCCGGGCCTTAAAGTACTTACAGCATAGTAAGTCGTCATTAAGGTAGTTGTCTCATGTGTTTATGAGAACTCCTAGTGGTTTACCGGGAAAAACACGAGTCAGTTGGAGAATTTAATGCCATGTCGGCACGTTGGCCATAGTAGCTCAAGGGTTAGAACGACTGGACGGAGATCAGAAGATCCATGGTTCAAATCCTGCCTATGACATTTAATTTTTCAGTCTGGCTCTATCTTTCCATACTTTAGCCTACACACGGCCAGTGTGAAAGAACAATTATTTTCCATTAGATGTCAGCCTAGCTTGGAATGTGAGGAAGAATTTCTTAGAATTCATACCGAGACTCTGAGTTGTAAAGGATAAAATAAAAATAAAATAAAATGTGCATATCTAATAACCCAGTTTCTAGAATCTATACCAGACCTTACTATGCAAAGTTCACTTTTAAATTTATTGATGTTTAAATCAAATTACATAAAACAATTACAAATGTTGCAAATATAATCTACTTGCTAACTTAAGGAACTAAGTAATCCTACAGACTACTGGATCCCAAGTAGCCTTACAAATGTACTCATTTAATCTATCTAAAACAGTCGTTCTTCTACTTCTTCACCAACAATACAAATCAAAACTATATTTTACTACAGCTTTAGTTGCTAAAACACACTACGAAAGATTGTTTCCTAAAATTTTAAAATTTCCACTTCTGCAACTGGTATCCAAAGCTTCCACCTACTGGTATCTGAACTGGCATCAGTAGTTCAGTAGTATCCGGGTTGTCACGTTTCCTCTTCGGCATAATCAGTTGTGTCTGTCCGCTCTGATACTTTCCATATGTCTCCTCTAACTCTCCTGTGATTCTCCTTTTTGCTATGGTTTCTGCTCTTCTTTCCGATATCCATAACGGATGTCTTCTATTTATCGGTTGTGTGTCTTAAATTAGATCTTCAAGTCTGGTAGTCTGTATCTTCAATTTCTCTTGGTGCTATTTCCCTCCGACGATTTCTTAAGTACTCCCCGTAGGGGATGGGATCTCTCCCTTTCAGCTGTTATAGTGCAAGCGCTGCCGACCCTAGCACTCGTGGTACATCTGACGTTACCAGAAGAACCGCGGGCCGACATTCGAACCCTTCCCTGAATGGGAGATGTTCGGATTGGTTTGGAGTCGATGGGGCAGTTGTTCCTGATACCCGCGGGAGATCGGGTACGTCTCCAGATGGGGTTGAGGGAAGCCATATATCCCCGCGTACTAGCCTGCATAGCTAGTAGGTGTGCTAGATCACCAGGCGACCATACCGAGGTTGATCGGTAGCCTTCCCCTTTGGGGTTGACGCGCCTAAGTGACGTATCCACTTCCATCATGTTTTGAGTCCTTAGGACCAGATGGGGGGCTTGTTAGTCTCTAGGTCTAGCCCTATGGAAAGCCCCACGGAGGCGGTTAGCCCTTCGGGGACAGCTCGGTAACTCTCTGGTCGTCATGGGGGGGGGGGGTCGGTGTTCCCTCTGTGTGGACTGCCCTCGCGTTATATACACCTCTGGAAATGGAAATATGAACACATTTACGCCGGTGTGTCAGACCCACCATACTTGCTACGGACACTGCGAGAGGACTGTACAAGCAATGATCACACGCACGGCACAGCGGACACACCGGGAACCGCGGTGTTGGCCGTCGAATGTCGCTAGCTGCGCAGCGTTTGGGCACCGCCGCCGTCAGTGTCAGCCAGTTTGCCGTGGCATAAAGAGCTCCATCGCAGTCTTTAACACTGTTAGCATGCCGCGACAGCGTGGACGTGAACCGTATGTGCAGTTGACGGACTTTGATTAAGGGCGTATAGTGGGCATGCGGGAGGCTGGGTGGACGTACCGCTGAATTGCTCAACACGTGTTGTCGCCAGTAGTCAGCGGAAGGTGCACGTGCCCGTCGACCTGCAACCGGACCGCAGCGACGCATGGATGCACGCCAAGACCGTCGGATCCTACGTAGTGCCGTAGGGGACGGCACCGCCACTTCCCAGCAAATTAGGGACATTGTTGCTCCTGGGGTATCCCGTCTTGTGTCCATAGGACCAGATGGGGGGCTTGTTAGTCTCTAGGTCTTGCCCTATGGAAAGCCCCACGGAGGACGCCGAGCGCCCTTTGGGACAGCTCGGATACTCCCTGGTTAAAGGAGGCCCGGGTCCAGTTCCTACGAGTTCAGGACTAATGGGAGTAGTACCTCTGGCTCAACTGTTGCTCCTGGGGTATCGGCGAGGACCATTCGCAACCGTCTCCATGTAGCTGGGCTACGGTCCCGCGCACCGTTAGGCCGTCTTCCGCTCACGCCCCAACATCGTGCATTCCGCCTCCAGTGGTGTCGCGACAGGCGTGAATGGAGGGACGAATGGAGACGTGTCGTCTTCAGCGATGAGAGTCGCTTCTGCTTTGGTGCCAATCATGGTCGTATGCGTGTTTGGCACCGTGCAGGTGAGCGCCACAATCATGACTGCATACGACCGAGGCACACAGGGCCAACACCCGGCATCATGGTGTGGGGAGCGATCTCCTACACTGGCCGTACACCTCTGGTGATCGTCGATCAGACACTGAATAGTGCACGGTACATCCAAACCGTCATCGAACCCATCGTTCTACCGTTCCTAGACCGCCAAGGGAACTTGCTGTTCCAACAGGACAATGCACGTCCGCATGTATCCCGTGCGACCCAACGTGCTCTAGAAGGTGTAAGTCAACTACCCTGGCCAGCAAGATCTCTGGATCTGACCCCCATTGAGCATGTTTGGGACTGGATAAAACGTCGTCTCACGCGGTCTGCACGTCCAGCACGAAAGCTGGTCCAACTGAGGCGCCAGCTGGAAATGGCATGGAAAGCCGTTCCACAGGACTACATCCAGCATCTCTACGATCGTCTCCATGGGAGAATAGCAGCCTGCATTGCTACGAAAGGTGGATATACACGGTACTAGTGCCAACATTGTGCATGCTCTGTTGCCTGTGTCTATGTGCCTATGGTTCTGTCAGCGTGATCATGTGATGTATCTGACCCCAGGAATGTGTCAATAAAGTTTCCCCTTCCTGGGACAATGAATTCACGGTGTTCTTATTTTAATTTCCAGGAGTGTATATATAATCCTAAGTAATATTCTTTTCTCGTCTAGATTCAAATGCTCTTACATTTGTTTCTTGAAGTCTTTTGTCGCGGGACATATATTCCTCTAATGCCTAAACAGATATTATCTGACACATATTTTCTAAATATACATAATCTTCTGCATCTCTTAAGATGTTCCATAAACATTTACCTTGAACTTTCCTTCAACTGTCTTCTACTAGTTCACTATATTACTTGCACACAAAAATAACAAGTTCAGGCGAATCTAAGCTCACTTAAATCTGAATTCTTCTTCCGTATTCTTTTTAAATATACATTATATAGGCCATGTTGTGAAACACTCCTTTTCTTGCTTTTATATGTTCCAATTTTAGCCTCTCTTTAATGTCTGGAATTAAATTATGTACTTTTCTTCCTACGTGAGCATTATCCCACTCTTCTTGCTATTCTTGTAATAAATAATTCTTCAGTACTTTCTTATTATTGCATCTTTTTCCCATGATAATTTCCCACCTTAAAGCAGCTAATATCAGATAAATAGAAATGAGGTGGAAACATCGGATTAGAACCTAGGAGTGGTGGTGCTACAGTTATTAGTACCATATGCTGGGCATAATCTAGGACAGAAGTGGTCTGGTTGTGATAGGACAAGACGTAGCATTGGAAGAACTGCGAGTTATCGGCTGCTTTAACAACTGACATTCATTGACTGGTATTCTCTTAAATAAAAATAAGACCTGCAAGCTTTCCTGTCAACGAATATGTTCGTTTTCTTCTCGGGCAACAAGCCAGGTGAAAAGACGATTAGAAATCCACGTTTCGGAAATGTGCATCTGTCCCATCATCAGGATATTTACTAACTGTTATAACCATAAATAAAACACAAATATAAACAAAGACAAAACACTATCAAAATTCCCAGTACTGAATAAAAGAATGTTTCTAGTAAATTAAATGCCAGGTTAAGACATGGCGTGAGAATAGAAAATTAATTGTGTCAAAGAAACGTAACTACTTAACTTGATTATCAAGCTGTATTAATCTTTGCTTCCTAAATCGACGGATTTCCATTTCAAAGGCTGGTTTCCAAGAGGAGCTGAACTTAAATACAGCATTACAATTAAGCGTGCTTCTTTCAGAGGAAATGGCCAAAGACTCCTTAATTCTCCACTCCTAGTAGCTGTTGTATTTTGCCAAGATGGTCATCTCCCAAAAGCTAGCTCTATGGCCGTTATCAAAACAATGCTCTGCCAGCCCAGACTACTCAGGATGCATTAAACGAATGCTCCGATCATCTTCGTTTATTCTGGTCGCGATGTTCCGAAGTTTGTCCTATGTACAGTGTCCCACATTCACACAGAATGCGGTACACTCCTGGAACTAGGAAGTCCAATTTGTGTTTCACTGGTCTCAACAGATGTTTAATCTTCGGAGGTGGGTTGTGGATGATGCTGATGTTTTGGGAGATTATGCCGGATAGGTTGCCGGTAAACGGGATGTAGGCTGTAGAGGTAGGCTTATCTGACGCCTGCTGTATTACAGGTTTCCCTTTCTTAGCTCCGGTTATCGAGGCTGCTGCTTCTGCTGGATAGGTTGCCGGTAAACGGGATATAGGCTGTAGCGGTAGGCTTATCTGACGCTTGCTGTATTTCAGGTTTCCCTTTCCTAGCTCTGTGATCGAGGTTGCTGATTCTGCCGGATAGGTTGCCGGTAAATGGGATGCAGGCTGTAGTGGTAGGCTTATCTGACACTTGCTGTATTACAGGTTTCCCTTTCCTAGCTCTGGTGATCGAGGCTACTGATTCTGCCGGATAGGTTGTCGGTAAACGGGATGCAGGCTGTAACGGTAGACTTATCTGACGCTTGCTGTATTACAGGTTTCCCTTTCCTAGCTCTGGTCATCAAGGCTGCTGACTCTGCCGGATAGGTTGTCGGTAAACGGGATGTAGGTTGTAGCGGTAGGCCTATCTGACGCTTTCTGTATTACATATTTCCCTTTCCTAGCTCTGGTGAACGAGGCTGCTGATTCTGCCGGATAGGTTGTCGGTAAACGGGATGTAGGCTGTAGCGGCAGGCTTATCTGACGCTTGCTGTATTACTGGTTTCCTTTCCTAGCTCTGGTGATCGAAGCTGCTGATTCTGCCGGTTGGGTTATCGGTAAACGGGATGTAGGCTGTAGCGGTAGGCTTATCTAACGCTTGCTGTATTACAGGTTTCCCTTTCCTAGCTCTGGTGATCGAGGCTACTGATTCTGCCGGATAGGTTGTCGGTAAACGGGATGCAGGCTGTAGCGGTAGACTTATCTGACGCTTGCTGTATTACAGGTTTCCCTTTCCTAGCTCTGGTGATCAAGGCTGCTGACTCTGCCGGATAGGTTGTCGGTAAACGGGATGCAGGCTGTAGCGGTAGGCTTATCTGACGCTTGCTGTATTACAGGTTTCCCTTTCTTAGCTCTGGTGATGGAGGCTTCAACGTGGAGGCTTTAACGTCATATTCGTAGTAGCCGTTTTGACGGAAAGTGAGTCTCAGGTGCTGTAATTCCTGTTTTAAGTGGCTGGGATCAGATATAGACAAAGCTCTTTGGGCCAGTGTATTGAGAACTCCCAGTCGTTGAGACTTATGATGGAAACTATGAGCGTTCAGATAGAGATCGGTGTGTGTAGGCTTGCGATATACAGCTTGCCCCAGTGTAGTGTTACTGTTTTTTGAAACAAGAATGTCCAGGAATGGAAGAGTTCCATCCTTCTCCACTTCCATGGTAAACTGTATTTGAGGTCGAAGGCTGTTGAGATGAGTATTCTCTTACCTCATCCCACCCTCCAATCAGGAGCAAGGTTACAAAATACCGTTCCTCTCTACCTGGAGGTTTAGAAACTCCGGAAGCATAACCAAATGGAAATTTCTGACGACCTAATAATCCGTGCAGTGATTCTCCAGATTACCGTTACATAAAGAACAAAGGCCTCCCGCGCCCAAATTTGGGACATAATGAAAACTTGCGCCTCCGTTTTTGTATTCATTTGGTGTGGAAATTAGATTTCTCAACGTCAGAGTTAGAGGAAGGCCATTATTAGAAGGAGGCAAGTATTTGTGCAAGGCCTGGCATTGTTACCCGCTATTCACAATGAGAAAAGTTTCCGGGGGTCATAGCTCAAAAGGGAGGGTGACCGCAGGGGCTGCTAAGTAACTTTGGAGGGAGCTTTACTCGCGCAGTTACACAATCGTATTCCACAAGATAGCTTTCTTAGGGCGCCTCCTCGATATCCTGGAGGGTCATTAATCATATTCCCTGTAACCATGGAAACAGCTTTCAAAAGTCCATCCTCGTATACATGAACTCTTAATTGTTTTATTTAAATGTCTTTGACAGACGAAAATTCAGATGTATTGTAATCATATTACTTTCTCTACTCTTGAACAAACATTATCTTATTTTAGTTACAAGGGAATACAGTAGACTTTAAGTGATAGTCAAATGTTTTATTATAGCATTATTCCTTGAGACTTTACATGGTTTTTACAGCTTCGTACAGTGTTTAGAACTCCTTTTGGTAGTTCTAACGCAAATAAAATAACTGCATCTGCCATTACAATTACTGGATGAGCTAAAAACTGCCGTAATTTGTGAAGCAGAGAAAACAGTCTACCTAATACTTAACATTTTTTGAAATTGCTGTATATCAAATACGCGTGTTGGCAGAAAATAGAATTCCAATTGGTCCCCTGTGTACATAGATCTGCCATTTTGTGTCCCAATGTTACTATCAACTGGTGCATGTGATAGGCTATTACGTCAGAGATTATTTGAAGGTGTGTTTGAATATACCTTAATGAATTAAAGTTTACAAACTCGTCTAAAATTGCTACTGCAGCAGTCTGAGTGTGGATATGACGTTTTTGGAACCCATATACATAGTAATTGTTTTCTGGCAGTTTCAGGTTAACTCTCGTTGCGTCTTTGTCGTTTTGGTTACAGTACCATCCTATTCCTATTGTAGCTTTAACCCTGCAGTAGGCGCGTGAGTCACCGTAACGCGACTGGGCGCGTGGTCTACAGTTTTACACATTTTATTATATGTTTTTAATTATGATTATATTGGAATTAGAGGAAGCAATTTACATCAAAGGTATTCGGAAAGCATTAGAATATAAATTGATTTTTCAACAATAGGAAAGAGATTCAGAAAACAACCATAGTAATAAAATAGCATACTAGGCATTTAATAGCAGAAAAAGTGACTGTTACATTTCAGTATAGTTTTTATAATGCAAATGCAATTTATATTCATTATGACAACTTAAAAGTAATTCAAGAAGCTGTAAGAACTTAAAAAAATTAATACTTTACATCACACTGCTTTTATACAGTTAATACAAACGTCCCTCATGTGACCTTTGTATGTCTGTTTGTAACACTTTGAAAAGAAACGCCGGGTAGATTTGTTGTGTTCTCTAGTGTTATATTTGCATGACTATGCACTTGCTCTTCAATTCCTAGAGGCATTCTTGCACGCCTTCTTATTTCTATAGGAAGCCGAGAAATTGTAGATTTGAATTCTAACTATGGCTTCATACGTTCCCATGACATATTTTGAATGAACTGACTTCGTTTGATTGGTTGTCATCCAGTATTTGCTTTATACATGCAAAGAGTATTAATTTCAGAAATATTTAACAGGTTATAAAAATTATCATGGGCCAGGAGCATATGTTTAAGGAGCACATGGAATTTTTGGCATAGCTGGTTCACTAAATCAACTCTAACTTTTGCTCAAGTGTAACAAGTAACAGTTTCAGGTTTTCTTTGCATCCCTGTTTCTTCATCAATAGCATCATCGTGATGTATCCTGTATATAACTAATACAGATTTATTTTTCTTCGGAAAATAAACTAATAACTTGCAGTCTTTTCTAAATTCAAAGAGAGATTAATTTTGTTCAGTTTTTCTACTTGGTAAGAATTCTAGAGCAATCTCAGCTTTTTTGTTTTGAAAAGTGCCAACATAAGTTACTTTCTTTTCATGCAACAATTTTTCTACAGCCATCATCACGCTAAACTGTAAACAACATACAAATTGATTCATAGAAACAATATTCTTGATAAAAGGTACATTAATACTACACCGATATGGATAACTAGACATATAAACTAAACATACATCTAACTATTGCGTAACGTGATTAGGCGCGTGGTCTACAGTGGTACCCCAACGTAAGACAGCCGTCAGTAACAAAAGACTGTGTCACTTTCAAAAACAACTGAAGTACTGATTGTGAAGACCAAAGCGTGTGTAACAGCTACTAGTTTAGATTAGGTTAGTTTTATTTTACATATTATAAAATTTTACAATTTACTACTTTTGGTTATATTTATTTGTCTTTACCTTTTTGCTACCTTGACTTACATGACACCCTGGTCTTCTGCTCTGCCAGGTAGCTCTTAAACTCCATGCCTCCTTCTTACTTAATTAGTCCCATTCTTCCCCCTCATCTTATATTCCTTACATTTATTTGTCTTTACCTTGTTGCTACCTTGTCTTATATGACACCCTGGTCTTCTGCTCTGACAGGTAGCTCTTAACCTCCATGCCTTCTTGTTACTTAATTAGTTCCATTCTTCCCCCTCATCTTCATTTCTTATATTCTTTACATTTATTTGTCTTTACCTCGTTGCTACCTTGACTTACATGACACACTTGTCTTCTGCTCTGCCAGGTAGCTCTTAACCTCCATGCCTTCTTGTTACTTAATTAGTTCCATTCTTCCCCCTCATCTTCATTTCTTATATTCTTTACATTTATTTGTCTTTACCTTGTGGCTACCTTGTCTTACATGACACCCTGGTCTTCTGCTCTGCCTGGTAGCTCTTAACCTCCATGCCTCCTTGTTACTTAATTAGTCCTTTCTTCCCCCTCATCTTCCTTTCTTATATTCTTTACATTTGTTGGTCTTTACCTTGTTGCTGCCTTGGCTTACATGACACCCTGCTCTTCTGCTCTGTCAGGTAGCTCTTAACCTCCATGCCTCCTTGTTACTTAATTAGTAGTATTCTTCCCACTCATCTTCCTTTCTTATATTCTTTACATTTATATGTCTTTTGTTGCTACCTTGGCTTACCTGACACACTAGTCTTCTGCTCTGCCAGGAAGCTCTTAACCTCCATGCCTCCTTGTTACTTAACTAGTCCCATTCTTCCCACTCATCTACCTTTCTTATATTCTTTACATTTATTTGCCTTTATCTTGTTGCTACCTTGGCTTACATGACACCCTGGTCTTCTGCTCTGCCAGGTAGCTCATAACCTCCATGCCTCCTTGTGACTTCATTAGCTCCATTCTTCCTCCTCATCTTCCTTTTTTATATTCATTACATTTATTTGTCTTTACCTTGTTGCTACCTTGGCTTACATGACACACTAGTCTTCTGCTCTGCCAGGTAGCTCTTAACCTCCATGCCTCCTTGTGACTTAATTAGTTCCATTCTTCCTCCTCATCTTCCTTTCTTATATTCTTTACATTTATTTGTCTTTACCTTGTTGCTACCTTGGCTTACATGACACCCTGGTCTTCTGCTCTGCCAGGTAGCTCTTAACCTCCATGCCTCCTTGTTACTTAATTAGTCCCATTCTTCCTCTTCATCTTCCTTTCTTATATTCTTTACATTTCTGGCCCAGTTTTCTTTTACTTTCTGGAAGATCTCGCCAATACTTCTTACCGTCTTTTCCTTCTTGCCCTTTACCATCCTCTTCTCTACTTTCTCCCATTTTTCCTCCCAAACATTTTTTTTCCTCTCCACACTGCAACCTCCTCGCATTCTGTTAGATAGTTTTCTATGCTTAGTTTTCCCCCACACAATTCACAAATTCACTTTTCTCTACCTCTTATCCCTCTTAGAAATATTGTTCCTGTTCTCATCCAAGCTAGCCCTTCTCTCTCTTGCCTATTACAGTAATCTAAATATGCGTCTCGTCCCCAATTAATTTTTATTTGATTGTAAAATTGTAATGTTTTCATGTTTTCTAGACTGCCCGGTATTTTCTGTCTTTCTATATCTTCTATTCTGCATTTTACTAATATGCCCACATCGTTTGTATCCCTTTCCTCTAATGGGAGTGCGTGCGTAATGCAGAAGTTGAAGTAAAACTATTTGAAGCATACGTGCTCTACATATGTAAACCACGCGCCTACTGCAGGATTAAATAAAGAAAAGTTTCTCTACATTAACATAAAGTAGATAGAATAACCGTTTCTAGAAGCATGGGTAGAGAACATCGTGTGAACGCGCCAGACTGTCACATGCGCATTTATTGCACTAAAGGGACAAGTTTTGTTTCTGAGTGCACTTCTGAGTTTTAATTTCTTCTCAGACGATAAAAATGTTTTAAAGTGAGTGAGTACTTGAAATAACGTGCAGAGTTTTAGATTTGTGGCTGTAACTGAATTTTATTACTCCTCAGCCATTAAACCTCTGTTCTTTCCCAGAAATAGATGACGGTATAAATTTCATTGGCTGTAAAGAAAAAAAAAGTAATTCTCGTCCAAATCTGGTTACAATCCGGACCAAGAAATAAACTTTGCCGTTAACAAGAAAATAATTGACGTTATGGTCTGTTAATGACGTCGCTTTTTGTCGTCACAGACACCGTAATAAATATCACATGCCACGCTCCAGTGAATAACATCGTTCCTTCATTTCATCGGGTACCTCCTCCAGCATTCAGGTGTTCGGGGGTGAACATAGTTATATTTGGTTCTATACCACTCGCATGTGAACGCTGGTCCATACTCAAACGGAGCGCTGTTGCCAAGCGTAGTGCGTGTACCGACAGAGGTTCTGTACATACACGCCAGCTATCTTTCCCGCAATTTCACAATTCATTAAATATTTCTAAAATATTAAAATCTTACCTTGACACACGTCACAGCAGTGGAACAGCAAGCACGGTTTCTAATCCAGTAACTGTTTTCCAACTTTGTGTGTCTTTCTCAGAGATTGAAATACAGGTGGACTCCCCCCCCCCCCCCCAGGGGCCTACTGCGGTAGGTACGAGAATTGGCAATCCTGGGTTCCCGAGCCAAATCACTTGATTGGCGCCTCTCAGTGGTGAGAGAGCTAATCCCAAACGCCCATACAAGGTTCACACATGTGTTTGACCATGATCTAAGATAAAGCCAAAGCAAACCCAGAGTGAGGCCTGAGTGTAGCCAGAGCAAAGCCAAATCAAAGCCAGAGGGAAGCCAGAGCAAAGTCAGAGGAAAGCGAGAGCAAATTCAGAATGGAGCCAGAGAAAAGCTAAGGCATAGCTTATCCAGCGCGGAGCCAGTTTGGAGCCAGAGCTAAGCCAGAGTGGGACCGGATTGGTGACCAGAGCCTAGCCAGAACGAAGCCAGAGCCAAGCCAGAGTTAAGTTACAGTATGTAGTTAGTGTGAGGCCTGAGCAGAGCTAGAGCGAATTCAGAGCAGGGCTGGAGGCGTGCCGGAACCTAGCCAGAGCCAAGCCAGAGCGACGCCAGAGTTAGGTTAAAGAATGAAGTTAGAGTGAGGCCAGAGGGAAGCCAGAACGGGACCGAAGGTAGGCCTGAGCCAAGTTAGAGTGAATATAGAGTAAAGTTAGAGTGAGATTTGAGTGAAGCCAGAGCGGAGCCAGAACCAAGCCCGAGTGGGATCGGGGTGGTGGCCGAATCCTAGCCAGAGCGAAGCCAGACCCAAGGCAGAGTTACCATACAGGATGAAGTTAGAGTGAGGCCAGAGCCATGTCCGAGTGAGACCAGAGCGGGTCTGGAACCTAGCAAGAGCCAAGCGTGAGTGGGATCGAGGTGGTGACCGGAGCTTAGCCAAAGCGAAAGCAGAGTAAAGCCAGAGTTAAGGTAGAGAATGAAGTTAGTGTGAGGCCAGAGCGAACGCAGAGCAAAGCCAGAGCGAAGCCAGAGTTAACGTATTGAATGAAGTTAGTGAGAGGCCAACTTAGGAGTGCATACCGCGTCGTTTCCTAATCAGAGCTGCTCGTAACTTGTCCAGAAGTTTGCAGTAGTATCTTCCAGTGATGGTTTCACCCTTAGCAAGACAATCTGTATGGATGACTCCATGACAGTCCTAGAAAACTGAAAGCATTACCTTCACAGCTGACTTTTGGACATTTGCCTTTTAGCGAGCGAGGGAATCGACATGTTTCCATTCCATGCTCATGGTTTTTGTTTCCGGATCATGCTGATAGATCCAGGATTACTCCGTGATTACCAGAGGATCAAAAACGTCGTCATCCTGTTCCATAAGCATGAACATCGGTCTTGAAAGGTCACGTCGTCGTTGCTTTTGGAAAGGAGTTAGCAAACGAGGAACCCACTTTGCAGACACCTTAGACATAAGTAGTTCGTCATGAATAATTTTCTGCACACTACCATAGCTAAGATGTGTCTCATTCATGATCATTTGGATGGTTGCCTGTCTGTCTGCCAGTATTAAACACTCCACTTTCTTTACTGTGATAGCATCGTCTATCATTATTGGTCTAACAGTTCTTGGCTCATCTGTCAGGGACATGTGACCAGTTTGAAAATTCCTTTTCTACCTGACAATAGTGTCATACGATGGGCAATTATTTCCATAAACAGCCGTCTTCTCATCATGGATTTATCGGGCAGTTTTCTCCGTCAAATGCAGGAACTTGATCACACTACGAGCCTTAATTTTTCTCCATCTTACACCTCAGTCACTTCAAGTCACTGAAACTGCCAACATTATGTCCTGAGAAGTCAGTGAAGTCACTGATAAATTTTCACCACTCTAGCGTAAAAAGTGCCCAGTAATGATTAAAATTCGATGACAACCTCATATTGATGGTTAGCCCGAGAGCATCTATAATATGTTCATCTCCGGGAAACCTTCAGAACTTATTTTGCAAAATAACTATACTGTTTAACAGTTACGAAAGTAATAACACGGTTACATCAACATTTTTCTCAGCATATGGAATACTTTTGTGTTAAATGGAACTTGAAAGCATTCACTACTGATGTGTATTGCCTCAAATATTCAGTTCATTTATTCCAAAATATTTCAAAGTATTTTTCTGTTTTCAAGTCATTACGCTTCTGTTTTATGCCAACAGTTCCATACGATGTTCTTTCACGCTAGCCCTTTGTAGGACAAAATATAGAAAGGTAGCGTCCGACTGAAAAATTCAATGCCATAGCCCGGATTTGAGCTACGAATCTCCCGGTCCCTGAGGGCTGCTCTTAACAATTCAGCTACTATGGTCAACCTGTCATTTTGACTCTACTTTTCGATACATCATTTCTTCTTTCACAATACTCATTCCTGAAGGCTCTGCATTTTCCACGTCACGAAGCTTATTAACACGACATGGGGATGTAATGAAAGGATGTTATCCTAATGAAGAACCAGGAGCTTAACAGCTGAGGAGAACCACGGGAATACAGCAATGGATCCCCGATATTTACTGAATGTTGAACACAAACCTGTCTGGTGGCTCCATGCTAATGGTCCATAAAATTGGTTTTTTCCTCCCTTGCCTAAGGGAGAAGGCTGGAAATGTTCTGATTTAAACGCACTTTTCTGCAGAAGATATTATAATGGAAACTCATTTTTATGATGTCTTATATTTTCCTCTGAGGAGCTCTTCGTTCTCTGTGTGCAAAAGTTACCCCACAAGTTGACGAATCACTAGCGAGCAGAGTGAACTAGGCGCCCTCTAGGTATTGGAACATTCATAGGTACAGTCTACACTTACAAACATTTATCCTGCCAGCTGAACACTATCTTACTGCAGTTAGCCAAATGTTTTATATTCATTTTCCCTACTCTTGTACAAACACTTATTGCTCTATCTACTTCAAGATAAATGTTATATTATTGTAGTTACAAGGGAATAGAGTAGACTTTAAGTGATAGCCAAATGTTTTATATACATGACTTTCTCTACTCTTGTACAAACTCTTATTGCTCTATCTACTTCAAGATAAACATTATCTTATTGTAGTTACAAGGGAATAGAGCAGACTTTAAGTGACAGTCAAATGCTTTATATATCTACGACACCCTCTACTCTTGTACAAACACTTATTGCTCTATCTACTTCAAGATGAACATTATCTTATTGTAGTTATAATGGAATAGAGTAGATTTTAAGTGACAGTAAAATGTTTTATATGCATGACTTTCTCTACTCTTGTACAAACACTTATTGCTCTATCGACTTCAAGATAAACATTATCTTATTGTAGTTAAAAGGGAATACAGCAGACTTTAAGTGGTAGTCAAATGTTTTACATACATGGCTTTCTCTACTCTTGTAGAAACACTTGTTGCTCTATCTACTTCAAGATAAACATTATCCTATTGTAGTTACAAGGGCTGTGATGCAAGTGCTGCGGACCCTTAGCACTCGTGGTACCTCTGATGTTACTAGAGGAACCTCGAGCCGAACTGCCGAGCCCCAGCCGTAGCGGAGTTTTTCGGATTGTGTTGGACTCAAGGGGGCAGTAGTTCCCGATATCCGTGGGAGATCGGGTACGTCTCCGGACGCGGTTGAGGGAAGCCATATATTCCCGGGTACTAGCCTGCATAGCTAGTAGAAGGCGTGCTAGATCACCAGGCGGCTCCAACAAAGTTGATCGGTAGCCTTCCCCTTTAGGGTTGGCGCGCGTAAGTGGCGTATCCACTTGCATCCCATCTTGTGTTTTCGGATCAGTTGGGGGGCTCGTTAGGCACGGAGACGCCGGGCGCCCTTCGGGGACAGCTCGATATCTCCCTGGTCGTCAGAGGAGGGCTCGGTCTTCACTTCATGTGGACTGCTCAATACATACACTGGCGTTATATATGTTGCTATGGTAACTCAGCGGTTAGAGCAACCGGTCCGACTATGGCAGTCTGACTCTACCTTTGTTGTCCCACACACGAAACAACTGAGCCAAAGTCTTTCAGTCATTTTTGATAAAATCAAAATTCACGAAAAGCTGGCGTTTGAAGCATAATTATTGGTAAGGGATTTCTTTCAAAATTTCCTTTGGTGTCTAGGTTTGTAGTTCAGCTATGCTGCTTTCAGACAAATACTGTGACGACCTAACCATGGATGTTAAAATACAAAGGAGCACATGGCCAGATCGCACACGGGGGGAATTGCTCAGAGTATAAAATGCATGCTTTTGAGAGACAGGGATTTTCTATATGGTTACAAAAGAACTACAACTCTTCTTCTTCTTCTTCTTCACTTCATGGCATAGGCAATCAAGTGCCTGTTCCGCCTTCGAAGTCCTCCAGCCATCGTTTCCTGGGTCCGCCCACCGATCTCCTACCTTTAGGATGATACTGTAATATTTGTTTTGTAACTCTATTATCTGGCATTCTTTCAACATGTTCCTTCCATTTTTGTTTGAGATATTTTAACCTATCATTCATACTAAAAATTTGCAGCTCTTCTCTTATATTTTCATTTCTTATTAAGTCCCTCTTCGTGCATCCTTTCACACTTCTCAAGAATTTCATTTCTGAAGCCTGTATTTTACTCTGTTGCTTTTTAGTTAACGTCCAAGTCTCACATCCGTATGTCAGTATAGGTACAGCCATAACTTTGTAGAACTTTAATTTTGTTTCTTTACGTATTTTGTTTCTAAATGTTCTGTTTATTGTTCCACACACGCTTTGAAATTTCATATTTTATTGTAGACATCATATTCCTTGTCATAACATCAGTTCCCAAGTAGTTAAAATGGCTTACCTGTTCAACGCAACGATTATTTATAACTATTTTTGTTCTAATGGGCTCTTTCCCAATGAATGCCATTACCTTTGATTTTATAAAAGAAATTTTCATATTATATTGCTTACAAAGTTCACTAAGTTTAAAAATAGATTTTTGCAGGGCAGACTCGCTATTTTGTATAAGAAATAAGTCGTCAGCAAACAATAAAATATTTAAAAAGTTTTTATTTGAAATCTTAAAACATATATTCACTAGCTGCTTCCATTTGCACACTAGGTCGTCAGTATAAATACTAAAAAGTGTAGGTGATAAAGTACACCCTTGTCAGACACCCTGATTAGTAATAATTCTTTTAGAAATTTTACCATTGTTCCTCACATTTATTTTTGTTTGGAAGTAGAAGCATTGTATCATTTTTATTAATTGTTGTGGGTATCCTCGTTCTTCCAATATTTGCCACATTTTGCATCGGTTTACCCTGTCAAAGGCTTTTCCAAAGTCAACAAATGCCATATGCGTTTCTTTGTTAAACTCCCTATGTAACTACAACTCATTAAGAACATTTACTACAATCAAACATAATACGTAGATGGTCACAGCGGCCATTTACTTGCCTCAAGAATCTGCGGACAAATCCATCCGCTTAAGACGAGGGATGATCCAAGAGAGAGGCGAGAAACCCGCTTACACAAACTTATTAACCAGCAGGTGAGGGAGAGGAGTGACGTCACACGCACAACTGAAGTCACATAAACTATTATTTGTATTAATTAAAACAGACACTTGTGACATCTCTCCATCGCTTCCTCAAAGATTAATGTTTACATTGCTGTTAAAACAATTTTACATTTCATTTTTCACAATGACATTTTTTATCTTCTTCTTGTTCCTGTTTTTTAAAAAGTTTATTGTTTTGTTCACAATACAATTTATACAAATTCATTGTAAATCTGGATTGTCTCTAAAATTCTGAAATTATCCTTTAACATCCATGGTTAAATCCTCACAATACTCACAACCTTTTATAAAAATGTTTTTTGCTGGGGTCATAAACTTCTTGCAAACTTTCGCTACTGGGTTTTTGTGACAAGGCAGTACTTAGAACGTAATTAAAATGATTCAGTATTTACTTGTGATATAAGTAACGGTATCTATCGGCGAAGGACGATAATTGCTGTAGAATTAACCTGATATCTCATACAAATATTTGTACAAGTGCGTTTATGACTTTATCCGGGCCAATTATTTGAACGAGATGGGAGAAATTATTTAATTGAATCGGTTATCTGCAAGCGATAACAGAACCGCTAGCTTTCAATTTCCATTAAACTTGATTCCATCAATCTTTTTATCTCTGAACAGAAATCAATTCCTCGACCACTCCATTCCACTAAATTACAGCGCGCCGGCTGCCCCAAAATAAATTCCCAAATGTGCACATTCAGCACCAGGGAGAGAGATTCGTTCTTTGGTATTCCAGAGAACAGAGCCGAGTCTTATTTACAATATCAGACCTCTACCAGTCAAACTACATATCGAGATTTTACAACTTGCTTTGAGGTGCTCCAGATATAAAAATGGGTACTGTCATTTGTCAATTAAGAGCTCGCTGGAAATACACGTTGCTCAGTCACTTGAACCCTAAATAAGCAGTTTTATAAAAGCCTATCTGTCTAAATCACCGAAAACTCAAAATGTCTAAAACATAAAACCTTTACAACTTTGAAGCACAAAACCTGTTGCGACATTTTATGCACGTATATATGCTGTATACCGCAAACTTACACACACCGATCTCTATCTGAACGCTCATAGTTTTCATCATAAATCTCAACGACTGGGAGTTCTCAATACACTGGTAAACGGAGCTTTGTCTGTCTCTGATCCCAGCCACTTAAAACAAGAACTACCGCACCTGAGACTCACTTTCCGTCAAAACGGCTACTCTGAGTATGAGGTTGAAACCTCGATTACCAGAGCTAAGAAACGGAAACCTGTAATACAGCAAGCGTCACATAAGTCTACCGCTACAGCCTACATCCCGTTTACCAGCAAACTATCCGGCAGATCAGTAGCCTCGATGACCTGAGCTGGAAAGGGAAACCTGTAAAACAGAAGCGTCAGTTAAGCCTAGCTACAGCCTACATCCCGTTTATCGGCAACCTATCCGACAGAATAAGAAGCCTCGATCACCAGATCTAGGGAAGGGAAACCTGTAATACAGCAAGCGTCAGATAAGCCTACCGCTATAGCCTACATCCCGTTTACCGGCAACCTATCCAGCAGAATCAGCAGTCTCGATCACCAGAGCTAGGAAAGGGAAACCTGTAATACAGGAAACGTCAGATAAGCCTACCACTACAGCCTGCATCCCGTTTACTGGCAACCTAACCGGCAGAATCAGCAGCCCCGAATCACCAAAGCTAGCAAAGGGAAACCTGTAAAACAGCAAGCGTCAGATAAGCCTTTCGCTACAGCCTGCATCCCATTTACTGGCAACTTATCCGGCAGAATCAGCAGTCTCGATCACCAGAGCTAAAAAAGGGAAAACTGTAATACAGCAAGTGTCAGATAAGCCTACCGCTACAGCCTACATCCCGTTTACCGGCAATCTATCCAGCAGAATCAGTAGCCTCGGTCACCAGAGCTAGGAAATGGAAACCTGTAATACAGCAGGCGTCAGATAAGCCTATCGCTACAGCATACATCCCGTTTACCGGCAACCTATCCGGCAGAATCAGCAGCCTCGATCACCAGAGCTAGAAAGGGGAAACCTGTAATACAGCAAGCGTCAGATAAGCCTACCGCTACAGACTACAGATATAAAACTACAGCCATATATAAAACTTTCTAAAAGCTATAAAAGTGTAACAAAACCTATTAAAAGTAAACGTACATAAAAAGCATCAAACATAACCTACTAAAAATTTCGTTCACTAAATCCTAAACTCTAAACTAGACAAGAAACTAAAAACTTTCTCCACGGATCTCCACGCACGGCCTACACGTGGGTGGGCCTGTTGACCGTCTCCCTCAATCACGAAGAGGAGCCCACACGTGGGAGACTGTTGGCTCGGGACCCCGGGTGCGCCAAACCCGTACCTACCGAAGTAGGCCCCTGGGGGGGGGATGTGGAAGACCATGTATAGGACAAACTGGAAGGACCATCGCTACCAGAATAAACGAACGTGAACGCAGCATTCGTTTAATGCAACCTGAGAAGTCTGTTCTGGCAGAGCATTGTTTTGTTAACGACTATAGAGCTAGCTTTTGGGGGACGACCATCTTGACAAAATACAACAGCTACTAGGAGTGGAGAATTAAGGAGGCTTTGGCGATTTCCTCCGAGAGAAGCACGATTAATCGTGATACTGGATTTCAGTTCAGCATCTCTTGGAAACCGGCCTTAAAATGGAAATCCGTCGACTTAAGAAGCAAATATGTATACAGCTTGATCATCAAGTTAAGTAGTTACGTTTATTTGACCCAGTTAATTTTGTATACTGACACCATCTACTGATCTGGCATCTAATTCACTGAAAACAGTCTTTTGTTCAGTAATACGAATTTTGATAGTGATTTGTCTTTGTTGATGTTTATGTTATATTGAATTATACATCTTGTGATTATAGCATTTATGTGATAGGAGAGATTTACTCTCCCGAAACGTCGATTTATCATCGTCTTTTCTCATGGCTTGCTTCCCGAGAAGGCGTCGAACATAGAAAGCTTCAGGTCTTATCTTATGTAGGATATTTTGTTGAGGTAGTCCATGAAGTAGGAGTAAAATGTGTTGCTAAAATAACGCGTACTTGTAAAATGTTTGCGTATTGCACAGTCATTTTAATGCGATTGGGTTATACGAACCTGACGGGAGAATTCACTTACATTTCTCTCATTTTTTTCCGTTGCTTTAACTGCAGTGGTCATTCCGCCGTTCTCCTTTATGGGACATTACCGACGATGGTGTTAACTCGTAAACGTTGGGTTGCAGACACTTTGTATTTTAATCATGAGATCACGCACACATTCACACTCTCATTCATACTTCCGGACTTTGGGGAAGATTGGGAATCATCTTGTTTGGAGAAAAATTTCCGCGCCCAGCAGGGAATCGAAACGAGAATCCCTCGCACGGCAGGCAGTGCACCATTGACTTAGCTATGGGACGAGCAACATTTCTTATTGCTATATTCTAAAGTTAGTGATACTTCAATAGTTACAGTTTAATAGTTAAATTCTACAATTCACTCGCCGTTGTTGCAGGCAGTAACAAATTATTATCGATATTCAATCACATCTATAAATATAGGTACTTACAGTACAAAAGTCACACTATACAGGGTGAACATAAAGTTACAATCCATTTTCGGGGAAACGTAATATTAGATTCAAACAAATACAGTTATTGTAAACCATATGACATGGTAACGCATAATGCATGAAGGTATTTTCATAGTCTCATTCAATGTGACCACCTTGAACGTCCATACAGATATCCCAGCAATGCACTGCTGCCTCAAACACTTTGTTCAGCATTGCAGGTGTAATGTTGCACACTGCCTGCCTGATACGTCGTTAGGAATGGCAGTGGAGGTGATTTTAACTATGTAGACTTGTGATTTCACGTATTCACGTGCAAAAAAGTCAAGAGGTGTGACATCTGGGGAACGTGACACCTATATGCGGTGTTCATCCCTGCCATTCCGTCGACGGGGGAATGTGGTATCCAGGTACTCTCGAACAATCAGTGCGAAATGAGGAGGGGCTCCATTCTGTTGGAAAACCACAGTTTCCAAAATGCCATCCTGCTGTAATTGTTGTTGAAGGAACAGGTTTGTTTTCCAAAGAAGAATGGCCCATACACCTTCGATTTTGTCAGCCCCAACCACACATTTGGAGTGTTTTGTTCCCACTCCATTATCGCATTTGATTTGACTGCAGTTTGTCTGTTGACCAAGCCACATGTGTGGAAGATAGCCTCATCGCTAAACAACACATTTTGCTACAAATTGGCTTCTTCAGCTGCCCTCAACAGGTCGTAACACCTTGCTTCGTGACAAGCGTAGTCTTCTCCTCCGGGTGCATGTCGAATTTTGAGGGGGTATGACTGTTTTTCAAAAGTGAAATGCAGAATCTTCCACACTGTCGATTGTGGTACAACCAACTCTCGACTTAACCTCCTGGTTGATGCCCTCGGACTTCTTGTCACAGCATCGATTACCATCTGCACAGTGTCATAGATCACCCGGGGTCTACCCGAAGGTTTCAGGTTTTGCACACTATCTGTTCTTTGACATTTCTGCATTAGTAGTCTGATATTAGCCCTTGTAGGATAGGGTAATGGAATTTTCGTTCAAAATCCGCTTGAACCTCCTGTAAATCACCTCAAACGTGCAGAAACAACAGCGATTCGTTCTTCAGTTGACAGCAACTTTCAGATCTCCTGTAAAATAAATTCAAAATCAATCGTTTTCTCAAAAATGGATCGAGACTTTATGTTCACCCTGTATTTGGAATGCATATCCGCTAAAGATTTTGTACGTCATATTACTATTACTCACTGAATAAAAGTTTATATACATTCATCTTTCATTAAAATGCAGCTATGTTGTAGCGAGAATATATTTTCTCTGTGATCTTATTCTTTTTCTAAAACAAATGAATATAGGTAATTATTAAAATTAGGGTACCATAGTTATGTGTAATCCCAGGATTTGAGCCAAGACGTTACTCCTACGTCCTAATTAGGCATCAAAACCTTGTTCCGTCGACAGCAGTAATAGACTTGCCTGGAATCAGCTAATGAGCAGCTAAGTACAAGACACCACAGTGGGGATAAACTGTTTTTTACACGTGAATATTGTAACGTTAAGGAGCTTACACCGTATCACGTTATATCATTTGTACTGACTTAGGGGAGATATTCAGGGATCAGTTTATCTATTCCATACGTTCCATACGCATCACTGTTTTCATATTTTTCAACAAATGACAGTCTCAAATTGTTAGGAAATTGTTCGTAGCTAGGGGAAATGTTAGAAAATTTTAAAAACTTCTTTACTTCGGAGATTAGGCATTTCTGCTAGCTCCATATTCGCATTTTATCAGCGATTCCATCTTTTTTTAGGGTGCCCTACAGCTCTTCTTCCACCAGGATTATATCTTCTTACTAAAACCAGTACTCTTTCTTCGTCCATTCTGTTCATAAGTTCTTTTCAGTTCTGTACATTTTCTTCTATTTTGTCCTGTAATTTATACGTGGACTGATCAACAAAGACTGCGACTGATTCTTTTTCACAGAGCGTTTATTACGGCAATTTATGTTTACATGATATTTTTCGAAGTAGTGCCCTCCTACTGCAATGCACTTAGCATCTCTGCCAGTGCTTGATCACATGCTGCAGGCCATTCTTTGTCAGGTCCTTGAGAATAGTCTCACTTTTCTTGAGCACTGCTTCAGAGTTTTCAAATCGAATACCCCTAAGCTTTGCTTTCAGTGATGGGAATAAAAAGTCACAGGATACAAGATCGGGGCTATAAGGTGGTTGTTGAATCGAGTCAGAAACTGCATGACTTGTTTTGCAACGTGAGGCCATGCATTGTCATCATGAAGTCGCCACCCTTTCCGAGAAAGTTCTGGTCGTTTCTTTGCAATGTGCTTCCTCAGTGTAGCCAACACTGACGTATAGTATGCTGTAACAGTAGTGTGAGGGGGGAACTGCAAGTTGGTAAATCACTCCATTACAGTCAAAAATGTGATCACCATTAATTTCCCTGCAGATGGAAGAATTTTTGCCTTTTTTGTGTTGGAGAACCAGGTGCTTTCCACACTGTGCTGGCTTGTTTTCCTTCAGGAACATAATCATGCAGCCATGACACATCACCGGTGATAATCGATTTAAAAAATGCAGCCCCTCCATCAGCAAAGAGACGCAGCACCTCAAGGTTTGTCTGCATTCGGGAGTCAACAGACTTGGCACCCAAGGAACACAAACTCGAGTCATATGGAGACGGTCCTTCACAATTGTAAACACACTGCCATATGAAATTCTCAGCACTTCACTGAGGTTACGTAACGTTACACTCCGATCCTCTCAGACAATCACAGCAGCTGTGTTAATGTTGACTTCAGTCACTGTAGAAGCCGAAACACCAGGCCCCACCTTGCTTAACACTGACAAGTCTACCTTCTTTGACGTCCTTGAAGCACCTAAACTCCGTTGCACAAGGTGGCGCATCTTCACTGTACGCTTGCTTCAGCTTTTTAAAACTTTCGATGGCTGTATGGTTTAAACGAAAACAGAATATGATTGCGCTGTACTGCTTATTCTTTTAATATCCAGGGCTCACTTTCATAAATGAGCACTGCAGCTGCCATCGTTTTATAAAATTTTAACGTTTTTTCTTTCCTTGCTTTGTTTTCAAATGTTCTTGCTATATTTCCACATATCTGCTGAAATTTGTTTTGTTTTCTATGCCTTTGTCCAAATCAAAGCTTACCTCACAGAACAAATAGCTGAAATTCGAGAGCTGTTCTCGTCATTTGTTTCCAATGCTTATGTTTTATCTTACAGGATATCTTCCTCCATGTGCTATAATCTTCGTTTTCTTTGTGGATATGTTTAGATTTTATTCTTTTCTCAGTAAATACATTTTAAATTCAATTGAAGGCTTTCTTCATTTTCTTGTATTATTGCTACATCATCAACATACGAGAATATCACATTTAAGTTTTTATTTTTATTTAGCTGCAGTCTTTCATCCACTTGTTTTTTGCAAGTTCCTATCAAATCGTCCAAGGATATATTAAATAGTGTAGGAGAAAGGCAATATCCCTGTCTTACTCCTTGATTTACTTTTATTTCTTCTGATTTTATCGTACCTGTATTTATGATAATATTTTTGTCTCTATACAAGCTTTTAATTATTTATACTAAATGAGGGGGTATCCCCTTTTGTCCACCATGCTCCATAATATATTTCTATTCCTACGAGTTCTGTTCAATAAAGAAGATCACAATTTTTTACGGCCATAATGTTTCATACTAAAATGCATTATTATTATTTTTATTTTTTTATTTTTTTTATTTTATTTTTTTATTTTATTTTCTTCATTTGTGCTACAACAGAGCAAAGCCTTAATGTGAAACAAACACACCGTAGCAGTTTCATTGTTGGTACTCCTGGTTACCGCCTGTGAGAACCAGGCACGTTCAGACACATTCAGTATCGCCTACCGCTGCAACCTAGGTAACACACGGGGCTTTGAAATTCTGCTTCCTTCAGTTAAGGCTTATACAATGTTATAGGAGGCCTATGAAGTGTCTTTTCTTCCCTACAGCACAGCTCGAAGGTGGTTTAAAATGTTTAAAGAGGGGAGACAGTCAATTTCAAAGGAAGGTGGAGCCAGTGCTTCAGTTACTGCTCTTACGGAAGAAAACATCAACACTGCTGCTGCCATTGTGAGAGAGGATCGACGAATTACCTTAAGATCGCTTTCTGAAATACTGAACATTTCATTGGGTGCCACCCACACGTTGGTGACAGAAACATTACACATGATACGTGTTTGTGCGCGATGGGTTCCAAGACTGTAGATTCCCGAACAAAAGGACATTCGCATGCAGGTCTACATGAAGTTAAAGTTGATGTTAGAAGAAGATACGGAGTTTCTGTGAAACGTAATCACTGCTGATCAAACTTGGCTACATCATTTTGAATCTAAGTGCAAACAGCAAAGCTCAGTGTGGAAATCTCCCACATCAGCAACCCTTCAAAAAGCAACAGTGGTTGTTTCTGCTGGGAAAGTTATGGTCATCTCATTCTTTGATATTCATGGAATGGTTTATCAGCGTGTTGTACCTGCACACACATCAGTAACTGGACAATACTACAGGGATGTCCTGAAAACATTGCAAGTCCATATCCGTAGCAAAAGACCACATTTCCGTGAAGCAGGCTGGATGCTGCAGCACGATAATGCGCGGCAGCATATTGCCAAAGTTGTTGCTGAATATCTTGCAAAAATCAACGTGAAGTGCATCTCTCACCCTCCCTATAATCCGAATTCAGCCACATGTGAATTTTTCTATTCTCTAACTTGAAGAAACGCCTTCGTGGGAGGCATTATCCATCATCAGAAGCAGTGGTGAAGGCTGCGGAGGCAATTTTGAAGGATCTCTCAAAAATGGTTTCCAGCATGACCTTGAAGACTGGCAGAAACGCTGAGACAAGTGCAGGGCATTCACGGGAGACTAATTTGAGAAGCACCATCAAAATTATGAGGATCATTAAAGGTACGTTGTCAACAAAATATTGTTTTCATTCTTTATTGAACAGCATTCGTAAAATCAAATGCTTTTTCGAAGTCTACAAATGCTGTGTGAGTTTCTAAGTTGAATTCTCTTTTTCTAAAATTCTCTTTATACTAAAAGCATTATCATTAGTAGATCGTCCTATTCTAAAACCTAATTGTTCCTCTTCTATAATCACTTGTGTTATTGGCTTTAAACAATTATTTACAATTTTAGCATACAATTTTTAAAAACATAGTGTAAAAAATATTCTAAATTTCTTTTTATTCAATTAATTGTAAAAACTAGTAGCTTAAGGAGGCCTCGAATAGCGTCCATCTTCACCCTTCTACGTCATCTGGCCAATTGAACATCCTGTATACAAAACGCAGTGCAGTGAGTGGAAGGAATTCTGTTTGTGTGTCTTCGATGTGAACGGAAGATGACGTGCGTCGAGGTTTTATTCAGAATGTCCCCAGGCTGTGTACAGAATCCACGTCAGCAAAGTTCTCCCGAGCCGAGTTTTTTTTAACCCTTTGGGAATCTGCTTACACCCCTAGTGTCTTATAACTGTGCATTCATATCGGAAAAGATAAATAGCCTGGGGCGGCTCCTGCAAGTATCGGAAAATGTGTGCGACTTCCTTGAAGACGAAGGTCGCTGGACGACACAAAATCCCTGCCACCAAATATTAGTTTATGTAGGGAACCTCGAACAAAAAGTGTATTTTTCAAGTTTTCTGACTTTCATTCTATCTTAAAATGTGCGATATTCTTACAAATATATCTGCAAACTTGCATGGGGAGTACGTCATATGTTTGTTTTGTATCCTGACTGCACATGTTAATAATACTACAAGATTAAATAAAGCAATTAATATCTATCTGTGGTTAGTAGCACTACGAAGAGTAAATTATCTTGTTTCTGAATCATTGTTTGTCATATGTTTAAAATATTAACACTTTCTCTTTTCTTTGTAATTTAGATCCTCCAACGTTAAGTCATATCTTACGATGAATTAAATGGGTGAATTGATGAACAAATGAGTCCAGGGTCCATGGAGCTTAGAGTTACCTGACATTCGTCTATCAGGATAAGGGAAAACTCCGGAAAAATGTTATCCAGGTAACTGACCGTAACTGAGAGTCGAGCTTGGGACCTCTTAAACGTGATGCAGACACGCTACCATATATGCTACCGAGGCGGGCTTAAACCTGTACTTTATGTGAAAACACGAACATTTTAATTTTCTCTACTACATATCACTGGTGGTGGAAGCATTGTTTACAATCCAAAAGTACAAACCCGGAAATATATATTTTGATATTCCTTTAACATACACACACATACACACAACTTACAAAAACATATGTGTGAACAAAATGACTTGAAAATTAAAGTCGGTTAAATACAAAACCTATTATCTTACAAGGATATAACTTGAGCCTATTAAAGAAAATATTCCTACCCAAAATGTCCTTATCGTGGAGCATTTTCCCGAAAATTTTATTTACTGAAAGATATTGGTTATAATAGCAAAGTTTGTGGTACTTACTTGGGAAATAAAAGATATAACTTGAAATTTCTGGGAATGCCCTCAGAAGATATGTTCTTTCTGTCATCTCCATGCATTTTTTGTTATTTCCCTGATTTTTTCAATACTTATATTTTGTCAAATAACAGGTTGTTATTATGTTTTTTATCCCTTGGACATACAAAGTGAATGTGATTACAAAGACGTCAGCTAGACAACCAATTTTAAAACATTTGACTATCACTTAAAGTCTAATCTATTCCCTTGTATTACCTTAAGTAGATAGTGCAATAAGTGTCTGTACAAGAGTAAAGTCATGAATATAAAACATTTGACAATCACTAAAGTCTACCGCATTCCCTCGGAATCACAATAAGATAATGTTTATCTTGAAGTAGACAGAGCAATGAGGGTTTGTACAAGAGTAGAAACACTCAGATGTATAAAACACTTGACTCTTACTTAAACTCTACTGTATTCCCTTGTAACTACAATAAGATAATCTAGATACAGCAATAAGTGTTTGTACAAGAGCAGAGAAAGTAATGTTCATAAAACATTTGACTGTCACATAAAGTCTACTGTATTCCCTCGCAACTACAATAAAATACTGTTTATCTTGAAGTAGATAGAGCAGAAAGTGTTTGTACAAGAGCAGAGAACGTCGTGTATATAAAACATTTGAATATCACTTAAAGTCTACTGTACTCCTTTGAAACTAGAGTAAGATAATGTGTATCTTGAAGTAGATTTTGCAATAAGTGTTTGTACAAGAGTAGAGAAAGTCATGTATGTAAAACATTTGACTATCACTTAAAGTCTACTGGACTACTTTGTAACTACATTAAGACATCTTGAAGTAAATGGAGCAATATGTGTTTGTACAAGGGTAGAGAAGTCATGTATGTAAAACATTTGACTATCACGTGAAGTCTACTGTATTCCCTTGTAACTACAATAAGATAATGTTTATCTTGAAGTAGATAGAGGAACAAGTGTTTGTGCAAGAGTAGAGAAAGTCATGTATATAAAACATTTGACTATCACTTAAAGTCTGCTGTATTCCCTTGTAACTACAATAAGATAATGTTTATCTTGTAGTAGATAGAGGAACAAGTGTTTGTAAAAGAGTAGAGAAAGTTATGTGAGTGTAAAGGATGAATGTTGTGTTATATTTATTTGTTTATATAGCCATTTATCAAGTGCTATAGATATGTATGTATTGAAGCTGGGGAAATTCTGAATAACTTTACTGTAATTCTATATCTGTTTGAATGCCAGATCCTTTCGTGTAAGTTTTGCTTTATTTTCTTAGTTTGTGTTATTTTTCTTGATGATTGTAAATTATGTTAACTCTGACAATAAGCTGGTGAAAGTTTTCTTATGGTGGACGCAACTGCAATGATTTTTATGAAGCCGAATGTGGGCGATGGAACATTCCCTTTCTAATAAAACGATTAAAGGCCATGAACATTTGGAATATGACGGGCTAACAGCAGGATGTCCCTGTAAAAGCGCCTCCCCCCACCTCCCGCCCCGGGGCCCGCCCCTGCTCGATGCAGCTCCAGGGCGAATAAAAACATTTCGAATGATATGGCTCCTAAAGGCGAACAACTTCTTTATGTTGGTAGCCCTACTGTTGTTGAACCAACTGTGTGTGACGAAATTTACCCGTAATTCTTTCTTAAGTGAAGATTTAGGACCTTGGGCAAGATGGCAGAGTGGCTTTTGGGAATTATACTGCAGCTAAAGGAAGTCCTTGGCTTGATTCGATTTTGTTTTTAACGACTTGGTCAGTTGGGTTTGGCATATTAGAGCTGTCGGTGCGCCGTAAGTTTACCCACAGGAGTCCCTTTACATGCTAGTAGCTCTACAATACACTTAAGAAGCAGATGTCTGGGCAACGAACCCGCTATCTTGAGATACGTAGGCCAGCTGAGACACACAGACCAACATTTCTAGGCCATACGCTATTGCTACCATAACATCAGTTCCGTTTTATCTTAATTTTCTTCCTATCCTTAATGTTTTGGAGCGTAAGGTGGTACCGACAAATAGGGCGTATCGTTGTTCAAAGAACGTAGCATCCCCCGTGGACACAACAGAGCTGCTAGAATCAATGCCTCCAAGAGTGTGACAATTCTTCAGAAATCTTTAAGTACTTATGTTTTAAATTTCTTAACATATATTTTGAGAAAACCATTTTATTTGAGTCTTATGGTTTATTTATTTTGGAAACTGCATCTCCAGTGTTATGCAAAAACCACATGTTTTAAAAAAACTTACATTTTGCGCACAGATGACTTTTTTCTACTCTTGTACAAATATTTATTGCTTCATCTACTTCAAGATAAACATTATCTTATTGTAGTTACAAGAGAATACAGTAACATTTAAGTGATAGTTAAATGTTTTTTACAGATCACTTTCTCTACTCTTATACAACTACTCATTGCTTTCTCTACTTCAAGATATACATTATCTTATTGTGGTTACAAGGGAATACAATAGACTTTAAGTGATAAATGTTTTATACAAATGACTTTCTCTACTCTTGTACAAACTCTCATTGCTATATCTACTTCAAGATAAATATTATCTTATTGTAGTTACAAGGGAATACAACAGACTTTAAGTGATAGTCAAACGTTTTATATCATGACTTTCTTTACTCTTGTACAAACACTTACTGCTCTATCTACTTCAAGATAAATATTATCTTATTGTAGTTATATGAGAATACAGTAGACTTAAAGTGATAGTCAGATATTTTATATAGTTCACTTTCTCTACTCTTGTACAAACTCTTATTGCTCTATCTACTTCAAGATAAACATTATCTTATTGTAGTTATAAGAGAATACAGTACACTAAGTGATAGTCAAATGTTTGATATAGTTCACTTTCTCTACTCTTGTACAAACTCTTATTCCTCTATCTACTTCAAGATAAACATTATCTTATTGTAGCTACAATACAGTAGACTTTAAGTGATAGTCAAATGTTTAAACCTGGTTGTTCAGCTTGTATATACATTCGTTATGTATATCCAAGGAATGAAAGGTTGAATAACGACTTGATAATTGAAAAAAGTAAAAGTATTGGATAATTCAGACAAGTTACAAGGAATATCTCGGAAATTGTTAATTAATCACAGGCTTATCTGATATAAATTGTGGTTTATGAAGATGTAAATTTCTTTTAACAGATTTTTTGTGAAAATATGTTAACTAGATGGGACTTCAATTAAAATAGCCTGAGAGCGGCTTCTCAGAAAACCAATGTTTACTAAATTTTCTGTGTAAAAGTTACTATTGAGTAACGTGAAAATTTGTATGTCGCACGTTAAGCTATGTTCTCAGAACACTAATGAACCTTTTTACAAAAAACCTTACTTAGATTCGGGGATCTCAATTTGAGCTTAACAGTATAATTTCACCACTAATTTTTGGGCTGAGTGCCTTTTATTTCTCACCTACTGTATATTTTATAAACTAGCTTATTGTGCAAATGTAGATCACATTACAGAATATAGATAAGTCTGATATGTCAAACAGTTTCTGAGGTAAATGTATTACGAATTAATCATGAATTTAGTGAGGAGAGATTTCACTCACTCAAACCTCAAAACGTGCATTGTCCCTTTTACCCTCAATGTTAAAATTTTGAGTAGAACTTCTACTTGGTATATGTTGGTTTTAGAGACACCATGTATTCCGTTTGAAATATTCCCACACTAGATGTCTCCCTAGTGTATGGGCGGAAGTGTTTTGTTCCCAGTTAGCGTCTGGTATTCCCATAAGAGCAGAGTAAGCTAGCGATAAAGACGCGCTGGAGTTGAACTGGTGACCTCCTTGCTGGCAAGTATCGAACGGAGTAGCGATAAGCAAGTTGCAAGTATATGGCCCTCATTAAACTGAATCTGAATTACTGCCAAATATCTGTAACATTGCTTTGCAGGGATGTAAATGTGGGGTGGAGAGACATCTTGCATGAAGACTACGTGTAGTCGATAGTCAACAATGAAGCCTCCCCAAAATTCGTATTCCATATGTTTTTGCGAAGTTATGTTGAACAATGATCTTCCTTAAGCATCCATCAATTGAAAGATGCCATCGCATGTTGTGAATCATGTACGTATAAAAAACGACATCTGTAAAATGTTTACGTAATAACTGCCTGGTGTTGTTTTTTTTTTCATATATAAAATATAATATTTATTGAGGTTTAATGTATGAACTGACCATTGATGAACCCCAAATGTGATACACCTGGCGCCTCGAGCTGCAACTAGTTATTTTGTACATAACAATCGGCCCAAATCGTCGTAAGAAGGCTTCCCTCCGGCGGGAAACAGGACAATCACCAAGAAGAAAGTTGGAAATCGCAAGCTTCTCTCCCTGTGCCGTCCTTGATGGCAACAAATCCGCGGAATCATCTTAATATCAAATTTGTAGACCAGGGAAAACTGCCGAAAACTGCACAGTCGTTGTGGGCGGCGATCACCATGTTGTTGAATGAATGAATTATTTATTATGCATATTCCAAAATTTTACAATTTACAACTTTAGGCTTACATTTATTTGTGTTTACCTTGTTGCTACCTTGACTTCCATGACACCCTATTCTTCTACTCTGCCAGATAGCTCTTAACCTTCTTGCCTCCTTGTTTCCCGTAGGGGAGGTGATCCATCCCCTTCAGCTGCCGTGATGCGGGCGCTGCGGACCCTTAGCACTCGTGATAGCTCTGACGTTACTAGAGGAACCTCGGGCCGATGATGATGATGATGATGATATATAAGGGCGCTCAACTACGGCGGTCATCAGCGCCCTTTAAAAAAAACTAGTCATGGCAAAAGCCAGATATAAAACTTTCTAAAAACTATACAAGTGTAACAAAACCTATTAAAAATACACGTACATAAAAATCATCAATCAAAACCTACTAAAAATTTCGTTCACTAAATCCTAAACTCTAAACTACACAAGAATCTAAAAACCTTCTCCACGGGTCTCCACGCACGGCCTACGCGTAGGTGGGCCTGTTGACCGTCTCCCTCAACCACGAAGAGGGGCCCACACGAGGGAGACTGTTGGCTCGGGACCCCGGGTGCGCCAAACCCGTAACTACCGAGGGAGGCCCCTGGGGGGATTAAGCCGAACGTCTGAGCCCCTCCCTCTGGGAGTTGTTCGTATTGGATTGGTCTCGAGGGGGCAGTGTGTTCCCGATACCCGTGGAAATCGGGTACGTCTTCGGACGGAGTTGAGGGAAGCCATTAATTCTCCCGTGTACTAGTCTGCAAAGCGAGTAGAAGGTGTGCTAGATCACCAGGCGACCCCACCGAGGTCGTATCGGTAGCATTCACCTTTGGAGTTGGCGCGCGTAAGTGGCGTATCCACTTCCATCCCGTATTGAGTTCGCAGGACCAGATGGAGGGGGGCTTGTTAGTCTCTAGGTCTTGCCCTATGGAAAGCCCCACGGAGAATACGCCGGACGCCCTTTGGGACAGCTCGGATAACTCCCTGGTTGAATGAGGACCGGATCCTTGGTCCTACGGGTCCAGGACTAATGGGAGTAGGTCCTCGGTCCTCAACCTGTCCTCAACCTGCCTCCTTGTTACTGAATTAGCCCCTTTCCTACCTCTCAACTTCCTTCCGTATATTCTTTACATTTCTGGCCTTTTTCTTTACTTTCTGTAAGAACTCATCAATACTTCTTACTTTCTTTTCCTCCTTTGCTGTTAACATTCCTATAGCTATTATCCTCTTCTCTAATTTCTCCCATGTTTCCTCCAAAACCTTTTTCCTCCACATTACAACCTCCTCGCATTCTCTTACATATTGTTCTATGTTTCCTTTTCCCCCACACAATTCACAAATTCCATTTTCCCTACCTCTTATCCCTCTTAGAAATACTGTTCCTGCTCTCATCCAAGCTCACCCTTCTCTCTCTTGCCTATTGCAGTAATCTACATATACTACTCGTCCTCAATTTATTCTTATTTCTTTGTAAAACTGTAATTTTTTCATTTTTTCTAGACTTCACCATATTTGCTGTCTTTCTATATTTTCTATTCTGCATTTTACTAATTTACCCACATCGCATGTATTCCTTTCCACTAATCTCTATATATCTCCCATTCCTATTTTTCCCACAATTCCTCCTGTCTCTGCCCACCAACTATTTGAGTTCTCTAATATTTTCTGCTGTCTCATGCATAATTTTATAGTTTCCCCTTCTTTGGCCAAACGCCTATACCAAAATGTTATTATTCTTTCCATTACTATTCCATTTCTTCTTGTCTTTCCTAATTCTACTAAAGCTACTTCCCTAGAAGCTGATCTTGGTAAGCCTAGTAGCTCTTTACGAAACCTTCTGTAGTTTTGGTCCAGCGTCTTGTTTAACTCTGTGCCCCCCCCCCCCCCCCAGATCTCCACTGCATACAACATTTTGGATTCAACTAGAGCTTCGTACATTCTTTCTAAACACTTGGTTGTCATTTCTAGCTTGTGTTTACATATTCTTATTCCATTCATTGTTGCCCTTCCTTTTCCTTCATATTTTATCCTAAGTACTCCCCACTTTCCATTGTTATTCAACCTCAATCCTAAGTATACCAACCAGGGGCAGCTTCTGAAGGGGGTAGCACGTTTGCGCTATAACCAAAATGCTGGGTCTCCCTTTAATGTAATGACATGTTCCATTTGGAGTTCATTTCGACCTTGTCTAGTGCAGGGGACCTGAGCGCGCTGTATTGTTTGCAGGTGCCAAGTAGTTCACTCCCAGATGCAAACCACTGGCATACAAAAGGGAGGTATAGGGTAGGACGAACCTAGGATTTGCCGAGGCAAGTAGGGGAGCGATGCGGGGCGTATGGCTGCATGTGGTTGGTTAACCCAGCTGCCAGAGGATAGTGGATGCCTAACCTGCTCGTTCTTAGATTGCGTCTATGTTAAATGTAACCTACGATTACATAGCCACATGGTTTGTGCCGTGTTTTGTTAGCTTTGCCGTGTTTTTAGTAGAGCACCAGAAATATTTATATAAATACAGGAAACTTGTGTTATAAGAAGAAACAATGAATTCCATAAAGTGTCTTTTAGCACATCCTTTTTCAAACATGAACTTAGAAGAAAAAATTGAACTTAAGCGACTTGAAAGTCCCACGCCGAAACTAAAAATCACAGATAGTCAAAACAAAAACAAGATGTTTTAACAGGAACGTTAACAACGATGTGTACGAGAAATATTCTAGAGTGTTTATGAAATGTGCCTGTTGTGTTATATGCTGTGAATTACCGTTAACTTGTGTGTAGAGCAGTCTGTAGTGACAGGCTTAAAGAAATTGTTTCTTTAAAAAATTAAGTTGCATGGATAACTTTGTGAACCACCAATTTTCAGAGCCACCAGCTGCCCCTGATACCAACAAAAGTTTCACTATGTGCTGGCGCCTTATTTCAGTCGATGAAACATTTTGTATTGCATTGCCGATGTCGTCAGCATTAAATTGCTGTTGAATAATAAACGTTGGGCAGTTAAGAGAACTCTAGGTAGACCAGGGTAACTGCGAAAAACTACATAGTCGTAGTGGGTGGCGATCACCAACAAACGGTTCATTATGTGCTGGCGCCTTATTTCACTCGATGAAACATTTTTTATTGCATTCCCGATGCCATCAGCATTAAATTGCTCTTGTATAATAAACGCTGGGCAGTTAAAAGGACTCTGGGTTGACCAGGGTAACTGTGAAAAACTCCGTAGTCGTAGTGGTTGGCCATCACCATGTCGTTACACCAACAAACGGTTCATTACGTACTGGCGCCTTATTTCAGTCCATGAAACATTTTTATTGCATTCCCGATGCCATCAGCATTAAATTGCTCTTGTATAATAAACGCTGGGCAGTCAAAAGAACTCTGGGTAGACCAGGGTAACCGTGAAAAACTCCGTAGTCGTAGTGGGTGGCGATCCCCATGTTGTTACACCAACAAACGGTTCATTACGTACTGGCGCCTTATTTCAGTCGATGAAACATTTTTTATTGCATTCCCGATGCCATCAGCATTAAATTGCTCTTGTATAATAAACGCTGGGCAGTTAAAAGAACCCTGGGTATCGTCCAATTAGGAATGATGGAAAGCCAATTTTTAAGTGAATGAGCATTTGTTTGCAAACAAAGCTCGCTAGGTCAACATAACATGGAGCCCCTTTATTTAGCATATTAATCACCACCAGCTCTCATTGCTATATCGTGTAGTACCTTCATATCGTTCTCTCTCTCTTCAGCAAACTGTTGTTATTCTTTCTATTGGTATGGTTCTGGACTGCATTTAATAGATCATGGGTTTGAATCCCGTGGAGGATCTTTCTGAACTTATCTTAATGTTTTAGTTTAAATGTGGATGATATGTTTGCTATTGTTCCTGATAAACAAATGAATGATGCTTTAAAATTACTAAATTTACAAGATAACGATATACAATTCACAATAGAAACTGAAATTAATGGTTTTATTCCTTTTTTTGGATCTCAAGATAGTAAGAAATAATAATAAATTTGATTTTGGTATTTATAGGAGGTCTACTCATCTCGATAATTACATAAAAGTAAAAGTTATAACCCCTTTTCAGATAAATTTGCTGTTTTAATTTTAATTTTGTTGTTGTTTTCAAATGTTAGGCTTTGGCAATGAAGCCATTAGCTCTCTTACTCTCCAATATTTCTGTGTAGTGGGTCCGGCAGGTAGGGCTTCACCGTTTAAAAGATGATCTTTAGTCATTTCCTCCTCTTTTTTGCACAGAGGACAGTTTGGACTTGTATAAATTCCTATTCTGTGTAAGTGTTTGGCCAAATAATCATGTTCTGTAAGTAATCTAAAGTTTGCTACTGCAGCTTCACGTGAGATTTCTGGAATAATTTCTGGATTTTTAATTAAAATGTTCCATTTTTTATCTTTGGCTTTGTTAAATATTGATTGGTTTTGTTTGTTTTATATTTTCTTTTGATTAATCTTTTTATGGATATAAAGAGTAAGTTTTTACTTTTGTTCTGAATTTAATTTGCATCTTTTTGGCAAGAAAATCAGCTGATTCATTTCCAGCAATTCCACAATGTGCGGGTATCCACTGTAATATAATTCTTTTCTGTAGTTTTTGAAGTTGTTGGATCATTTTGTGACATCCTTTAATTTGGATTGACCTAATTTTATATGAATTATTGCACATAATGCTGCTTTAAAATCAGAAAGTATGACAACATTTTTGAATTTATCTATTCTGTATAGAAGGTGTTGGAGTAAAATATGAATAGCCGTTACTTCTGCTGTAAAATTTGTTGTGTGGTATCCTGCAGGTTGATAGAATGAGAACAGTGCACACTTAATTCCTGCTCCTGATTTGTTGTCCAAGTTACATCCACACACAAGTATACATTTAACAGCGTTTCTTGTTTTTGGCTAAAAGTTACAACTACAAGTTACTTTGAAACAATTCTAAGTGTGAACAATGTGCAAGTCCCGCGGTATGTACTATATCGATATTAATATACAAACATTATTACATTACTATTACTTATTTATCTCTCGATCACTTCTTTAGAACATTATAAATCTCCCCATCAAGTGATGCCATTTCCATTTTCTGCCCAATTGCGTATAATGCTTTTTTATGATTCACAAATATTACGAAACGTTGTATCTCGCCTCCAGGATGTACGAGTCTCTCTCCGAGGAGAGCGAGAGAGAGAGAGAGAGAGAGAGAGAGAGAGAGAGAGAGAGAGAGTGGTTAGTTTAGAACGAACTTGGATAACAAGTTCAAACGAATAAAGAAAAGAAACTTTGAAGGACA
Source organism: Mantis religiosa (assembly GCA_030765055.1). Taxonomy (NCBI): domain Eukaryota; kingdom Metazoa; phylum Arthropoda; class Insecta; order Mantodea; family Mantidae; genus Mantis; species Mantis religiosa. The sequence continues at coordinate 248,528,372 of CM060947.1, read as the reverse complement.
ACCTCTTAGGAAATGTAAAACGAAAAACACACAAGTATACATTTAACAGCGTTTCTTGTTTTTGGCTAAACGTTACAACTACAAATATTTTAGAATATACTGTCAATTGACAGACAGATAAATTTACATGACATTCTTGTACTTATGCTCTATCTACCTCAAGATAAACAATATCTTGAATACAGTAGACTTTAAGTGATACTCAAATGTTTTAATCTGGTTGTCTAGGTGATGACATTCTCTTTGTATGTCCAAGAGATAAAATGAATAACCACCTGCTATTCGAGAGCTCAAACCAGGGATAAAATATATCTAAAAATGGTTATATGATATAAATTCTGTGTTTTAGAACAACTACAGGTTGTTTCAAAATGACAGTGAATAAACATATAGAAGTAGTTGCACAGCTTCTATGTGACACATATAGATAGTTCTAATGGCAATAGAGCCGCATAAAAATGCTCCAGAATGAGTGTGGATTAGACAGAGACAGGAACAACGACGCGTGCCTCGCGCTGTCGGAGTTCGCAGGTTTAGCTCACACACCGTACCGCGTGCAGCAGCTGTTTGTAAACATAATGGCATAATCTGCAGTAGCTTGCTACTCTTAAGAACATCTTAGGCTTATTAAACTACAATAAAGCTGCAATCGCTTAATTACTGTTTATGAGTGGGGCTTTAGTTTTAATTCTTGATGACAAGTTAACTTGGAACAACCACATTGAAAATCTAGAAAGTAAATTAAGCTCAGGACTTTTTGTGTTGTGATATTTAGCCAATTTTCTCCCAGTAGATACTAGTGAGTTACTATATTTTGCATTAATATATTCACACATTTCTTATGGCATCGAGCTGTGGGGACACACTTCCAAATTAAAATTTAACAGAATTTTTCTCCTACAGAAAAGAGTTATCAGATACCTGACAAAAATAACACGTACGAGTTCATGCAGGCCGTATTTTAAACAAATAAACATACTTACTCTTCCCTGCATATTTATTCTGCGAACAATACTTTTTGTACATAACAGAAATATAACCTCCACAAATTCCGATGTCCACACATATGAAGCAAGGGGAGAGAATGACTTTATAGTTAAAGATCACAGGTTAAAGCTTTTTGAACATCAGCCCCAATACTTTGGTACAAAACTACTTAATAAGCTTCCTAAAAGCCTAAAAAAATACTGTGTCAGCTGCTAAGTTTAAATCTAAACTGACTAAATTCTTGTTGAACAGAGCCTATTACAGTATAGATGAATATTTTGATGACAACTTCGATGATTTTGAATAATTATGTTTTATATATGTATAATCTTTGTGCGTGAGAGAGAGAGAGAGAGAGAGAGAGAGAGAGAGAGAGAGAGAGAGAGAGAGAGAGAGAGAGAGAGAGAGAGAGAGAGAGAGAGAGAGAAAGGATGAATGACAATTTATTTGACATTTCTAATCGTTTACTTTTAAGAGAGAGCATCTATTACAAATGACATGGCTTAATTGTGTTCAAACACTGTATTAAGTTGCAATAAATATGAATATGAGTGTTAAACATGTTCCAAAATTCCGTTATAGCAGTCCATGATGGCAAATAAACTGCCTGACCTATGCAACTTATAGAGGGAAGTTAATGTTAGTGAGATAGAGGATGGAAGCATTAAATGATAAACAGAATAGAAAGCAACATCAAAGAATTACAGATAAATTAACCAAAACTAAATGGCTTATAGAATGAGATGAGCATTTTATTTCTCGTGTTTGATAATACTAAATAAATCATTAGTAACTGAAATGGAAGATAAGTGGTTGAAGGTATTGTACAATTATGATCATAACAAAATGCTTTGAAGTTAAACAAATAAATATTGTCATTAAAATAACTAGTTTTAAAATTCATATTTTTAATGAAACTAAATTAATCCTGCGTTCATTGAACTCCCTTCAGCTCATCCATACATCAAAACCATATCCGTCATTTCGACTTTCGTATAGCGTTCCATATTGCTTGGATTTGCTATCTAAGTACGCGCAAAATCCTCCCTGTTAGGACGGAATGTGTAGTTTTACACTGAACAGCTACCTTCAACTGTCCGAGTTATTAGTCGACTTTTGTACAAGTAACTGTCCTTTGTCCATTACCTGAAAGATAGGCTAGGGTCACTGATAAAGAGCACGGAGTAATGTTTTTGTTTTGGTGGCCGGTGTGTCCCAATAACAACTTTTGAGGTTCACACACCAGTTGTTCCTGCACTGCCTAATCATAAAATCATGTAATATTGAATGCTGTTTAAAATTAAGCTAAGAGAACCTCGAAGCTGCGACAGCGTAATTCGGACTAGTTAAGTTGTAAACTATGAATCGGCTATAATTATTCGGTGTAGTTTTGAAACAACCTGTATATTGTGTTTGTGGCAAGATTTCCTCTGTCCTCCATATTTTACCAGAAGTCACTCAAAATAAATATCACGTGCAAAGATTTCCAAAACATCCAATATTTACGTTTCAGTTCTAATGAAACTATGTTTAAAATACAATATTTTCATCATACTCATTACAGCCGTTTGAACCACATAAAACTTTTCGAAAATGTACTGATGTGAAGGGTAGTTAAATGTTGAACGATGTTCTTCAAAACTTTTGAGACACATTCATTTGTTTGAACCTGCAGAAAATGTCCTAATTTTTTCCAAATACTTCACTACATTTGTCAAATAGCTACACGTTATTCGTTTTATATATCCTGAATATACAAAGAGAATGTAATTACGTCGCCCAGACAATCATTTTAAAAAACATTTGACTAAAACTTAAAGTCTATTGTTTCTAAAATAAGATACCCTTTATCCTCAAGTAGAGGAACAAGTGTTCGTAAGAATAATTGGACAACAAATGTGAAGAGAAAGACATGTGAATGTGTGTGAACAAGGCAATGCAGTAGAATGAATTACGAACGGCGCGGTATTCCCTTGAGTCGGTGCCTTTAAACATTTAGGTCAGTGGGTGGTCCCAGAGCAAATCTGACAAAGTAATTTGTACTCCGGTGTGGGCTGCGATCCACCACCTGATGTTAATAACAGGACTTCGACTCCATTAATTATAACCTTCTCAACAGTTGGTACCACTTGCTCATTCCAGATTTCATCTCAGATACATGTTTGGAGATCCCTGTCAACGACATAACGAAAAACAGATACGTAGTACTCACGTGATTTCATGTATATATAAACATATATATCTATATAATCTTATTGTAGTTATAAGGCAATACAGTAGACTTTAAGTGATGGTCAAATATTTTAAATATTTTATACCTCTACTCTTGTACAAACACGTATTGCTCTATATCCACTTCAAATAAACATAATTTTATTGTAGGTACAAGGGAATACCGTAGACTTTAAGTGATAGTCAAATGTTTTATTACATGACACACTACTCTTGTACTTATTTCTCTATCTACTTCAAGATAAACATTATCTTATTGTAGTTATAAGGGAATACAGTAGATTTTAAGTGATAGTCAAATATTGTATATACATTGCTTTCTCTACTCTCGTACAAACACTTATTGCACCACCTACTTCAAGATAAAGATTATCTTATTGCAGTTACAAGAGAATATATTGGGCTCTAAGTGCTAGCAAAATGTTACAATGTACATGACTTTCTCTGCTCTTGTAGAAACACCTATTGCTCTATCTACTTCAGATAAAGATAATCTTATTGTAGCTACAAGAGAATACAGTAGACTTTAAGTGATAGTCAAATGTTTTATATACACGTCTTTCTCTACTCTTGCACCAAACATTATTGCTCTATCTAATTCAAGATACATTATCTCATGGTAGTTACAAGAGAATACAGTAGATTATAAGTGATAGCCAAATTTTTTATATACATGACTTTGTCTAATTTTGTACAAAAACTTATTGCTCTGTCTACTTCAATATAAACATCAATTGTAGCTATAAAGAGGAATCAGCAGACTTTACGTGATAGTCAAATGTTTTATATACATAACCTTCTCTCCTCTTGTACAAACACATATTTCTCTCTCTACCTCAGGATAAACATTATCTTATTGTAGCTGTAAGATGATACAGTAGACCTTAAGTAATAAATATTTTATATACATGACTTTCTCTACTCTGCTACAAACACTTATTCCTTTATCTACTTCAAGATAAACATTATCATGTTTTAGTTAGAAGAGAATACAGTAGACTTTAAGTGATAGTCAATGTTTTGAAACTGGTTGTCCAGGTTACGACATTATCTTAGTATGCCCGAGAGATAAAAAATGAATAACGACTCGCTATTTGAGAAAACTATGCCTTCGAAATTGAAAACAAGTAACACATCGTCATGGCCTATCTTAAAATGGCATTTTTAATATTTACCACATTTTGTTGTTTACTTTATAAGAATGTATTTTGTACGTTTGAAAGACTCCAAAATGTATATTTTCAATGAAATAGCAGTATCGTTCTTTATATATGTGGGGAATTTAAACCAACCTTCAGCACAGATTTGGTTTTGCATGAAATGTTTTTCTAAGTTTCCGACAAAAATTATGATTATGATTGAAATTAAGTATAAGCTATTTCCAGGATCTGGGGATGTACACCCCTGTTATCTAATACACCTCTACCTAACATGAAGCGTATAACAAAGTAGCACGATGGAACATGATTAGCATTAGAGGGTAAATTGAATCATGAGGGAAGAATATTTTTATCAGGGGAGGAGCAAATGAGGTCATCCCTTGTCGATAATGAATCTGGGGACGAGATTATTACGTTGCACTAACCTCAAGCTCCTCTTGCGGCCACTCGATGGGAAGCTGCTTAGATCAGCAAAGTTTTGTGTTAACGACCAGAGCGATAACAATCTGCAACGGCTGTAAGCATTTCTAGGGTGGGACTGATTCCAATGTGTCCAACTCACGTATCTTTCTCTACTCACAAAGTTCTCTGTAGCGTAGATCTTCCTCACGTTCCAAAGGCACCGAGTTAGGATCTCGGTCATGGTGAGTTATCTGATAAGGTTTTCCGGTGTTTTGCCGTATCCTGGAGGCGAATACGCGGTAACTCTAACATCATTTGAAAGATGAATGTCTGGTAACTGTAAGCTCTATGTATCCTGTACTCATTAGAACATCATTTCATTCATCGTCCGATATGACTTAATGTTGCAGGTTTTCTCTTATCGTGAAAGATGAATGTCTGGTAACTCTAAGCTCTATGTATCCTGTACTCATTTGAACATCATTTCATTCATCGTCCGATATGACTTAACGTTAGAGGTTTTGTCTTATCCTGAAAGATGAATGTCTAGTAACTCTAAGCTCTATGTACCCTGAACTCATTTGAATATAATTTTATTCAGCGTCCGATATGACTTAACGTTAGAGGTTTTGTCTTATCCTGATAGATGAATGTCTGGTAACTCTAAGCTCTATGTAACCTGTAGTCATTTGAATATAATTTTATTCAGCGTCCGATATGACTTAACGTTAGAGGTTTTGTCTTATCCTGGAAGATGAACGTGGTAACTCTAAGCTCTATGTAACCTGTAGTCATTTGAATATAATTTTATTCAGCGTCCGATATCACTTAACGTTAGAGGTTTTTTCTTATCCTGAAAGATGAACGTGGTAACTCTAAGCTCTATGTAACCTGTAGTCATTTGAATATAATTTTATTCAGCGTCCGATATGACTTAACGTTAGAGGTTTTGTCTTATCCTGGAAGATGAACGTGGTAACTCTAAGCTCTATGTAACCTGTAGTCATTTGAATATAATTTTATTCAGCGTCCGACATGACTTAACGTTAGAGGTTTTGTCTTATCCTGGAAGATGAACGTGGTAACTCTAAGCTCTATGTAACCTGTAGTCATTTGAATATAATTTTATTCAGCGTCCGATATGACTTAACGTTAGAGGTTTTGTCTTATCCTGGAAGATGAACGTGGTAACTCTAAGCTCTATGTAACCTGTAGTCATTTGAATATAATTTTATTCAGCGTCCGATATCACTTAACGTTAGAGGTTTTTTCTTATCCTGAAAGATGAATGTCTGGTAACTCTAAGCTCTATGTACCCTGAACTCATTTGAATATAATTTTATTCAGCGTCCGATATGACTTAACGTTAGAGGTTTTCCCTTATCCTGAAAGATGAATGTTTGGTAACTCTAAGCTCTATGTAACCTGTACTCATTTGAACATCATTTATTTTTCGAGCGATATGACTTCACTTTGGAGATTTTCTCTTATCCTGAAAGATGAATGTCTGATAACTGTTAAGCTCTTAAATACATCGCAACTCTCGAAGCTGTCATCCTCTGGTGTTAACTCGTAAACGTTGGATTTTAATCATTACATCACGCACATATTCGCACTTTCATTTATACTTCCAGGGTCTAGAGAAGACGAGGAATTAACTTTGTCGGAGAAAATTCCCCACCCCCATCGACGGGAATCGAACCCGGGTCAGCTAGCACGGCAGACAAGTACTCTACGGACTGAGCTATGAGGCCAGGCAATATATTCGTTGTTAACTGTTTAAATTGCAGATATACGTGCCAAGCTACGGTTCATTTGCTTATCGAAATATAATGCAATGAATTTCCGCAGGTCGCTAGGTGGCCATAATTTGGCTTCAAAATAATAAAATGTATAATATTTATGAAAACAAACTGATACTGTATAGAGAATGTGGTTTGATTTTAGCACATTGCACATTTTTACTTAGATATTATCAAGTTTATGTTTCCTTGCAGAGCCTGTACATTTCGTGTTCGTCGCTTGTTTTGATTTACTGTATTGTCTCGTGTCGTTTGCTTAACATAATATATCTTTGTTTGCTAATGTTCCTTTTGTTTTGTGAAAGTGATACCAAACTTGTTCGGTAGATAGGGAAATGTCACAAACAAGAGTTGGCAAACAAATCCATTAATGGAAACCCTTTCTATTTATACGTTTTCTACTGCCGATGTATGGTAAACATCCCACCCAGAATTACTGTAACGACATTTCTCCTTAAACACACACTCGAGGTGAAAAATAAGGTTAAATAAATACTGAAGGCGTCTGTGACCAGTAAAGAACTGTCAAATGAAACATTTATTTATAGCAATAACTGGAGAAGGGGAGATGTTTTTAGTGTACGTCCTTGACAGTCTGCTTCGGAGTTACGGGTGAGGTGGCAGGGTCTGAGGATGTCCTTAGTCCTCAACAGCTACAGAGTGAAACTCCCCGGTGATGGCGCTTTTAACTGGAACCACCGCCCTGGTAGCCCGCATTCTGGAGGACGTGGGTTAGATTTCTATGGCCGAACTTACAGATCTATGGGTATTTTTTTGGATTCCCTGGTCGTTAAAAAGTAATATTACATCCCCCATATTTCTTACCCTCCATTTCACTCCATCTTTCACCCGGTTGGCTTTTCGGGTATTCTAAAGTCGGCAAGGAATTTGCCTTCTGTAAATCCACATCTCCGGGGGTTCTTCAGGCCCATGCTCCTAGCGAGGGAAAGAGAAGCTATAGCCGTTAGCGAGCTTGACGTATGCTTTCATCTCTGCTCAGTCCAGCCACTCCTAGCACGCTCTTACGTCATCAGTTCCTTCTGTGCCTATGCCCCTCCACAGGGTGAGGGGATCCGTCCACTTCAGCTGCTTTAGTGCGAGCACTGTGGACCCTTAGCACTCGTGGTACCTCTGACGTTACCAGAGGAACCTCGGGCCGAACATTCCGTATGGGAGTTGTTCGAATTGGGCTGGACTGTAGGGGACAGTGTGTTCCCGACATCGGGTACCTGCGGCCAGGCTTCGGCCGCCCGGAGGGGGTACATAAGTCTGGGTACTAGCCTGCAGAGCTAGTAGAAGGTGTGCTAGATCACCAGGCGGCCCCACCGACGTCATTCGGTAGTTTTCCCAGCGGGGTTGACGCGCGTAAGTGGCGTATCCACTTCCATTCCGTATTGACGTTGTTGCGATGGGAGGCTTTAGGTATTTCCCAAGGAAAGGACCCTGGAGTCATCCATCGTCTCCCCGGTGTTAGAGGCCGGAGTCGTCGGACTCCTGGAGTAGACCTCGTATGAACGTTTAACATGTGCCTATGCCCTGGTCAAGGTAATACCAGAAAACACTACATTTGTCATCCTCGATACGAACCTTGTCATCTCACGTAAAACAGCAAGACAGGAAATTGAAGTGATAGTTAAATATGTACTGAATACTGGGTCCTTGTACTGTTTGGACTGGAGTAGACTACGCTGCGGAGGAAATCTGACAATGAGGTTGAAACGTGATCTATTGTTCTTATACCCCAAGTGGTGCATCCCCGAGAGGATGGATGAGGTGAGAGAAGACAGAGGGGTCAGTCCCAAGGTGCCAGCACAGTACAGAGAGCAGGATCTCTACACTCCCCGGCAGGGCGGGACAACCGGCATATGGCCCTATGTGTCACTTCTCCCGTACGATTTTTAAAATAACCACATACAAAGTGAAAATCGCTTACTTTAATTACGTGTAACTTTATATTTTCTTTTAACATTTCCCCTGTACCACACTGAGGTATTTATTAATGAAACAGTTTAACAATGCTGTTAACTTCTAAAACAACACGTACTCAATATGTTATTTTAATAGCAAGTGTAAGAGAAATTTTAATAACTGTCGATCCTTCCCGTCCAGCAGCAGCAAAACTGAGCTCCCATAATCTAACCAAGGGTTGTTTGGCCTCAAAATTATCCATAATAAATTAAATTAAATCCACTACATCGCCAGAGTGCAACAGGCAAGCATCCTGTCCTCTTTAGAGTACTAAATTTCTACCTCAAGTCTAACCATCACCCTAATACAAATAAACCCGTCCCCAAATACCCCCAGAAAAAGAAAATCCTACATGCGGTTAAACACAATCCTTGGTAGGCACGCAGCAAAAATGTTCGGGCTAATACAGCCTGTCAGTGCCGTACCGTGCCGTGCTCCTCAGCTGTCAGGTTGCTTCATGAAGCCTCGTCCCATCCTTACGCAGGGATCCCAGACGTCCCGGATTTTACTAGGACAGTCCTGGATTTTAGCTTTTTTTATTCAAGTGTCCCGAAAAGTTTTACCCGGGACGTTAAATGGCCCTTTTTAAGAGACAAAGATTTATTGGAACTGAATATTTTTGTATCTTAAGTACACGAAATATCTCTAAGTATATTGCACTTTTATTCCTCATATTTACTGTAGAAGAAAAAGCGTATTTTGACAATGTCAAAACTATTATATTTACGTAGCGTTCACAATATTTAGGCTACATTTATCTGTTCTTACCTTGTTGCTACCTTGGCTTACATGTCACTCTGGTCTTCTACTCTGCCAGGTAGCCCTTATCCTCCATACCTACCTGTTACTTAATTAGCCTCAATCTTCCCCCTCAACTTCCTTTCTTATTTTCTTTACATTTCTGACCCATTTTTGTTTTACTTTCTGTAAGAACTCAGCAATACTTCTTAACTTCTTTTCCTCCTTTCCCATTAGCATTTTAATAGCTACCATACTCTTCTCTTCTTTCTCCAATTTTTCCTCCCAAACCTTTTTCCTGCATATTGCAACCTCCTTGCATTCAGTTACATAGTGTTCTATACTTTCTTTTCCCACATACAGTTCACAAAATCCCGTTTCCCTACCTCTTATCCCTCTTAGGAATATTGTTCCTGTTCTCATCCAAGTTAACCCTTCTCTCTCTTGCCTATTGCAGTAATCTACATATGCTTCTAGTCCCCAATTTATTTTTATTTGCTTGTAAAATTGTAATGATTTCATATTTTCTAGACTTCCCCATATTTCCTGTCTTTCTATATCTTCTATTCAGCATTTTACCAATTTACCCACATCGCTTGTATTCCTTTCCTCTAATCTCCATATATCTCCCATTCCTATTTTTTCCATAATTCCCCCACTAACTATTTCAGTTTTCTAATCTTTTTTGCTGTCCCATATATAATTTCATATTTTCCCTTTCTTCTTTGGTCAAGTACTTATACCAAAATGTTATTAAATCTTTCCATTATCATTCAATTTCTTCTTATCTTTCCTAATTCAACTAAAGGTACTTCCCTAGATGCTGATCTTGGTAAGTCTAGTAGCTCTTTACAAAACTTTCTGTAGTTTTGGTCCACCGTTTTGTTTACCCCTGCTGCCCCCCACCAGATCTCCACTCCATACAACATTTTGGATTCAATTAGTGTTTCGTACATTCTTTCTAACCACTTGGTTGTCATTTCTAAGTTATATTTGCATATTCTTATTCCAATCATTGCCGCCCTTCCTTTTGCTTCAATTTTTCTCCTATGTGCTCCTCATTTCCATTGTTAATGAACCTTACTCCCAAGTATTCAAATTCATTGACCACTTCTACTCTTTTGCCATTTAGTATACACTTTTCATCTTCTTTTAGCTTAACTCCCTTCTTAAAGACCATAACTTTCGACTTATTTATATGTATTTTAATTCCCCACTCTTCAGACAATTTCTGGATTTCATTTATTGCCTTCTGCAATCCTAGTACCGTTATAGATTTCACCATTAAGTCATAGGCATGTAACAATCCAGGAATTTCTTTGTTTGCTATGACCGGACAGTGCTGATTTCCTTCTTTAACCTTGTATATTATCTCGTCTATAATTAGGTTATATAAAATTGGACTCATTTTGCATCCTTTCTTAGGCCTAACTTTTGTTCTGTAATCTCCGTAATTACACTTGTCCCCACCTTGTGCAAAACTTCTCCCCTTCATTGATTTTCTCTATTTCTTTTATATATTTTCCACTTACCCCTCTCATCCTCAGTTTCTATATTAGAGCTTTCCTATTTATCGTATCAGAAGCTTTCTCAAAATCTTCCTCTCTGCTTCCTTTATTTATTATGGTCTTTATTATAAACAGATTAACTATTAGTACAAAAGTGAATCGAGAAGACATTGACACATTGCTTCACTCACACTGTTTATTCACAGGACATGTTTCAAGAGCTCTTGCTCCTATCATCAGCTGATACTCGACTAGTGCAAGTTGTAGTGGTTTCTTCTTTCTCCGTATTGTCAATAGATGGCGTGATGTACTTGTCAAAGATGTCCGGTGGTGGAGTTTCAAATTTCATGAATCTATGACGATTTTTGTTGATGAAGATTTTTTCCCATACGGAAAGGTCTATGGGGTGACTAACGTATTTTATTAGAGATGTTTCCAAGTTGATGTCATGTCTAGTATTCAAAAAATGAAAAGCCACTGCTGATTTTTCTGTTTCACCATTTTTAATGTTTCTTAGATGTTCTTTAGTTCTGATGTTAATATTTCTTTTTGTTTTTCCTATATACATTTTAGGGCAAGTTTCACATTTGATCTCATAGATTCCTGGTTTTTCTTTGGTAGACATCTTTGACAAGTACATCACGCCATCTATTGACAATACGGAGAAAGAAGAAACCACTACAACTTGCACTAGTCGAGTATTAGCTGATGATAGGAGCAAGAGCTGTTGAAACATGTCCTGTGAATAAACAGTGTGAGTGAAGCAATTTGTCAATATATTCTCGATTCACTTTTGTACGAATTTGTGCTTCACTGTCCCTACGCTTCTTCCAAGTTTATACTTTGAGATTATCTATTGTTTGTTTTCCTTTCCTGAAAGCTTTTTGAAATTCAGACAGCTTTCTTTCTTGTTCCACCCATATTGGTAGTCTTTGTGTTAATATCCCTGTGTATATTTTCCCTAATGTAGATAACAGACTTATACCCCTGTAGTTTTCTGGTTTATTTGCACCTCTCTTCCCCTTATAAATAGACACGATCATGTTTATTTTTCAACTTTCTTGTATGACATCACTTTCGTCAGCTTTGCCATTACTTCTAATCTCATTTTTGTTTCCCCATACTTTCCAAAATTCACCTGATATACCATCGGGTCCTACTGCCTTCTCCTTTTTTCATATAGATTTTATCGCAATTCGATAACCAAAGCTTTGAATGTCCGCAGCGAACGCGCCGAAATCTTAGCAAGTTCTTACAGGAGTTTTATGAGAGGTGGAATTCTTGTTGCGCGTGGCTTCCACGCGAGCAACGGAAGGTCGAGACAAAAACTGGTTTGTCAGGCAACCGGGGGAACTTGTCTCGCCTGCAGCACTTTCCCACACTGGACCAGGTGAGAGGTCCACAGGAAGTCCGTCTCTTTTGCAAATGATATCTTGCCACGGGAAACTGTGAATAGCTACATCAAAAAACATACTTTCTTTAAAAAGTTCTACGTCTACTAGTTGTACCAAATTCCCTGTTCCTCCCAAAAAATGCAAGACATGCATTATATTCACAATGCAAATATTTTTAGATTTTCAAGATTATATTTATTGTGCATATTCCAAAATTTTACAATATACAACATTACGCTACATTTATTTGTCTTTACCTTGTTGCTACCTTGGCTTACATGACACCCTGGTCTTCTGCTCTGCCAGGTACCTCTTAACCTCCAAGCCTCCTTGTTACTTAATTAGTCCCATTCTTACCCCTCATCTTCCTTTCTTATATTCTTTACATTTATTTGTCTTTACCTTGTTGCTACCTTGGCTTACATGGCACCATGGTCTTCTGCTCTGCCAGGTAGATCTTAACCTCCATACCTCCGTGTTACTTAATTAGTTCCATTCTTCCCCCTCATCTTCCTTTCTTATATTCTTTACATTTATTTGTCTTTACCTTGTTGCTACCTTGGCATACATGGCACCATGGTCTTCTGCTCTGCCAGGTAGATCTTAACCTCCATACCTCCGTGTTACTTAATTAGTCCCATTCTTCCCCCTCATCTTCCTTTCTTATATCCTTTACGTTTATTTGTCTTTACCTTGTTGCTACCTTGGCTTACATGACACCCTGGTCTTCTGCTCTGTCAGTTAGCTCTCAACCTCCATACCTCCTTGTTACTTAATTAGTCCCTTCTTCCCCATCATCTTCCTTTCTTATATGCTTTACATTTATTTGTCTTTACCTTGTTGCTACCTTGGCTTACATGACACCCTGGTCTTCTGCTCTGTCAGGTACCTCTTAACCTCCAAGCCTCCTTGTTACTTAATTAGTCCCATTCTTACCCCTCATCTTCCTTTCTTATATTCTTTACATTTATTTGTGTTTACCTTGGCTTACATTACACCATGGTCTTCTGCTCTGCCAGGCAGCTCTTAACCTCCATACATCCTTGATTACATAATTAGTCCCATTCTTCCCCCTCATCTTCCTTTCTTATATTCTTTACATTTATTTGTATTTACCTTGTTGTTACCTTGGTTTACATTACACCCTGGCCTTTTTCTCTGCCAGGTGGCTCATAACCTCCATACCTCCTTGATTACTTAATTAGTTCCATTCTTCCCCCTCATCTTCCTTTCTTATATTCCTTACATTTCTGACCCATTGTTCTTTCACTTTCTGCAAGTACTCATCAATACTTCTTACCTTCTTTTCCTCCCTTCGCGTTAACATCTTTATAGCTACCATCCTCTTCTCTACTTTCTCCCATTTTTCCTCCCAAACCGTTTTCTCCACATTGCAACCTCCTCGCATTCTGTTACATAGTATTCTATGGTATCTTTTCTTACAAATTTCCTTTTCCCTGCCTTTTATTCCTCTTAGAAATATTGTTCCTCTTCTCATCCAAGCTAACCCTTCTCCCTCTTGTTTATTGCAGTAATCTACATACACTTTTCGTCCCCAATTTCTTTTTATTTGCTTGTGGATTTGTAATAATTTCATATTTTCTAGACATCCCCATATTTCCTGTCTTTCTATATCTGTATTCTGCAGTTTACCAATTTACCCACATCGCTTATATTCCTTTCCTCTAATCTCCATATATCTCCAATTCCTATTGTTTCCATAATTTCTCCTATCTCTGCCCAGTGACTATTTGAGTTCGCTAATGCTTTTTAAACATAATAGTTTAAACATAAAGTGTTTTGAGAAGGAAGGATGGAAATAATTTAAATTTTTGCCCTGCAGTGATTATCAGAGACCACGTTTGTTTGCGTATAATTTAATGGCAGTCTTTGACTCTAAATATATATGCAAACAAACTTTTTCAAAGATGGGCTATATTAAAAGTGAGTATCAGAGACGATCAATCCTTTTAAAATGTGCACTTCGTCTTTTGCACCGCATATTGAAGACCTTCTAAAACATAAATTGTGCCACAGAAGTCATTCTAAGAAACATTAATTAGTTACTAAGGAGTAAACTATGCGTGTGAACACTTATGACTTCCTATACGTCAGAATGATAGTGATGTTGCGCCACTGGAACTCAGTAACCACAGGTGAACGCGCTATTCTACAGCAGCGGTGGAAGGAGCTGATTTGAACCTATCCTTTCGTGCTTTAATTGAGCACCTCAGATCTAAGTAGAATGTAAGGACCCTAACCTCTGCACTATCGTGACTCTTTGGGACGGCCGCCCCCTCCCGTCTCCTCCCGCCTCATCCCGCCTCATCCTTCCTCCACAGGGGTGCCCCACTTGCGGGCATACGTACAATAAACCAAGTGTGGTTTCCGTGTCGAGTCCCCTCCGAACTAATCCAGTTACCCAAGTAAATGTAGTGGATACTAGAATTTCTATTTTAATTTCGCATTGAACCTCAACACCACAAAAGTGAACCTGACGACATATTTTGGAAGGGCAGGCGATGATACGGAATTAAGAAGATCTGTATTAGTTTATAGACAGGAAACGTCTAAAGAACCAGTATCAACAGGTGGCTACCACACCGCGAGACCCCGCTAATGCAATATCTGCACCTCTGAGATTAAACCTGGTCTCTAAGGAGCCAATAACCGGGGCCCAACCAAACCACTTCATTGAATTTGCCAACATGAGAAAGAAAAAGACAATCACATGCACACTGTCCTTTACTTTCCACAAGATATATTTAACAAAACTTATAGCTTTTCTACAATTTTTGCCTTGCATTCAAATTTAAATGTCGAGATATCACATTATAAATACCACAAGTTCATAAGAAAGGTACGTCTGTCTGTGAGTCGTATAAATGAAAAGAGAAAATTCGGTTAAATGTATAATTTGTTAGTTAGCTACACTGTCTTCCAAGAATTAAAGCACAGATCCTTTAAAAATACTTCCTATTGAAATTCTCCCATATTTGCAACACTTTTTACGTTAGATTTTCTCGCAGATATGTGCATTATTTCAGGTTAAAATAACGTATGTTCAAAACAGTTTCATGATACCTGAATTGTATTTCTTGAATTTTCTGTATATGTTCTCAGAAGTACTATTCATTCTTAATTACATCCAGTTAACTTGAGGTGGCAACAGAGTAAAGAGGCACACTAAAAGAATTATTCTGTTATCAAACCTGAAAGGAGACAGAGGATGATTTTATACACGTGAAGCTATTGATGATACATGTATCAACTACACAACATTTATATATCACCTTTAGTTCTCTTTCAGGGTTGGTATCAGACCAATTCTTTCACTGCGCACCTTTAACTAGGTGCCACCTCAAGCTAATGGAACTGTATAACTGAAAAACCTCTTAAGACACAAAAAATGAATATTCTGCTAAAACACACGGTTTAACTGCATTGTTTTTTATGCAGCAAAAATGACCGAGATATTGCATGATGTGTTTGAGTTGTCCAATTCGTGTACCTCTCTCAAACAGCAGGTTCGTTAGGCAAATTTTTTATCCCTTGGACATACAAATAGAATAAATTTACAAAGACGTCACTCAGAAAACCAGTTTTAAAACATTTGATATCACTTAACGTCTACAGTATTTCCTTGTAACTACAATAACATAAAATTGAAATTGAAGTAGATACAGCAGTAAATGTTTGCACAAGAGTAGAGAAGGTCATGCATATAAAACGTTTGACTATCACTTAAAGTCTACTGCATTCCGTTGTAACTACAATAAGACAATGTTTATCTTCAAGTAGATAGAGGAATAAGTGTACAGGAGTAGAGAAATTCATTTATATAAAACATTTGACTATCTCTTAAACTCTACTGTATTCCATTGTAACTACAACAAGATACTGTTTATCTTAAAGTAGATAGAGCAGTAAGTATTTCTACAGGAGTAGAGAAAGTCATGTATATGAAACATTTGACTATCACTTAAAATCTATTGTATTGCCTTGTAACTACTTTAAGATAGTGCTTATCTTGAAGTAGATAGAGCAATAAGTGTTTCTACAGGAGTAGATAAAGTCAATTTATAAAACATTTGACTATCTCCTAAAACTACAGTATTCCCTTGTAAATGTACATGTACTTGTAATGTTTGTCTTGAAGTAGATAGAGGAACAGTGTTTGGACAAGAGTAGAGAAAGTCATGTATATGAAACATTTGATATCACAAGTCTACTGTATTCCCTTGTAAATACAATAAGATGTTTATTTTGAAGCAGATAGAGGAATAAGTGCTATTTTTTTTTTTTTTTTTTTTTTTTGCCCGTCTCGGTAGCGTAGATGGTAGCATGTCTGCCTCATGTTCAAGAGGTCCCGAGCTCGAATCTCGGTCAGGGTGAGTTAACATGATAAGGATTTTTCCGGAGTTTTCCCTTATCCTGAAAGACGAATGTCGTGTAACTCTAAGCTCCATGGATCCCGGACGCATTGAGCATCATTTCACCCATTTCATTCATCGTTCGATATGACTAAATGTTGGAGGACCTGAATTAAAAAAAAAGGTACAAGTGTTTTCAGAAGAGTGGATAAAGTCATGTGCATAAAACATTTGACTATCACTTAAAGTCTAGTGTATTCCCTGGTAACTACAAGATAATGTTTATCTTGAAGTAGATAGAAAAATTGCAAAAGTAGAGGAACTCATGTATATAAAACATTTGACTATCATTTAACGTCTACTGTATTCTCTTGTAACTACAATAAGATAATGTTTAGCCTGAAGCAGATAGAGGAACAAGTGTTTGTACAAGAGTAGAATAAGTAATGTGACTGCAACAGATACGAGTTTGTACAGGTATTAAAAAGAAAAGAGCTTTTAAGCACAGTCAAAGTTTAACTGAGTGAAACGCAGGCGTGGACATGTCTGGAATCCGGTTTGTACCTCTCTTCGTCTGATCTCTACAATGAGATGACCTTAACTTCAGAATGTAGTTGCAACAAAATGAAGAAAGCAATTATGAATGACAATAGACTACCTTTTACTTGGTTTAATGGACAGTTAGATGTCTATCTCAGCAACCAGTTCCATTATGTTGATAAGATGCTTCTTTTGACTAGCGCGTTCTTTGATATCTAACTGTGAAAGGCTGTAGTACTTGGTTTTAAGGAGCAATGAATGTCGAAAGATCAAGTACACTGCAGATTTGTTGTCTGCTTGCTGAAAAAGAAATAAAAATGAATATATGTGTATCTAATAGAGAAAATAGAAAGAAAAGAAAGTTACTATAAAGGGGAAAAATCCCATTTTGTATCATGAAAATGCAAGTCAAAAATGGAACATTTTCAACATTTTGCCAAATTGTAAATGTAAATAAGGTTGCCAAGTTGTCTCTATGTAAATCTTGGTGCATTAGTAAGAAGTTCAATGTAAGACGAAATAGAGTTAGGACGTAAAATGTCTCAATATGGAAATTTCTAGAGATACTTCGGAGCCAACTTGAACTTTTGGAAGCCACTCCTATTTGATCCCATAAAAGCCTACAGACATTTATACTCTCTCACATTATTACAACTTTCGTAAAAAAATGTGTCTTCTGGGAGGTTACAATATTTTTTGCCACGAGCTGTACACATAACGGTCTTATCATGTATTATAATGGATCAGGCAATAACTGTCACAATAGATTTCCCTCTTATGTCCATAGCACAAAGGCCAAATGGCAATCCAATAAAGTAAACAAGAAGATCAACGGGCCCTAAAAATATCGATAAGATTAAAGCAGCGTAGTCTAAACTTTCTCCAACAATTGATACTCCCAAGATTTACTTAAACAATTCGAACAAAAAGGTTACATATGTCTGCAGGAAAAGCTAATTAGCGTGTTCAAGATATTACTAACTTATATAGAATCTTGGATAGGAATAACTAAAGCCACAATCGATAACAGAGCTCTGTTCAAAGCCACCTTACATCATTCTTCCTCCTTTTCCCCCAGTCTGGTAGACTCCTTTACCCCAAACCTTGTCCCCCACATAAAATGCAGGTTCTAATAATAAATACTGAAAATATTACACCTTGTTTAAACATTTCATAACAAGAATTCACTTTTAAACTCCTTCTTCAAGAAGTCATTTTACTTTCACATAGGACTTCCTCTACCCTTGCAGCAACACTTATTGCTCTAACTACTTCAAGATAAACTTTATCTTATCGTAGCTGCAAGGGAATCAGTGAGGGAAGCCATTAATTCTCCCGGGTACTAGCCTGCAGAGCTAGTAGAAGGTGTGCTAGATCGCCAGGCGGTCTAACCGAGGTTTTCGGTAGTCTTCACCTTTGGAGTTGGCGCGCGTAAGTGGCGTATCCACTTCCATCCCGTCTTGAGTCCATTGGACCAGATGGGGGGGGGCTTGTTAGGAAACAAGGTCTTGTCCTATGGAAAGCCCCACGGAGGACGCCGAGCGCCCTTTGGGACAGATCGGATAACTCCTTGGTTGAAAGAGGCCCGGGTCTTGTTCCTACGGGTTCAGGACTAATGGGAGTACAACCTCTGGGCTCACCTGTAGTTACAAGGGAATACAGTAGACTTTAATTGATAGTGTAGCGTTTTATGTACATGACTTTCTCTACTCTTGTACAAATAATTATTGTTCTAAAATAAGACCTGAAGCTTTTTAGGCGACGGATATGCTAAGTTGTTTTCGGGAAGCAAGCCTGGTAAGAAGACGATTAGAAATGCACGTTTCGGGAGTGTGCATCGCTACCATCATCAGGATATTTATTAAATGCTATAACTACAAATGAATCACTAAATATAACACAAATATAAACAAAGACAAAACACTATCAAAATTCTCATTACTGAACAAAAGACTGTTTTCAGTAAATTGAGTGCCAGGTCAGGAGATGGCGTGAGTATAGAAAATTAATTGGGTCAAAGAAACATAACTACTTAACTTGATTATCAAGCTGTATTGATCTGTGC
Organism: Mantis religiosa; assembly: GCA_030765055.1. NCBI lineage: Eukaryota > Metazoa > Arthropoda > Insecta > Mantodea > Mantidae > Mantis > Mantis religiosa. The sequence continues at coordinate 248,509,203 of CM060947.1, read as the reverse complement.
TTCTTAAGTCACGGATTTCCACTTTAAGGCTGGTTTCCAAGAGGAACTGAACTGAAACCCAGCATCACGATAAAGCATGCTCCTCTGGGAGAAAATGGCCAAAGTGTCCTTATGATGATGGGAGAGATGCACACCTTCGAAACGTTGTTTTCTAATCGTCTTCTAACTTAGCTTGCATCCCGAGAACGACTTGAACTTATTGCTCTATCTGCTTCAAGACAAACATTATCTTATTGTAGTTACAAGGGAATATAGTGCACTTTAAGTGACAGTCAAATGTTTCAAAACTGGTTTCCAGGTGACGACATGTCCAAGAGATGAAAAAAATGAATAGCAACTTGATATTTGTGAAAAATAAAAGCATTGGGAAATTCAAATAAATAAAGAGAAACATCTCGGAAAGGCTAAACTAACAAAAGTATTTTACAAAAAGTGGGGTTTGAACAATATCTACCTTTTCTGTGTAGTAAGATTTTATCTATCTCTTACAATTTATCAGTTGTGTATATGTCACACAGAATGAACGGTTACAGGAACTTTCGTGTGGGTAAAGGAAGCGTGCACGTGTTAAGTATCACGTGATATTAATAAGGGACTATTAGACCTGTCCCTGCCGTTTTCATATCGTCCTCTGAAAACAAAAGTGGGCACAGACCAAAATAATCAATGCCACAGTTCCCATCTATTGGAACGACTGTCGCGCAGCGTGCGGTTAAAAAAAGAATTAACGTTCATTTCTCGTCGTTTTATTGTACAGAGAGTGACCGAACTGCGACGGCATTGCCCAGGCTCTAATAAACTAATTTGGTTTGTTCTCTTTTCAAAAACGTTCGTCTAGTTAGCTCGGGTCGCCACCGCGTTCAATGGCGCTGCGTAATTAGGAAACCCCCTCTTCTGAAAAAAAAAAAAAAAATATATATAGGAATTACATTTACCGAGGCATTCCACCTGAATCCATAAGAGCTGTTAATTTTCTGAATTAAGGGCAGTTCCTCCTGATGTGATTTTTTGTTCCATATGTGGTAAGGCAATTATCAACAACGGCTCAAGTTTCGGAACATAACCTTACTACATGAAAATGTTCCGTTGCACTTGAACGGCTTTCTCTACACTTCGATTATTCATATATCTTATTAATCAAGATAACCATTATCTTATTGTTAATTTTATTGAATAAAGGAATAAGGATCCGTGTCCTCTGCACGTCCATTTCGAAGCAATCGCACCTTCAAAATTCCACGGATATCGAGCCAGTGTTTCGAGGTATCGGGCTGCGGTAATCATTCACTTTGCATCATATATAGCAACTATCCTAATTAGCGATAAGGTGCGCGACAGATATGCTATGTATGTTGGGTTTGGTAAGTGTTCATTAACAGCTTCTCAGAAGTTTTGCAACAGTTTCCTATACCAAGTGAGTCAGTTGCCCCTTATTCTCGAGTTTTATGAAATCCACATTTTATACTCCAACGTGAAAACATCGACCACATTACTAGGTATTACTCGCGTATTCAACATGGATGTCAAACACTCAATGACATAAGTACTGATATAGATGTTATCACATCGCCTGTAATATCTGTTACTAATCAGACAGCTGACGTTTGTAGGTCTTCAAATGTTCTCTAAAACCAAAGAATACTATAGGTATTTGTGAATTGTGTGGGAGAAAAGAAAGCATAGAACACTAAGTAACAGAATGTGAGGACTTTGGAATGTGGAGGAAAAAGGTTTGGGATGAAAAATGGGAGAAAGTAGAGAAGAGGATAGTAGATATAAACTGTTGACGGGAAAGGAGGAAAAGAAGGTAAAAAGTATAGGTGAGTTCTTGCAGAACGTAAAAGAAAAATGGACAAGAAATGTAAAGAATATAAGAAAGGAAGATGAGGGGGAAGAATGGGAGCAATTAAGAAACAAGGAGGCATGGAGTTTAAGAGCTACCTGACAGAGCAGAAGACCAGGGTGTCATGTAAGCCAAGGTAACAACAAGGTAAAGACAAATAAACGTAAAGATTATAAGAAAGAAAGATGAGGGGGAAGAAAGGGGCTAATTAGGTAACAAAGAGGCATGGAGGTTAAGAGCTACCTGGCAGTGCAGAAGACCAGGGTGTTATGTGAGACAAGGTAGCAACAAGGTAAAGACAAATAAATGTAAAGAATATGGGAAGGGAAGATGATGGGTAAGAAAGGGACTAAATAAGTAACAAGGAGGCATGGAGGTTAAGAGCTACCTGGCAGAGCAGAAGACCAGGGTGTCATGTAAGTCAAGGTAGCAACAAGGTAAAGACAAATAAATGTAAAGAATATGGGAAGGGAAGATGAGGGGGAAGAGAGGGACTAATTAAGTAACAAGGAGGCATGGAGGTTAAGACCTACCTGGCAAAGCAGAAGACCAGAGTGTAATGTAAGACAAGGTAGCAACAAGGTAAACACAAATAAATGTAAGTAATATAAGAAAGGAAGATGAGGGGGAAGAATGGGACTAATTAAGTAACAAGGAGGCATGGAGGTTAAGAGCTACCTGGCAGAGCAGAAGACCAGGGTGTCATGTAAGCCAAGGTAGCAACAAGTTAAAGACCAATAAATGTAAAGAATATAAGAAAGGAAGATGTGGGGGAAGAATGGGAGTAATTAAATAACAAGGTGGTATGGAGGTTAAGAGCTACCTGACAGAGCAGAAAACGAGGGTGACATGTAAGCAAAGGTAGCAACAAGTTAAAGACAAATAAATGTAAAGAATATAAGAAAGGAAGATGTGGGGGAAGAATGGGAGTAATTAAGTAACAAGGAGGCATGGAAGTTAAGAGCTACCTGACAGAGCAGAAGACCAGGTTGTCATGTATGCCAAGGTAGCAACAAGGTAAAGTCAAATAAATGTAAAGATTATAAGAAAGGAAGATGAGGGAGAAGAATGGGACTAATTAAGTAACAAGGAGGCATGGAGGTTAGGAGCTACCTGGCAGAGCAGAAGACCAGGGTGTCATGTAAGCCAAGGTAGCAACAAGGTAAAGACAAGTAAATGTAAAGAATATAAGAAACGAAGATGAGGGGGAAGCAAGGGACTAATTAAGTAACAAGGAGGTATGGAGGTTAAGAGCTACCTGGCAGAGCAGAAGACCAGGGTGTCATGTAAGCCAAGGTAGGAACAAGGTAAAGACAAATAAATGTAAAGAGTATAAGAAAGGAAGATGAGGGGGAAGAAGGTGGCATGGAGGTTAAGAGCTACCTGGCAGAGCAGAAGATCAGGGTGTCATGTAAGCCAAGGTAGGAACAAGGTAAAGGCAAATAAAAGTAAAGAGTATAAGAAAGGAAGATGAGGGGGAAGAAAGGGAATATGTAAGTAACAAGGAGGCATGGAGGTAAAAAGCTACCTGGCAGAGCAGAAGACTAGGGTGTCATGTAAGTCAAAGTAGCAACAAGATAAAGACAAATAAATGTAAAGAATATTAGAAAGGAAGATGAGGAGGAAGAAGGGGACTAATTAAATAACAAGGAGACATGGAGGTTAAGAGCTACCTGGCACAGCAGAAGACCAGGGTGTCATGTAAGCCAAGGTAGCAACAAGGTAAAGACAAATAAATGTAAAGAATATTAGAAAGGAAGATGAGGGGGAAGAAGGGGACTAATTAAGTAACAAGGAGACATGGAAGTTAAGAGCTACCTGACTGAGTAGAAGACCTAGGTGTCATGTAAGCCAAAGTAGCAACAAGGTAAAGACAAATAAATGTAGCCTAAAGTTATAAATTGTAAAATTTTGGAATATACACATTACATAAAAAATAAACATCTGCTATGAAGGTTTTAAAAAATCATGTGCATATCCATACTAATTTTTTACCACGTAATACTCACAATTTACAAGTATTGTTCTGAAAATTGTTATTCCTATTTTTAATTTTTCTTCTTCTTCCCTCCATGGTTTGGACATATCGACCGTTCCGGCTTCATAGATCTCTCCAGCGTTTCCTGAGTCATCTGTTTCTTCTTCCTTTTGGATTATAGTTTAATACTGCATTTGGATATATTCCATCCTCCATTCTTAAATATTGCTCATGCCATTGTTGCCTTCGTTCTGATACTTTGTCATGGATTGGTTTGATTTCTCATTCCTTACTAATATCTTCATTTCTTATTTTGTCCAATATTCTACAAACTTTAACACTTCTTAAAAATGTCATTTTTGCAGTCTGTATTTTATTTAAATCCTTTTGTGTTGGCGCTCAGGTTTCGCTTCCATATAGTAAAGTTGGAATAGCCATTACCTTATACATTTTCATTTTTGTATCCTTTCTCACTCTGTTTTTAAATGTTCTTTGGATTGTCCCACATATCGCTCGGAATTTTTTACTTTTACTTCTATGTCAGCATTGTTTCTAAAACTTATGTTACATCCTAAATATTTAAAACTCGATATTTGTTTTAAAATCTTATTTCCTAAAACAAATTTTGATCTTACATTATAATTTCTTTTAAAAGCCATAATTTTTTTCTTTTGATATTTTAAAATTATACTTTTGTACTATATTATTTAGAATATACATTGATTTAGGCAATTTATTTTCACTCAGATGAATAAAAATTTGGTCATCCGCAAACAGAAGGCTGTTAATATAAATATTTTCTTTTATTTTGATTCCTGGGTCTACTAAAATCTTTCATTCATTTAGAATATCGTCCATATATATTAATTTTACATGTACGTTTTATGGTACTATTTGATGCTTCTTCATTGGTGAACTACAACTACGCACCTGTTTAAACAAACCCATAGGTAAATTTAATTGAAATAAGGATCATTCATACACATTTGAACCCAGAAAACAGGAAGATTACAGTACCAGAATTTAACATGGGAGTTAAACACAATTTAGCAGGCATATAATTATTGTACTATAAAAAATTATTCAAATTGGTATGTTTTGTGGTGTTGGAATGACCCTTTTTCTATTCCTGGAACACGACTGCTCTAGCAAAGCAAGTACTGTGTGGATGACGTTCTTGTGTAATGCATGTCCCCAGGGACTTTATAATTAAATAATTGTGAATTCTGCCTTCAAGTTTTGATGAATATAAAAAAGAGGATTTACAATACTGAGACCCGAACCAGTGCCATTGAAGGTTTAGAGCACAAGAGAGATCATAAACCTGTTCAGATATTTCGGGACTTTATTAAAAGACTTGTATGCCTGGCGCAATGCCACTGCCACCTCATCAGTATTCGTGCTTGATTTAGCCTTTTAAGACAGTTATAATCATTTGCTGGTTGTTTTAATATTATTACATAAATGGCAAATGCTCTTATGTATGTTAATTGAGATGCACGAGACGTAGTTTACGCAAAAATGTAAATAAACTGTTTAATAATATGTTCGTTTTGACTGTAGAGATCCATGACGTATTAGGCGTGCCTCTAATTTTTTTCCTAATTTTTGGCAAACAACCCCTACCCTAAAAACAAGAATCCGCCATTTTCTTTTTAGCGACGTTGCCACTGTACTCATATGATACGCCTATCTCTTCCGAGGCGTTTACTGAATTACTTTTCCATGTACCCTCTGGTAAAAACCTTGTAAAATCGCTGGAAACCGGTACTTTAGCGAGCAAAACCGCTATTCCTCTAAATGCTGCGCATTTAAAGATCGTCAAACAATACAGTTTAGTAAGCGCAAAACTGGACTAAGGCACAAATGCCGTTTGATGGGTTTCCTACCTTCCAAAAGAATAAGGCGCGACTGACCCACCTGGTATACAGTAGTGGAAAAATACGTTCAATATGAAGTCAATATATTTTACATTGTACTTTATAAGGATAACCCTTAGCTACATATTTTGGATAGAAACACAGCAATCAAAGCAATATACAATATTAAGAACGTACCCCCATTGTCACGTACAGTATCGAAATAGTATAAGAAAAATTACACACGAGCGAATACAGGGAGTAGAAAAAATAAGAGCTCGGTACCCCAAAAGGAGTTACAGCACAAAGTAGATGGAGCAAGCCAAACATGGCAAGGAAACGATACTAGATAGACTTGCAAGGGAATGGTATATGTTCCTGAAGACCAATTACCACTGAGAACTGTCATTTGCTGAAGTCCTAAACGAGCGGAAGTAACACTGTGCAAATATAGTAAAAATAAATGATTATTCATTATATCTACTAACAGTCAATCGAATGAACCTTTACTGCTATTATTATTATTATTATTATTATTATTATTATTATTATTATTATTATTATTATTATTATTATTATTATTATTATTATTATTATTATTATTATTATTATTATTATTATTATTATTATTATTATTATTATTATTATTATTATTATTATTATTATTATTATTATTATTATTATTATTATTATTATTATTATTATTATTATTATTATTATTATTATTATTATTATTATTATTATTATTATTATTATTATTATTATTATTATTATTATTATTATTATTATTATTATTATTATTATTATTATTATTATTATTATTATTATTATTATTATTATTATTATTATTATTATTATTATTATTATTATTATTATTATTATTATTATTATTATTATTATTATTATTATTATTATTATTATTATTATTATTATTATTATTATTATTATTATTATTATTATTATTATTATTATTATTATTATTATTATTATTATTATTATTATTATTATTATTATTATTATTATTATTATTATTATTATTATTATTATTATTATTATTATTATTATTATTATTATTATTATTATTATTATTATTATTATTATTATTATTATTATTATTATTATTATTATTATTATTATTATTATTATTATTATTATTATTATTATTATTATTATTATTATTATTATTATTATTATTATTATTATTATTATTATTATTATTATTATTATCATCATTATCATTTCTATTATTACTATTATTATTAAAGTCAGGCCTGTGGTTTTCAACACAATTTAAAGTCGAACCAACAAAGAATCAGTGTTACTAACCTTGGCTTCCGTTGATTGCAAGAAAGCCCGACGCCTTCTTTTAGCAATCCAGGAACAGAATTGCATTCTTGTCTATTACACCATACCTTACTTCGTGGTGGCTTTCTTTAACGTTCTTTTGTTTGTTGCACTAACGAGCTCCCATTTGTTGCTTTCCCTGGAAAGAGGAACTTCGTTAAGTTTCTTTTCGACCGAATCTGGCAGCGTTTCCTGTAATCTCCTTGATGCATTCTTTCGGTTATATTTTTCTTTAATTTCCTTCTTCTGAGAGGAAAAAAATGCTTCATTTGTTATTCCATTGTCTCATTATCTGGAGCTGGTACTGTTTATTTGGTGCACAAACGTCATCGCTTGGATTTAGTTCACGTAATGATCGCGACATTCGGTATTGCACTTCTGGAATTGAACAAAAAATATATTGAGTTTTTCTTGCTGTATGTTCATTTGGCCCTATTGTTTCACCTATATCGAAACACTCCTAAACACAATAACATTGCAATCTTAAAACGTCGTCTTTATCAGTTCTTTTTAGAGTTAAAAATAACTCTGTTATTTTCAGAGAAAATGTCTGGATGCTTAATAATGAACGAGAGTGACATACCCGCTTTTCTAAATTTTGAAATTACTCTAAAAAAATTTTGACAATTCCATATTCATAAATTCTAAAAATAGCAACCAACAAAGCCTTATATTTGTTTACTAGCATGCTTCCGTATGCATTTTAAAATCATAACGTTTTCTTTATAATTGTGTAGTAAAAGTAATGTGAAATATATATACAGGATACAAAACATCGTTTAATAAGTATGCCAGTGCAAAATAAAGAAGTAAGTTAAATACTGAATAAAGATTAATATAAGTTCAATTAATCGTGTCTCATTATAATTTGATGTGTCTCACCGTGCAACATTTCTCTCGCCGGTACATTTTAAATGTACAATGCGGATCCGTTTAAACGAAAGTGGTCTGAAAGTTCTCCGACCTAATAAAGCTACAAACTACTTTTTCAGAAGTTGTTTTTTATTTTTCAACATAGTCTCCTTCTATCTCTACACACTTCTCCCAGCAACGTTCCCATCTTTGTAACCCGTCCAAATAGTACTCGGCGTCTTTCAACATAGTCTCCTTGTAACTCTTCACACTTCTCCCAGCAATGTTCCCATCTCTGTAACCCGTCCAAATAGTACTCGGCGTTTTTCAACATAGTCTCCTTGTAACTCTACGCACTTCTCCCAGCGATGTTCCCATCTCTGTAACACGTCCAAATAGTACTCTGCGTTTTTCAACATAGTCTCCTTGTAACTCTACACACTTCTCTCAGCGATGTTCCCATCTCTGTAACACGTCCAAATAGTACTCGGCGTTTTTCAACATAGTCTCCTTGTAACTCTACGCACTTCTCCCAGCGATGTTCCCATCTCTGTAACACGTCCAAATAGTACTCGGCGTTTTTCAACATAGTCTCCTTGTAACTCTACACACTTCTCCCAGCGATGTTCCCATCTCTGTAACACGTCCAAATAGTACTCGGCGTTTTTCAACATAGTCTCCCTGTAACTCTACACACTTCTCTCAGCGATGTTCCCATCTCTGTAACACGTCCAAATAGTACTCGGCGTTTTTCAACATAGTCTCCTTGTAACTCTACACACTTCTCTCAGCGATGTTCCCATCTCTGTAACACGTCCAAATAGTACTCGGCGTTTTTCAACATAGTCTCCTTGTAACTCTACACACTTCTCCCAGCGATGTTCCCATCTCTGTAACACGTCCAAATAGTACTCGGCGATTTTCAACATAGTCTCCTTGTAACTCTACACACTTCTCCCAGCGATGTTCCCATCTCTGTAACACGTCCAAATAGTACTCGGCGATTTTCAACATAGTCTCCTTGTAACTCTACACACTTCTCTCAGCGATGTTCCCATCTCTGTAACACGTCCAAATAGTACTCGGCGTTTTTTAACATAGTCTCCTTGTAACTCTACACACTTCTCTCAGCGATGTTCTCATCTCTGTAACACGTCCAAATAGTACTCGGCGTTTTTCAACATAGTCTCCTTGTAACTCTACACACTTCTCTCAGCGATGTTTCCATCTCTGTAACACGTCCAAATAGTACTCGGCGTTTTTTAACATAGTCTCCTTGTAACTCTACACACTTCTCTCAGCGATGTTCCCATCTCTGTAACCCATCCAAATAGTACTCGGCGTTTTTCAACATAGTCTCCTTGTAACTCTACACACTTCTCTCAGCGATGCTCCCATCTCTGTAACCCATCCAAATAGTACTCGGCGTTTTTCAACATAGTCTCCCTGTAACTCTACACACTTCTCTCAGCGATGTTCCCATCTCTGTAACACGTCCAAATAGTACTCGGCGTTTTTCAACATAGTCTCCTTGTAACTCTACACACTTCTCTCAGCGATGTTCCCATCTCTGTAACACGTCCAAATAGTACTCGGCGTTTTTCAACATAGTCTCCTTGTAACTCTACACACTTCTCTCAGCGATGTTCCCATCTCTGTAACACGTCCAAATAGTACTCGGCGTTTTTTAACATAGTCTCCTTGTAACTCTACACACTTCTCTCAGCGATGTTCCCATCTCTGTAACCCATCCAAATAGTACTCGGCGTTTTTCAACATAGTCTCCTTGTAACTCTACACACTTCTCTCAGCGATGCTCCCATCTCTGTAACCCATCCAAATAGTACTCGGCGTTTCTTAACATAGTCTCCTTGTAACTCTACACACTTCTCTCAGCGATGTTCCCATCTCTGTAACCCATCCAAATAGTACTCGGCGTTTTTCAACATAGTCTCCTTGTAACTCTACACACTTCTCCCAGCGATGTTCCCATCTCTGTAACCCGTCAAAATAGTACTTGGCGTTTTTCAACCTAGTCTCCTTGTAACTCTACACACTTCTCCCAGCGATGCTCCCATCTGTGTAACCCGTCCAAATAGTACTCGGCGTTTTTCAACATAGTCTCCTTGTAACTCTACATACTTCTCCCAGCGATGTTCCCATCTCTGTAACCCGTCCAAATAATACTCGGCGTTTTTCAACATAGTCTCCTTGTAACTCTACACACTTCTCCCAGCGATGCTCCCATCTCTGTAACACGTCCAAATAGTACTCGGCGTTTTTCAACATAGTCTCCTTGTAACTCTACACACTTCTCCCAGCGATGCTCCCATCTCTGTAACCCGTCCAAATAGAACTCTGCGGTTTTCTCTGCAAAATAATTGTTCACGAACGTGACTGCCTATTTATTTGATGAAAATCTCCGTCCTCCGAGCGCAATTTTCAGATGAGGGAACAGAAAGAAGTCGCTTGGGCTAGATCTGGTGAGTAAGGCGAATGGTCAAACAGTTCAAAACGTAATTCGTGGACTTTCGCCATCGCAACCGCTGAGGTGTGAGACGGTTTATATTAGGATAAAAACCAACTTCGATCGCTCCAAAACAGATTTCTGATAAGATTTTGGAATATGATTGATGCCTCACATGTCTTGAACAACATAGTCCCAAAACCAAGACTGTTTGAAGTTCAGTTCAGCACTGCCTTTTTTTTAGCTTCTCAACAACGTTTTCACAAATGTACCTGAATTACTGATAATACGTACTTGAAAATATAAAAGTTATCTTAGCTTTCTTTTTATTCTGAACTTTTTTCCCACAACTTCACATCACTGATAATAATTTATGAGGCAGAAGCTTGTTAAAAAAAACAAATACAGAGTTCAGTACACATGTCATAGTTTTGTTTGTTTTGTTTTAGCATTAGCTATTTTTACCATTATTATAAAACATTTGTATAGCACTTAAAGTCTGCTGTATTCCCTTGTAACTACAATAAGATCATGATTATCGTGAAGTAGATAGAGCAATAAGTGTTTGTACAAGTGTGGAGAAAGTCATGTAAGTTCAATACATCAACTTTTTAAAACGGACGGAATATTTTCTTTTGAAAAGTTACATGTTCAGGTGAGCTGTTGCATGAAAGTTTGTGGACATAATTTCGAAAGTGTATTTTTGGAAGGAAATGCTGTTATCGCGCATTAACCCTCAGAGAACATGGCGTTTTGTAATCTGTAGGTACGCATGCATGAGTTCCCTTGTTTAATAATCCGACAGTTGCATTGTGCTTTACAAATAAAATAGCACTAAGCTGATTATTTCATTTGCTGGAAATGATTGGTTTCGTTTTGTGAAGGGGGAAGGTTTTGATTTCAGGGGGTAGAAGCAAATGTTCCAGGTGCGCTACAAACTGAAAATACAGTTCGTTTCAATAACTGTTGAGCACAAAATTTGTAACAACTGCCGTCCACTTTATGCTAAACTTTCAGTGCGCGTAGCGATAGTCCGGTTTTTAAACAAGTGTTGCTACATTGTTTGTATGGCCAAGAGGTAAAAGATGAATTTCAACTTCCTATTTGAGATATTTCTAAGAATTGGAAAGTTCTGTCACACCTTAGTTTGCTAAAACGAACAAATAGATTATATTCTAATTGCAAGTAAAGTTATCGTCCGAGTGGTCCAAGCAGAAAATTTGGATGTCGATTTGAACAATACTTATTATCTCGCACTAAGTCCCAAAGTTCCATGCTACCGTTATTGTGATCGACAAGATTCCCCTTTCATTATGCGTGAATGTACGTTACATTAGTTAACAATTCCCCCGATACTTTATATAGAACATTCAACAAGAGCTTTAAATTTTCACCATCAAAAACTGCCGACTTACTACCTTGAATATAATTGTGATAATGGAATATTTTAGCTGTTTTTCTTTAATTTACCTCCTCCAACGTTAAGTCATACCGGACGACGAATGAAATGCTGTTCAAAGGAGTAAGGACACATAGAGGTTAGAGTTACGAGACATTCATCTTTCAGGGTAAGAGAAAACCTCCAAATTTAAGTCATATCCCAGGATGAGTGAAATAGAATTCAAACGACTACATTGTACATAGAGCTTAGATATACCAGAAAATCATCTTTTGGGATAAGGGAAAACCTCCAACGTTAAGTCATATCGTACGATAAATGAAATGATGTTCAAATGAGTACAGGCTACATAGAGCTTAGAGTTAGCAGACATTCGTTTTTCAGGATAAGGGAAAACCTCCAACGTTAAGTCATATCAGACGATGAATGAAATGATGTTCAAATGAGTACAGGCTACATAGAGCTTAGAGTTAGCAGACATTCATTTTTCAGGATAAAGGAAAACCTCCAACGTTAAGTCATATCCGACGATGAATGAAATGATGTTCAAATGAGTACAGGCTACATAGAGCTTAGAGTTAGCAGACATTCATTTTTCAGGATAAGGGAAAACCTCCAACATTAAGTCATATCAGTCGATGAATGAAATGATGTTCAAATGAGTACAGGGTACATAGAGCTTAGATTTACCAGACATTCATCTGTCGGGATAACGGAAAACCTCCAACGTTAAGTCATACCGTACGATGAATGAAATGATGTTCAAATGAGTAAAGAGTACATAGAGCTTAGAATTACCAGACGTTATTTGCGGATGACCAAATAATTATAAGTGGAACTGAAGACGAGCTGCATAGAGCAGTATATATTTTACAGAAGTTATGTAAGAATTTTAATTTCAAAATTTCCACAAATAAAACAAAACCAATGATGTTTCGAGGTAAAGACACTGTTAGAACCAAAAAATTAATTGATGATATTATATTAGAGCAAGTTACGAGTTTTAAATATTTGGAAACTTATGTCAGTTATAAATATGAAAATGATTTTAAAAGTAAATTGCCAATGTTTCAAAAAATATGCGGCATAATAAATAGAAGCCTAAAAACTAAAACCAGAAAAGAAACACGGATGAAAGTTTATAAAGTAATGGCTGTGCCTGCTTTTGTTGTTGGTTCTGAAACATGGACATTAACAAAAGCAGACAAAAACAAGATACAGGCTGCCGAAATGTGACTTTTAAGAGCAGTAAAGGGATGTACTCTTTTATTTAAAATTTCAAATGAAAAAATAAGAGAATATTTATGAATAAGTTCTTTAGAAGAAAAAATAATAAATTATAGAAATGAATGGAGAGAGCATATTGAAAGAATGCCGAGAGATAGGATCCCAAGAAGAGTAATAAACTATAAACCTAGAGGAAAGAGACATCCGGGAAGACCACGAAAACGATGGTCAGACATGTTTTAAGCCGGAACAGGCAGCATTGCCTAGCCCTTGGAGTAAAGAAGAAGAAGAGTATAAATGCGGATTGCATAAAACTTGGTATTAAGGGACAGCTGACTCAGCTGGTTTATAAGTTGTAACTTGTGCTTTGTACACCATTTTCAGAGTAAATTCATATCATTTATAATGTCTTATGAATGTATTAATTTTAAAACGTTTTATGTACATTACGCCTCAAAATGTACATTTCTGTTGAATTCTCGACGTACAGTTGTTCGCGGTGAAAGTTATGTTTTGTAAGAAAGACTTTTGTCAGGGCCAGGACTTTGTGCTCGAGTTAAGATGGATGTATAGCTAGGAAGACTGGATACAAGATGTTCTCTGTGTGGCTGAGGAGGAGGGTGGGAGGTTAAGTGGTTGACTAATGGTTTAAATTGTGTGACAAATGCCCCCGCAATCGGTTAAACCAAGTGCAAAAGTTTGGAGCTGCCAGTAAGGTTCTTTCGTTCCGAATTAAAGAAGAAGTTACTGGGGTTATAAAAAAAGTTAATCCTTGTGGAAGGAAAGTACTGTGAGTCGATTCTCAACCTGGAGGACATCTTAAATATATCGTTCCTTTTAGAGCTCGGACCGCAAACAACTTGAAGAAAAAGTTGTGACTGATTAGCAAAATCTCACATTTGTGGTGACCTAAAAGCTCTGATACATTTTGTGTTTTGGATCGACGTCACAAGATGGCCACACTGGCTAACACTAGAGTTATCAGTTTTATAGTTAAACTGTTTGTGAAGCTGTAACTAATGAAGTTGAAGCTGTATAATGTGATGAAGGTGGATGCTAATGAATTTCTCACCTTTGGTGACGATCTTGAAGATAGACATTGATTGTCCTTTCACGCTGCCCGTGTGTAGGCTAAAGTATGGAAAGCTACAGTCAGACTGAAAAATTCAATGCCATAGCCGGGATTTGAACCACGGATCTTCTGATCTCCGTCCAGCCGCTCTAACCAATTGAGCTACTGTGGCCAACTTGCCGATATGGCATTAAATTCTCCAACTGACGCTTGTTTTTCCCGGTAAACCACTAGGAATTCTCATAATCACATGAGACAGTTACCTTAATGACGACTTACTATGCTGCAAGTACTTTAAGGGCCGGGCTTTATAGTTCGGACCACTATTAGGTCAATTAATGGAAATTAATTGTTCCTTCACAATAGTCGTGTGTGGGATGCACTATGAAAGAGTAGAGCCACACTGAAGAACTCAATGCCATAGCCAAGATTTGAAACACGGATGTTCTGATCTCCGTCCAGCCGCTCTAACCAATTGAGCTACTATGGCCAACGTGCCGATATGACATTACATTCTCCAACTAACTCGTATTTTTCCCTGTAAACCATTACGAGTTCTCATAAGCACATGAAACAATTACCTTAATGGCGACTTACTATGCTGTATTTTCTTTAAGTCCCTGGCTTTATAGTTAACAACTATTAGGCCAATTAATGGAAATTAATTGTTCTTCCACACTGGCCGTGTGTAGGCTAAAGTATGGAAAGGTAGTGTCAGACTGAAAAATTCAGTGCTATAGCCAGGATTTGAAACACGGTTCTTCTGATCTCCGTCCCGCCGCTCTAAACAATTGAGCTACTATGGCCAATGTGCCGATATGGCATTAAGTTCTCCAACTGACTGGTGTTCTCCTGGTAAACCACTTAGGAGTTCTCATAAACACATGAGACAACTACCTTAATGGCGACTTACTATGCTGTAAGTACTTTAAGGTCCTGGCTTTATAGTTCGGACCACTATTAGGTCAATTAATGGAAATTAATTGTTCTTTCACAGTAGCCGTGTGTAGAACGCACTATGAAAGAATAGAGCCACACTGAAGGATTCAATGTCATAGCCAAGACTTGAACCACGGATATTCTGGTCTCCGTCCAGCCGCTCTAACCAATTGAGCTACTATGGCCAACGTGCCGATATGACATTAAATTCTCCAACTGACTCGTGTTTTTCGCGGTAAACCTTTAGGAGTTCTCATAAACATATGAGACAACTACCTTAATGCTGACTTACTATGCTGTAAGTACTTTAAGGCCCGGGCTTTAGAGTTCGGACCACTATTAGGTCAATTAATAGAAATTAATTGTTCCTTCACACTAGTCGTGTGAAAGGGTAGAGCCGCACTGAAGAATTCAATGCCATAGCCAAGATTTGAAACACGGTTCTTCTGATCTCCGTCCAGCCGCTCTAACCAATTGAGCTACTATGGCCAATGTGCCGATATGGCATTAAGCTCTCCAACTGACTGGTGTTCTCCTGGTAAACCACTTAGGAGTTCTCATAAACACATGAGACAACTACCTTAATGACGACTTACTATGCTGTAAGTACTTTAAGGTCCTGGCTTTATAGTTCGGACCACTATTAGGTCAATTAATGGAAATTAATTGTTCTTTCACTGTAGCCGTGTGTAGAACGCACTATGAAAGAATAGAGCCAGACAGAAGAATTCAATGCCACAGCCAAGATTTGGACCACGGATGTTCTGATCTCCGTCCAGCCGCTCTAACCATTGAGCTACTATGGCCAACGTGCCAACATGATATTATATTCTCCAACTGACTGGTGTTCTCCCGGTAAACCATTAGGAGTTCTCATAAACACATGAGACAACTACCTTAATGACGACTTACTATGCTGTAAGTACTTTAAGGCCCGGGCTTTATATTTAACCACTATTAGGTCAATTAATGGAAATTAATTGTTCTTTCACACTGGGCGTGTGTAGGCTAAAGTAAGGAAAGGCAGAGTCAGACTGAAAAATTCAATGCCATTGGCACGTTGGCCATAGTAGCTCATTTACTTAAAGCGGCTGGACAGAGATCAGAAGATCCGTGGTTCAAATCCCGGCTATGCCATTTAATGTTTCAGTCTGACTATACCTTTCGATCTTAAACATATCTGGATCAGTAGGCGTGATGAGTTCTTTTTCCCAGGGTCGTAGTCTCGGAGTAAAGGAAGTTAATATTACTATTGTTGAAGAATGGACAAATAATTATTTTCTTTTTCAAACATGAAGATTTGTACAACTTGCGGAGAAGATCACAGAGAGCCTGAAAGATATGGCCAAGAAGGTAGAACCTGGAGTAGTAGCTCCAGTTACATCACTACCAAAGGCAATAGAAATGGTACCAGAACCAGATATAGTATTCACTGAAAATAAATTAAATATTCCGAAACATTTCCAAATTGTGATACAAATTTAAATAATATTAATGTTGTTCTTTAACAAATGATGACTGGTGTATCGGTAAGCTATTTCTTTCTTGCACACACGCTATTTGTGCATCTTAAATGCACACACAAAAATATTTCTGCACAACCTCGGAGGGAGACAAAAGTACATCTTTCTCCTACGACGTTCTTAAGCAGAAGAACAAAAGCTTTTAAACATATATTAACTTCCTCCCATATCAGGTTGTCATGGTTATACCATCATTGCACCTATCATTTGTTTCTACGTGGGTTGTTCAATAAAGAATGATCATAACTTTTAAGGGTAATAATTTTTCGTACTAAAATTCAATCTTGTTAGCTTAATGTGAAACAAACAAGCCGTAGTAGTTTCATTGTTGGTACTCCTGGTTCCTGCTTGTGAGAACCAGGCAAGTTCAGACATGTTCAGTATCGCCTACCCCTGCAATGGAGGTAACATGCAGTTAAAATTGATGTTAGAGGAAGATCAGGAGTTCCTTTCAAACGTAATCACTGCTGATGAATTATGGCTACATCATTTTGTTCCTGAGAGCAAACAGCAAAGCTCAGTGTGGAAATCTCCTTCATCACCAACCCCCAAAAAAGCAAAAGTGGTTGCTTCTGCTGGGAAAGTTATGGTCACATCATTCTTTGATATTCATGGAATGGTTCATCAGCATGTTGTACCTGCCCACACATCAGTAACTGGACAATAATACAGGGATGTCCTGAAAACATTGCAATTCCATATCAGGTGCAAAAGACCACATTTCCGTGAAGCAGTGTGCATGCTGCACCACAATAATGCACGGCCGCATATTGCCAATGTTGTTGCTGAATATCTTGCAAAAATCAACGTAAAGTGTATCCCTCACGCTCCTTGTAGTCCGGATTTACCCCATGTGAGTTTTTCTATTCTCTAACTTGACGAAACGCCTTCGTGAGGGGCATTATCCATCATAAGAAGCACTGGTGAAGGCTGCGGAGTCGATTTTGAAGGCTCCCTCAAAAATGGTTTCCAGCATGTCTTTGAAGACTGGCAGAAACACTGGGACAAGTGCATTGCATTCAGGAGAGACTATTTTGAGAAGGACCATGAAATTTATGAGGATGAGTAAAGATACGTTGTCAAAAAAAGTTGCGTCATTCTTTATTGAACTGCCCTGGTAATTTGTTCTAATAAGAAATCTAAATCTGCTTTTAATATTCATGGACAACTATTTAAGGAAGCTTTGACCTTAGCTTGTGACGTCATCACCGTCCTTCAGTGTGTAAGTTAAACCTGAAATAAAACGTCAAGAAGTCAACACACGCAAGTTAGCTGTAGGGATTTGCATGACAAAATCCTCTGTCCACGGATCCATAAAACCGGGACAGGCTAAATCCTTCGGGACACCGTGACCCGTTGGGAAATAGAAATAAACCAGGATTTCTGTTACGGGAGGCGGCATTTCACCTGCAGTAGCGTTGATCTTCAGCTGTTTCTACTGGAGTCGAACCCGTGTTATATTTGCTGGGACATTCCGTGAAGATGATTATTGGTATTAAATATTTATATTCTGTAAGTATTGTGAGACCACTTAAATTGAGGGGAGAAATAAGTAATTTTAGAACTAGATACCGGTACATACTGTTCAAAAATGTCACCATCGCTTTAAGCTGTTCTTATATCCAAATAAAAATTATATAAATGTGAAAGGAGAATGTATAGGTATATACAAGTATATACAATATATAACACAAATATATACAAATATACTAGTGTTATATCCAATGATACATCTGTTGTTATAACATTTAATAAATATGCTAATGATGGGAGAGATGCACACTCATTAAGGGGGGACGTAAGCAAATATTCAGGGTCTTACATAAATAGCCATAATATCCAAAGTTTTCAAGTTATAGAAGTGAAACTTAGTATACTCATTTAAGATAATACAGTTAATATGCACAAGTTGTTTCATACTTTTCCATTGTTTATAACTAATACTACATATTTTTTCTATATGCAGAGATATTTACAAACTTAAGCCCATTTTTTTTTTTTTTCAAAATTCACATATGCTATCTTTCTGAAATTTTGTATGTTATTTTAAAACACACTAAAAGTGAATTTGTTGGATTTAGATTTCTTATTAAAGCTGTATAGAATTAAAAAAAAATGTTAATCATATGCATTATTTAAAAATTAAAATAATTTCATATATTTTGTATCATCGCAATCCATGTAGAGCTTAATCTTACATTCTAGAACCAACAAAATGTTCATTGTGGCATAAGAAAGCTTTGTGCTAAATGTCATCACTGTAGATGAAGTAGTTTGAGAGAAAAATGGGTTGAAGTTGTAGAAAATGCAAGTTACGGGGAAAGTCAATTAAAAATAAAATAAGTATTCAGTTTGCCTTTTAATTTTAAGTCAGAACTTCCCATATCCATAGTCTGTATCCTCATTCTGGTCTTCTTAAGCCTTTCTTTTTAAATTCCTCTTCTGTCTTGCTTCTTTCTGCATTAATTTCATAACTCTTTCTGCATCAGCGATGTGAATGTTGTCGATTGTCTGCAAAATTGTTTCCATAGACACATCAGGTTGATACTCTAACTGATGCATCACTTACTTTCTGCCAACATTCCCATCATTAAACACTATTGCAGCATCAAATGTAGCAATTGTCACCTCTATGGAAGACACAAATAATGTTTTGGGACACCTTTTCCATATCAAACTGTTGAGGCTTTCATTTGGGTTTTGTGCCTCTCCATATAGACATTTTTTAGCAAGTCTGGTTGTGCTAAGAATTGGTAGGTGGGCTTTATAGATTCCAAGACAGCTGATGGAAGACTATGTGTTGCTACTATGCTACTATGCAACACTAGGGCATTTAATTTTTTAAAGGTACGTACAGACCACGTACAGTCATAATATTTTGGTCTTTGATAGCTAATACTATATACTATTTTACAAAAGAATAACAAAAAATTATATTTTTTGAACATTTTTTCGCACGTCCCCCCTTAAACGTCAATATCTAATCGTCTTTTCACTTGACTTGCTTCCCGAGTACACATTGAGCAAGATCTACATTGTTTATGAATTAGGATTTTGTCTATTTCCGACAGTTTACGAGATATATAAAAGTCATTCAGAATGAGGAGGGTATTGACAGAAAATTCAAAACCTCTTAAACTTATGGCAGTTTAATAAAATTCATTAGAATTATTTTTGGGTAAATAATTTGTTTTTAAACAAATGCTGCTTATAAGGGTTGGGATTGAGACTGGGATTGCACTACAGAAGGGATTCGGTACGTAGGCCACCATGCTGGATCCATGGAAGGAAGGAAGAATGAGTCGAAGGACACAGAAGGCGGCTGGGCCAAGGAGCCGCTACAGTTCAGATGGCAGGGTCCCTACAGTTCACTTAGATTTAGACTTTCCCCGACAGGACAGGACAACGCACTCGCTCCCCCACAGCGGGACGGCAACGAGCCCAACAGCCGAGCCCTAATGGTTCCAGGCAGGCGATCCAAGTCCAAAGGTCCCTAACTGTGGGTCCAGAAATGGTCCTAGCAGAGGAGTGGAGACCGGCAAGTGACCTACCGGTGGAAGAAGTACAGACTCCCGCCGATACTTCTACCCTGAAACAGACATCAGATGAGAGATGGTGTGAAATAATAATGGAGATGAATCGGAGGGACAGGAAATGGACAGGGTTATGTAATTAACCTACCCAACATTTGCATAGCGATCCGGAAAACGCCCCAAAAGACCCATGGGTCAGCTAGGTCGTCCACGGGAATCGAACTCGGGCCTCGCGAATGTGGGCCACAGACTAAACCGCCTGATCCATCCCGGTCGGCCCCATATAAGGGTTAGTTTGTAAAAATAAAATAAAGATAAAAAAATCTGCATATCTAATAGACCGGTTTCTGGAATCTATACCAGGCCTTATTATGCAAGCTTCATGTTTAACTTTATTAATTTATAAATCAGATTACACAAAACAATTGACAAATTTTGCAGATATAATCTACTTTCTACCTTAACGAACTAACTAAACCTAAAGATTATTGTACTCCAGTAACCTTACAAGTATAATCTATCTAAAACAGTCTTTTTTCTCCCTTACTTCTACTTCAACAATATAAATCAAATCTACACTCCTGGAAATGGAAATAAGAACACATTGACGCCGGTGTGTCAGACCCACCATACTCGCTCCGGACACTGCGAGGGCGTATAGTAGGCATGTGGGAGGCCGGGTGGACGTACCGCCGAATTGCTCAACACGTGAGGCGTGAAGTCTCCACAGTACATCGATGTTGTCGCCAGTGGTCGGCGGAAGGTGCACGTGGCCCTCGACCTGGGACCGGACCGCAGCGACGCACGGATGCACGCCAAGACCGTCGGATCCTACGCACTGCCGTAGGGGACCGTACCGCCACTTCCCAGCAAATTATGGACACTGTTGCTCATGGGGTATCGGCGAGAACCATTCGCAACCTCTCCATGAAGCTGGGCTACGGTCCCGCGCACCGTTAGGCCGTCTTACGCTCACGTCCCAACATCGTACAGCTCGCCTCCAGTGGATCGCGACAGGCGTGAATGGAGAGGTGTCGTCTTCAGCGATGAGCGTCGCTTCTGCCTTGGTGCCAATGAGGGTCGTATGTGTGTTTGGCGCCTTGCAGGTGAGCGCCACAATCAGGACTGCACACAGGGCCAACACCCGGCATCGTGGTGTGAGGAGCGATCTCCTACACTGGCCGTACACCTCTGGTGATCGTCGAGGGGACACTGAATAGTGCACGGTACATCCAAACCGTCATCGAACCCATCGTTCTACCATTCCTAGACCGGCAAGGGAACTTGCTGTTCCAACAGGACAATGCACGTCCGCATGTATCCCGTGCCACCCAACTTGCTCTAGAAGGTGTAAGTCAACTACCCTGGCCAGCAACATCTCCGGATATGTCCCCCATTGAACATGTTAGGGACTGGATGAAACGTCGTCTCACACGGTCTGCACGTCCAGCACAAACGCTGGTCCAACTGAGGCGCCAGCTGGAAATGGCATGGCAAGCCGTTCCACAGGACTACATCCAGCATCTCTACAACCGTCTCCATGGGAGAATAGCAGCCTGCATTGCTGCGAAAGGTGGATATACACGGTACTAGTGCCGACATTGTGAATGCTCTGTTGCCTGTGTCTATGTGCCTATGGTTCTGTCAGTGTGATCGTGTGATGTATCTGACCCCAGGAATGTGTCAATAAAGTTTCCCCTGGGACAATGAATTCACGGGGTTCTTATTTCAATTTCCAGGAGTGTATATCTTCTCTCTCCTGGTACTCTCTTTCTATGGTCTTTCTGTCTTTCTGTCTTCCTTCTAAAGTCCATAATTGGCGTCTTAAATCAGATCTTCTAGTCTGGTAATCTGTATCTTCAGTTTCTCTTGGTCCTATTTCCCTCCAACGGTCTCTTAAATTATGTTCTTTTCTCATAGATAGAAATGTTCTTAAATTTCATTCTTGAAATATTTTGTCGTGGGTCATATATTACTCCACCGCCTTAACGGATATTATTTGAGACATATTCTCTAAATATACATAATCTTCTGCATCTCTTAAGATGTTCCATAAACATTTTCCTTGAAGTTTCCTTTGACCGTCTTCTGTTAGTTCACTATATATATTGCACTCAAAAATAACATGTTCAGGCGAATCTAAACAGTTACATAGCTCACATAAATCTGGGTTCTTCTTCCCTGGGTTAGTTTGTAATGGGGGAGGAGGGATTTTCTAGAACGATTTCTTGTAGCTACTTTGGAAATCCAATATTTACAGAACATATTGGGTTTTGATGCGCACTTTTTTATCCGGTACAACTCAAAACGTGTGAAGTCTTGGCATTAAATGTTTGGGTCGCAGTACGAATTAGAAATCTGACTCTCGATTTTGCCTGCTGTACAAAAAAAACAAGTGGAGATCGAACCGTTACTCTTATGATTGGAATAAAGTCGTAACAATACATAAAACACTTGCCAAGCGAAACGAGACTTGAATAAAAACGAAGCCCTTTTTCCTGTTTCAAACAAAACAAGAGACACGTACGGAAGAAAAATGGGAGGCACAAGACAGATAAACTGGAGAGCACAGTAAATCAGCAAAATCATTTTTCTTGTTCGCGTCTCACTTCCTTTTATTTTTCACATCCGATTAAATATGAAGTCGAGAGAGAAAACTTTGGACAAGTCTTAGTGATATTGAAACCGTCTTTTGAGTGAACGGGCATATTGATATGACCACTATAGTTGGTTGTAAGCAAACATTCATCATTTCATCAAAAATACACGTTTTGAAATCCACTGACTGCTCTGGACTACGTTACGGAGGAGATCCGGTATGGGGGTCCAAAACTGGACTATTTTACCTATTCCCCAAGTGGGGCATCCCGGGAGGAAGATAAGGTGAGATGAATCTCAAGGTGTCATGGCAGTACAGAGGTCAGCGTCCCCGGCAGACCAGTATAACCCACCCACTGTGATTCCGAAATGGAAAGTGCAATGCCCATAAAGAAAATCACATCGAATTGCATAGAATCTAAACATTTCTCGACGAATTAAATCGCATGTGAAATTATCTACTTTAGAGAAACGTTTCCTTTTGTTTTCACACTTGATTGGCGTCTTTGGTATTACTTTCGTCAGAATATTTCTTACTGTATTTCTGTGAATACCCAGAATTTATCATCAGGTTCATTGCACGACCCCTTACCAAGATTATTTGTCAGCACATATTTATGTGTTCAAAACAAGCGCTTGAATTTGCTTACAAACAGTTCCCGTTATTACTTTTTTTTTTAGGCTTTTCCAGTTATTCACACTATTGTCATCACTTTGATTATTTTCACTTGACTGAAAGTTATCTACTACTTCATTTGCATTTACCACTGCATTTCCCTCCCACCGTCTCCACATCGGGACACACAACGAATTCCTGCACGTAATGAAACAGATCAACTGAAAGTTGGAACTTTGGCAACTGAGACTCAACGTGGAGTAAACATGCGACTGTCACTTCGAGAAACCCAGGGTTGCTATTGGTCCTCAACGACAGTGTTTCATTTCTTAAGTGTGAAGATAGATTTATGACGGTCATTGGTGGGCGGTAGGGTGAGTCAGCCATTGTAATCAAATCCGAAGCTCGCCAATGGGGACCATAGATGAAACCGTCTAAAGCATCCCGCTCGATAAATCTCCTGAACTGATTAAAGTCTTAAAAGGTTCGGTAAACATACTGGAAGACAAATTCCTTGGTAACAACACAACGGGAATTTCTAAGGTAATTTAATATACGTGATGTTCCAACAAAGACAACAATTTTATCGCTCGTAAGAAAGCTGGAGACAACTGATATACTCATTACTGAGAGTGGAAAACATAGACCGTCATCTGTTACAGATGTTCGCAGAAGGCTATTGAATTCTCTACACAAATCGTTACGTCGATTGAGCCAGGAATCAGGGTATTCATATGGAACATGTCAAAGAGCTGCGACCTACCAGAGTGCATATGGTGCAACAACTGAAAGAAGCAGATTATGATAAACGAATCAGTTACTGTCGATGGTTTCAGGGTACTCTTATTCCACGTCCAGACGTTCCCTCCATAACGTGGTTCACAGATGAGGCATGGTTTCATCTGTCAGGCTACATAAACACACAAAATAACAGATATTGGGCTGCTGTAAACCCCAAGTGATTCACGAAACCCCACAGCAAGATGAAACGTTTGGAGTACGGTGAGCGGTGTCAGCTTCCAGGATCGTTGGTCCCATTTTTTTCATACGAATGTAGACTCTGAAGTTTATATGGGTATCTATAACACATTTGGGGAGCAGCTGGATGATATGGAATTGAGAGAAGGTTATTTCCAGCAAGGTGGAGGAAGAGGTCTGTGACTCCCCAGATCCCCTGACCTAACCTCACCGGATATTTCCTTATGGAGGTATCTAAAAATAGGGTGTACAAGAATAGGTGACGTACAATTGTTGTTCTCAAGGAATCCATTCTAACCGAAATAAGTAACATTAGCGAGGATACTCTCCGTAAAACTTCAGATAATATGGTGAGACGAGTACAAACATGTATAGATGCTGGTGGAGGACACTTCCAACATTTTCTCTGAGATCTAAATAGTGTAATGTAATCTCCCAGAGGTGTATTATATTATCCAAAAGTTGCACGTCTGTCCTGTTATTGGTTCAAAAGTTATGGTACATTGAAATGGTTCAGGTTTATATGAATCGCACTGTATTTAACTTCAACATCTTATAAGAAGAAACATATTTCAAGAAATATCTTATTTATAATAAGATATACTTACCATATTTTAACGGCATATGATTACTACATACATATATATTACGCTTACACGTATCAAATAAAATACTGATTAATAATTTGAATGTTGCTTTTGTTGATCAACAAATTGGAAATATTTTCTTTCAGCTCTTCGTCATTGTTGAAAGTTTGACTGCCAAGGAAAGATTTGAGATGCAAAAACAGATGAAAGTCGTTAGGAGCGAGGTCAGGGCTGTACGGCGGTTGGTCAAACACGTCCCAGCCAAATCCCTTTAGGATGTGTGGTTCGTCGCATTTGCAGTGTGTGGTCGTGCGTTCTCGTGAGGAAACACAACACCTTTAGACAGTCTAGCATTCAGAAAACGAATCACGGATCTGATTTCACAAGCGGCGGGATTTTCAATTAACACCGACATTGTAAACAAGCACAACAAAGCATATGAGGCTGACAGCGATATCACAATGGCGCACGTTTCTTCTCCATGGTACAGAGCGTTCACCGCGATTTTGCGGAACTGCGATCGCAGCGCTGCAGCGGAGATAAATTGAAACAGAACTTACCTTCTGCACACCCCTTGTATTTTTCATCCGCGTAGATTTAACAAGACTATAACAGGCACACCTGCTTTTGTTTACATCGTCTCATAATCTAAGGACGGCCCCGGTTTAAGGAGGAGATTTGATTCGCCCGCCAACCGCGCTATAAACCATTCTTCTTAAATTCTCTACAATGTAGATATTGCACTCACATGACTTTCACTTACTATTCTTCAAAAAGCTGAAGTACGCGTTAGCGAAATTATAAGGGACATAAAAGTAAACGAGTGCGAGCAGAGGGAGTTATGGAGATGTAAGAGCAACAGTTCTGTTATAGACTTGCTCTTGACTTAACCTCATCTTGTATAATTGAATTAGTTTGGCCGTCAAATACAAAGTTTGTTCGTTCCATTAGATACTGCTGAGTGGTGCTTCACCACGTGGTCAAAATACGTCGAGAGGCTAATGAAGTTAGTGGACTTGTGAGACGCCCAGGTATTTCAACTACTACCTCATTAATCCCAACTGGCCCACAATCTATATACTAGGTGTGATAAAAGGAATAACAGAGATTTTACACTTCGTAGACTCTTTACATCTGATTTCTAAAAATATTTTTATAATGGTGTACGAATTTCTGATGTACGTTTGCATTGTTTTTAATTTAGATCCTCCAACGTTAAGTCACATCGGATGATGAATGGAATGGATGAAATGGTGCTCACTTGAGCCCAGGGTGCATAGAGCTTAGAGTTACAAGACATTCTTCTTTCAGAATAAGGGAAAAAAACGGAAAAATCCTTATCCCTGACCGAGATTTGAACTCGGGACCCGTTGAATCTGAGGCAGACACGTTGCCACTACACTACAAAGGAAGACGTACGTTTGCATGTTCAACTGTTTCACGTGCTTGGGTTACCGTTCACAGTCGAAAAGGATATACGAGTTTTCCAGTGCTAAGGAAATTTGTACTTAATTGAATTTAGCATTAAAAATTAAACACCAGGCGAGTCAGCCATTCCTTATTTTTTTGGAA
Source organism: Mantis religiosa (assembly GCA_030765055.1). Lineage (NCBI taxonomy): Eukaryota > Metazoa > Arthropoda > Insecta > Mantodea > Mantidae > Mantis > Mantis religiosa. The sequence goes on along the minus strand of CM060947.1, from coordinate 248,482,816 downwards.
CACTGCCCATCGAACGGCATGTGAGCGTTAGGCCAGTTCTGCGCTTACTAATCTGTATTGCTTGACGTTCTTAGAAAGAGGAATGCCCAAAATTTAGAGGAATGGCAGTTTAAGGGTTTAAGGGACAAAACGTACTGCTCGCTAAAGTACACCTCAAAAATATATGACTGCTTAACTGAGAGCGAATTCCGGTTTCCAGGCGACTTTACAAACTTTTTTTATAGTATACATGGCAAAGTATTTCGGTAAACGCCTCAGAAAAAACTGGATCTCTCATATGAGTACACTAACAACGTTAGCTGAAAAGAAAATGGCGTATTATTTGTACTTAGAGCAGGGGTTTAACTGCCAAAAGTTAGGAAAAAATTAAAGACACGCCGCATACATCGTGGACCGTGCGGTCAAAGCGGGCATATTATTAAACGACGGTTTGTTTATATTGTTGCTTAAACTACGTCTCATGCATCTCAATTAACGTGCCTAGGAGATGTTGCCATATATGTGATAATATTAAAACGCCCAGAAAATGATTAAAAGTATCTTAAAAGGCTAAATCAAGCATGAGAAATCGCGAGGTGGCAAACGTATAGCGCCAGGCATAAAAGCATAAAAGATAATGTTTATCTTGAAGTAGATAGAGCAATAAGTGTTTGTACAAGAATAGAGAAAGTCATGTATATAAAACATTTGACTATCACTTAAAGTCCACTGTATTCCCTTGTAACTGCAATAAGATAATGTTTATCTTGAAGTAGATAGAGCAATTAGTGTTTGTACAAGAGTAGAGAAAGTCATGTATATAAAACATTGGACTATCACTTAAAGTCTACTGTATTACCTTGTAACTACAGTACGATAATGTTTATCTTGAAGCACGCAGAGGAATAAGTGTTAGGATAGGAGTATAAAATGCCATCTGCGTGTAACACATCAAACGATTTTTTACAGATGGACAAATGGACGACGTGATCTTGATTGCCTGGCAGCGAGGGAATTAGAACACGTTTTGCAGGGATTTTAATTGGCGTAACGTTGGCCACTAATGTTCTTAACTATGATAATTGTTCCAGCAGCAGCAGGCGTCGAGTGTTGTCGGATGTCCGTGACGTATTCGTGACAGACGAGGTTCAATCCATTGTTATCACAGGCACCACCACCACCACCACCACCACCACCACCACCACCACCACCACCACCTGATTAAATTCATTTCTCTACAACCCCATAACACGTGTTTTATCGTCGTGTCTGCAGGCGAAGGGTGAGGAAATTAACAGGATTACAGAGCACTGTGAAGGTGACAGCCAAATAAAATATTTTCCTCTTTCCAATGTGGGCTGCATGTGGCAGTAAGTGCACTACCCTTCATTAAACCTAACTTTATATGAACGTACACGCCATTGAAAATAGCTTTCCATTTTCCGTCTGGCTTAATTGTAACTTTCCTTTAAGCATAAAAAACCTTATTCCTGTATTTACTTCAACATAAATATTTTATTGCTGTATTTACAAGGGAATACAGACTTTATGTGAGACTTATAATTGGTTGTTTAGGCGATGTCTTTGTTGTCGCATTCTCTTGGTATGTCCAAGATATAAAACCGAACAACAACCTCCAGTTTGAGAAAAGTATAAGTTCGGAAAATCCATACATATAACAAGCAATATTTCGGAAACAGAATTAAAAAAATGAATTGTGACATAAGTTCTGTATTTTAACAAAATCGGCATTTTCTATGAAATAAGGTTTGTCCATATATTACAGTTTACAAGTTATTAAAACTAAGGACATCACCAAAGAATTTGAAGAAAGGAATAAGAAATGTCCGCTTCAAAAACTGCATGCGCTTGAAAAATCTTATGAAAAACAAGTAATATTTTGGCATTGTTTCAGGCTAAACCTACCAGAACTTCTTAAAGAAGATTTTACGGGATGATACCCGTTTAAGAGTTACTCTTTGTAATTTGCCTAAATTTTCCACTACTTATACTTTTCTCAAACAGTACGACTTTATGTATTTTTGATTCCTTGGACACACAAAGAAAATGTAATCTGTACAAAGGTATCACATAGACAACCACTTTTAAAACATTTTGACTCTCAGTTGAAGATTGCTGTATTCCCTTGAAGTTTGCTAAATTCAAGATAATGTTTATCTTGAATTAGTTAGAGCAATAAGTGTTTGTACAAGAGTAGAGAAGCCACTATGTAAAATACTTGACTATCACTTAAAGCGTACTATTTTCTCCTGTACCTAAAATAAGACATTGTTTACCTTAAAGTGGATAGAGCAGTAAGTGTTTGTACTAAAGTAGAGAAAGTCACGTACACAAAACATTCGACTATCACTTAAAGTATACTGTATTCCTTAGGAACTACAAGAAGATAATGTTTATCTAGCAGTAGATAGAGGAATAAGTGTTTGTACAAGAGTAGAGAAAGTAATGTGTACAAACATTTGACTATAACTGGAAGTCCATTTTTTATATAATTTACGTCCTCCAACATTAAGTCATATCGGACGATGGATGGAATGGGTAAAATGATGCTCAAATGAGCCTCGGGTCCATAGAGCTTAACGTTACCCGGAATTCGTCTTTTAGGATAAGGGAAACCCCTGCAAAGAACCTCATCCAGGTAACTCACCCTGATCGAGATTTGAACTCGGGACCTCTTGAAAGTGAGGCAGACACGCTACCACAACGCTACGAAGGAAGGCTTGAAGTGTATTGTATTCCCTTTAACTACAATAAGATAATGTTATCTTGAAGTAGATAGATCAATAACTTTTTCTACAAGAGTAGAGAAGGTCATGTATATAAAACATTCGACTATCACTTAAAGTCTACTGTATTCCCTTTGAACTACAATAAGATAATGTTTCTCTTGAAGTAGATAAAGCAATAAGTCTTTGTACAAGAGTAGAGAAAGTCATGTATACAAAACAGTTAACTGTCACTTAAAGTCTACTGATTCCCTTGTGACTAAAATAAGATGTTGTTTATCTTGAAGTAGATAGATAAATAAGTGCTTGTCGAAGAGTAGAGAAAGTAACGTGTATAGAACATTTGACTGTCACTTGAAATTTACCGCATTCCCTAGTACCTACAATAAGATAATGTTTATCTATAAGTAGATAGAGAAGTAATAGCTAGAGCTACTAGAACTAGATAGAAAAGGTCACCTTAACGTGTAGCATCATGTTTTTTCAAACTATTACGATCATGATATTAAAGGATTTTCATTAAAACTGCTGTTTCTGAAGCATTTTGTTGCAAGCTCTTAATTAAGAAGTGTTCTGTTTTAAGGACCATTGTGTCGGCCGAGATTATCGATTTACAGTCTTTTGTTTCACAATGAAGCGGGAGTGAAGTGGTTTCATCAAGAGACCCTTAAACCTAATTACAAAGGAGGTTTATTTTAATATCTTATAGATGACGGAATTACTTAAGTTTAAGAAGGGGTCTTGCTCTCAGAGCTTACCGAGGCCCATTTTATTAAAACAAATAGTAAAATACTCGTCTATTCAATGAATTTTTTTCGACTTGTTCAATGTTTATTTTGGTCAGGATTACGACAATTACCGGCGTCAAGTATCCCGTTATTGTTGCCTATGCCTCCTTAATAAAGTTTATTATAAGTAATAGTAATTAACAAAAACTGGATGTATTGTGTAGGGAAAGCTGTGTTTTCGATTTAACTGAACGAGGGAGGTACTGACACAATGTTCTTGCAGGCGTCGCGACGTCGGTTTAATGAGCACCTGTCCCGGTGCGTCACATGGACAGACAGACAGACAGACAGACAGACAGAGAGGTGTCCGTCAGACTAGTCTTTCTGTAATCAAACGTTGTTTACGGCAAGAGGAACATCCGTTGCTTTGTTTGTGCGCTACACTGCCTCTTTGGAATGGTTTTGATTACACTAGAGACCCATGGACTTGATTTGAAAAATGTTGGTCGGTTCGGGCTTTAAAATAAACACTAATAAATATTTATTTGCTCCATGAAACCTAAATATCTTAAACGTTCCCTATAAATAGAAATTAAATCCAAAATATTCATCACCTTCTCTGCATAGTCTTTTACATAAAATCCATACAAACATTTGTTCCTCTATCTACTTCAAGATAAACTTTATCTTATTGTAGTTACAAGGGAATACAGTAGACTAAAAGTGATAGTCAAATGTTTTGTATACGTGAATTTCTCTTCTATTGTACAAACACTTATTGCTCTATCTACTTCAAGATAAACATTATCTTATTGTAGTTACAAGGGAATACACTGCACTTCAAGCCCACCTTCGTAGCGTTGTGGTAGCGTGTCTGCCTCACGTTGAAGAGGTCCCGAGTTCAAATCTCGGTCAGGGTGAGTTACCTGGATAAGGTTTTTCCCAGGGGTTTCCCTTATCCTGAAAGACGAATGCCGGGTAACGTTAAGCTCTATGGACCCGAGGCTCATTTGAGCATCATTTTACCCATTATATACATCGTCCGATACGACTAAACTTCGGAGGACGTAAATTACAAAAAAAAAAAAAAAAAAAAAAAAAAAAAAAAAAAAAAGACTTCAAGTGATGGTCAAATGTTTTGTACACATGACTTTCTCGACATTTGTACAAACACTTATTCCTCTATCTACTGCAAGATAAAAATTATCTTATTGTATTTCCTAAGGAATACAGTAGACTTTAAGTGATAGTCAAATGTTTTATATACATGACTTTCTCTGCTCTTGCACAAACACTTATTGCTGTATCTACTTCAATATAAACATTGTCTTATTGTAGTTACAAGGGAATATATTAAATATAAAGTGACAGTCAAATGTTTTAAGCAGCTTGTCGATAAGTGATGTCTTTGTAATTACATTCTCTTTATATGTCCACAAGATAAAACAATGATAAAGGACTTGCCATTTGAAGGAAAAATTTGACATTCTGTTAAATGATATGGAATATCGCGCAAATAGCAAGCTGCAAAAAAGGAATTATGTTACCGAGTGTTATGTTTTGGGCAGTGAAGTTTATTTTATCCCCTATAGTTACCAGTTATACAAAAGTTAGCAAAAATAAAGAGGAGTTGTGAAGTGAAAACCATTTGAGCTCTCTTTAAGTAGGCCGCGACGTGGCTCAGTGGTTAGACCGCTTGGCTCTTATCTAGGCGGCCCGGGTTCGATCCCAGGAGACTGCAAAGTGAGATTTGTGGTGGACAACACGGCGCTGGGGCGGGTTTTCTCCGGGCCCTCCGGTTCCCCCGCCATCTCCTTCCACCGGTGCTCCATCTTCATCTCATGTATCATCAGAGTCATCGCCTGCGGTGCCGTATGTAGTAGAAGCGGACGTTAAACTCTACACAATTCTCTTTAGCAAATTCAAGGTTTTCAAAAAATCTTCATTGTAAATTGTAGTCAGGTGGGATTGCTTTATTAAGTCTTTATGAAATTATGTAATGCTTGGAAAATGAATTTAAATACCCCGTTTTGTAATTCAATTTCATTATTTACACTGTGGAAATCACAAACACATATATTCGGCGTCTTCCAAAATCTTTCCTTCGGATTCAGAGAAATCAAAATTATATTTCGGTAAGATTTACATATAAATTTGTCAGTGAGCCCAATATTTTGTACGCCCATTGTGACAGAGAAGTATGACATTTTTGATCGGAATTTATATTAACGTGTAGCGCAGTGTCCGATACTTCTGTAGCCATATTCATTATACGCTGCCAGCTGCTGCTCTGGTGAACTACGTGATGCTTCCTTCTGCGAGAACATCAGCTAAGTTGACTGATGTAGACTAATAAATGATGTGTTTGTAGTAAGTTATATAATTAAGCTGTAACTATTGGAGTAAAAATAAGTACAACAACAATGACAAGTGTTAAGAATAACTAAACACTACAGCAGCAAAACTTCCCTATTATTTATCCTATTCATAAACCTTAGGGCCGGGTTTTGAAGCTAATTTGCTTCATTTTCAACCCTTCAGCTTGACAATGACACACTGACTGACTGACCTCGACCGCGTCCTGAATTTGAAGAATTAGCTCCCTATCTTACTACCATCTACCGGGGACAACACAAACCTATTGATGACATCTAATTGTCGGATATCAACATTCATCACGCGATCTTTATTTTTCAAAATAAATATTTTTGATATAAATATTTGTTTTAATAATTTAACTTCTGGGCTTATTTAGTGTTTAGATGAGCAAAATTGATCAGCCAATTATGTTAAAACCATTAACGTTTAGATGACCAAAATTTATCTGCCTATTAAGAATAACTAAACACTAGTAACACAACTTCACTATTTACTTATCTTATTCAAATCCTCATTTGAGATAGTAAACAAGATCAATAGTGTAGTACTGTCAAAAAATGATAGGATTGTTTCCTTTGATGTAATTGCCCCATTTCCCAGTATTCCCAGGGAAAAACTTCTAACGTTTTTAAGAAAATGGTTGAGTTCTAATGATTTGGATAAGGAGTCAATAGAGGATTTTGTGAAACTTACTAATCTGTGTTTAGATCAAAATTTCTTTACTTTGAATGGAAATTTTTTTCAACAAATTTCAGAAGTAGCTATGGGTAGTCCTCTTTCACCCTTTCTTGCTGATCTATTTACGAGATTTTTGAAATAGAAGTTACTAAAGCTTTTCCTTCAGTTTTTAAAATATGGAATAGATTTGTAGATCACATTTTGCCATAGTTCCTGATAGATATATAGATGGTGCTTTAAAACTTCTAAATTCACAGGATAAAGCTATCAAGGTCACAATAGAAATTGAAAACAATGGTTACATCCCATTTCTAGATCTAAAGATAATAAAAAGTAACAATAAATTAAATTTTGGCATCTATAGAAAATCAAGTCACACTGATAACTATATAAAAATAAAAGTTCTAACGATATGTCACAAAAATTTGCTGTTTTTAATAGTTTGATTTACAGATTGGTAAACATACCTCTAAACGAAGAAGAATTTAATGCGGAATATAAACATATTGTAAACACTGCTTTAATTAACGGCTTTAATAAAGATTTCATAATCAGAAGAGTAGAGAAATTTAAATATAAAAAATGTTAATGATGTTTCCACTCTTAAAAAAGTAAAAAATGATTATATTTTCAAAAAATTTACTTATTATCCATGGGCAAATAAAAAGTTCCAAAAAATTTTCAAAGAAGTGGGTATAATACTAGCACCTCATAATAATTACAGTATAAAGAATTTGCTACAGTTTTCTAAAAAAGACAAAATTTCAGACAACAAAAAATCTGGTATTCATCAAGTTAACTGTTTAGAATGCGATAAGATCTATATTGGTAGAACCAAGCGTAATTTAGAAACCAGAGCGAAGGAACATTTTAGAAATACTAAATATAGACAGAGAGAGAGAGAAATCGGCAGTGGCTGATCATTTTTGGTCATCTAATCGTGAAATAAATCCAGAAGTTAAATTATTGAAACAGTTGAAAGAACCGATAGATTTGATGGTTTGGGAGAAGATGTTTATTTTGAAAAATAAGGATCACGTAATTAATTTTGATATCCCTCCACTAGATGTCATCAATAAGTTTGTGTTGTCCCCGGTAGATGGCAGTTAGATAAGGAGCTATTCTTCAAACTCCGGTAGTGGTCAAGGTCACTCAGTCAGTCAGTCAGTCAGTCAATTGGTGAGTGTCAAGCTGATTGAAAAAAAAAAAACCGGATTTGAATAAGGTAAGTAGATAGTGAAGTTGTGCTACTAGTGTTTAGTTATTCTTAATACCTAGTTTACTTCACTGTCAGCAGCTTAAGTTTTTTACATAAATTTATCTGTCTGTTTATATTTAATAATTCTGAAATCTTCCTTCACTCTTTTTTCTAAATTACGTTTGGTCCTACCAATGTAAGTCTTATCGCATTCTAAACAGTTAACTTGATAAATAACAGATCTTTTGTATCTGAAATTTTGTCTTTTTTAGAAAATTATAGTAAATTCTTAAGCTGTAATTATTTTCAGCTGTATTTATTTTCGGGTGCCACTATTATACCAATTCCTTTCACTTTTTTTTCGAACTTTTATTTACCCGTGGATGATAAGTAAATGTTTTTGAAAATATAATCATTGGCTACTTATCTATGGTTAGAAACATCATTTACATTTTTATATATAAGTGTTTCTAACCTTTTGTGTAAAAAATGTTTAATAAAAACATTAATTAAAGCAGTTTTAATAATGTATTTATATTTTTTATCAAATACTTCCTCTCAATTAGACTATTAAAGACAGAAAATTTGTGTGACAAAATGCTAAAACATTTATTTTTATATAGAAATCAGTGTAAGTTGATTTCCTATAAATGCCAAAGTTTAATTTATTGTAATTTTTATTACCTTTAGATCCAGTGACAAGTGTCAAGTATTTTTGACAGTTTCCTTTGAACTTAGTTTAATATTCTTGCTAACTTGTATGTTTTTCCTTAGTACTTACGCAATTTCTATATTAACAACTGTGTTATATTTGAGAACAAAGAAACAGAGATATTAAGTTGCCCAAGTTAGGAGCGAGAGATTTCAGTTGATTCGCCGCCAGTAAAGTATATATAAGATCGATGCCACAGAAGGAGCATGAAAAATGGCTGTGTTCGACTGCGGGTCGGGATTTTAACTGGGGGGAAGAAACTGGTCGGATTAAAGTTGCAGTTCAGTTGTTTGTAAACCGTTCTGAGAGATTCTAATCCTGGCTTCAGATATCTCCCACAAAAACAATGCAAAACTTCCTTTGGCGGGAAAGGATTGGGTTCACTTTACTTTCACATTACTTTACCAACTACCACAACTACTTTTTATTCTCTATAATAAACGGGTATAGTAAGTAGAGGACTACTATATTCCAACCAAAAATTCACTATTGATATTTAATTGAAAATACATTTTTGAGATTCCCTGAATCCAAATGAAAAGTTATTGTTACTAATGTTGAAAGAAAATGGAATAATATTTACCAAATCTAGATAAAATTCTGTACCGAATCATAACGAAACACCCTGTATTTAAATAGTAATTTTGTATTCTAGGAAGCTCCTAAACTAAATTCCTAATGATCCCAAAAAGATGTTGGCAATCAAAGTCAGGTTTTAATATTTTTATAGTACTTTCTATTATAAATTTACTTCCGCACATTCGAAGCGCTTTTCAACTTCTGCAGACGTTGCATTGAGTATGTGCACCCTCTGTTGGTGAAACAATTACCGGAGTTAAGTAATCATAAAAGGTATCATTTTAATACCTTGTGCGCAATCTTTCCTGCCAGTTTTATTTAATAGCATAAGTTTAGAAAATATACAGTGAAATAGGATTCCACATTCTCATACCTCTAGTTGACCTATAAACATAAAAATAGTGTGCAAATCTCTAAGCAAATATAAAATATATTCTCAATTGAATTTCAAGGCCTTCTTCGTCCTATCTTTAGCGTGTCTATCTACTATTAAAGAGCTCCCAAGATTTAATCTCTATGAGGTTCAGCTATTCTGTGTTTTCTCTTATCCTAAAAGATGAACGTCTGGTTCCTCTAAGCTCTATGTACCCTGTACTCATTTGAACATCATTTCATTCATCGTCCGATATGACTTAACGTTGGAGGTTTTCTCTTATCCTGAAAGATGAATGCCAGGTAACTCAAAGCTCTATGTACCCTGTACTCATTTGAACATCGTTTCAATCATCGTACGATACGACTTAACGTTGGAGGTTTTCTCTTATCCTGAAAAGTGAATGTCTGCTAACTCTAAGCTCTATGTACCCTGTACTCATTTGCACATAATTTCATTCATCGTCCGATATGACTTAACGCTGGAGGTTTTCCCTTATCCTGAAAAGTAAATGTCTGCTAACTCTAAGCTCTATGTACCCTGTACCCATTTGAACATCATTTCATTCATCGTCCGATGCGACTTAACGTTGGAGTTTTTCCCTTATCCTGAAAGATGAATGTCTGCTAACTCTAAGCTCTATGTCTTCTGTACTCATTTGCATATAATGTAATTCGTCGTCCGATATGGCTTAACGTTGGAGGTTTTCTCTTATACTGAAAGATGAATATCTCGAAACTCTAAGCTCTATGTACCCTGTACTCAGTTGAGCATCATTTTATTCTTCGTCCGATGTGCTTTTACTTTCAAGGTTTCCCCTTATTCTCAGAGATGAATGTCTGGTTCCTCTAAGCTCTATGTACCCTGTACTCATGAACATTATTTCATTCATCGTATGAAACGACTTAACGTTGGAAGTTTTTTCATATCCTGAAAAATGAATGTCTGGTAACTCTAAGCTCTATGTATTCTGTACTCATTTGCACATCATGTAATTCACCGTCCGATATGACTTAACGATCGAGGTCTTCCCTTATACTGAAACATGAATATCTGGAAACTCTAAGCTCTATGTACCCTGTACTCAGTTGAGCATCATTTCAATCTTCGTCCGATGTGACTTTACTTTCAAGGTTTCCCCTTATTCTCAGAGATGAATGTCTGGAAACTCTAAGCTCTATGTACCCTGTACCTTTGAACATAATTTCATTGATCGTCCGATATGACTTTACATTGGAGAGTTTCCCTTATCCTTAAAGATGAATGTCTACTAATTCTAAGCTCCAGCTAACCTATACACATTTGAACACAATTTATTTCATCGTCTGATATGACTTAACCTTGGAGGTTTTCTCTTACCCTGAAAGATGAATGGCCGCGCCGTCGCTCAGTGGTTAGACTGCTTGGCTCTCACCAAGGCGCCCGGGTTCGATCCTAGGCGACCGCAAAGTGAGAGTTGTGGTGGACAACACTGCGCCGGAGCAGGTTTTCTCCGGGACGTCCGGTTTCCCCCGCCATTTCATTCCACCGGTGCTCCATCTTCATCTCATGTATCATAAGTTTCACCGCCTGCGGTGCCGTATGTAGTAAAAGCGGCAGTTAAACACTACGCATTTCATTTCATTTGAAAGATGAATGTCTAGTAACTCTAAGCTCTATGTACCCTGTACTCGTTTGAACATCATTTTATTGTTCGTCCGGTGTGACTCATTTTTAAGGACGTAAAAGTGTATTCGTGTAGATAAGTATGGTATTTTTAAATGATTAAACAATTTATGAACTGGAATTAGAAATGACAAACTACCACGTCCATGAGAATTATCAAACAGTTTAGTTGAAATGCTCGCGAAGGCGCTGTATATATTCAGAAGCCAGATAAAGTGTATTGCGAGTTTTTTCTCGTCTCCAGAAGAAAGAACGAAGCAAGCTATCCGGAAATTAGACGAGAATGATCCGGACTGGAGGAAATCTCGAGACTTTGTCAGGTTGTATCCAGGCTTAAGTGATAAAACAGAGCCCTTTGTGTTGCAGGAAATGAACTTGTTTCTGAGGTCTGTAGCTCGGTGTGAAATCCTCTCCTTATTTATACAGGCAAACTACTACATTCGCACCACTTTAATATACATTTCACGTGCTTCTCTCATATTATTTTCTCTAGTCACTCCTCTAACAGGTCATTTTTACCAACATTTATGTTTCTATCTACTGCAAGATAAACATTTCTTATTGTAACTACAAGGTAATACAGTAGACTTTAAGTGATAGTCAAATGTTTTATATGCATGACTTTCTCTACTCTTGTACAAACACTTATTGCTCTATATATTTCTAGATAAACATTATCTTACTGTAGTTACAAGGGAATACAGTAGACTTTAAGTGATAATCAAATGTTTTATATACATGACATTCTCTACTCTTGTACAAACACATATTGCTCTATCTACTTCAAGATAAACATCATCTTATTGTAGTTACAAGGAATACAGTAGACTTTAAGTGATAGTCAAATGTTTTAAAATTTGTGTTCTAGGCGACGACCTTCTCTTTATATGTTCAATAGATAAAAATGTTTAAACAGATAAAAATATATAATGGAGAAAACCTTATCCAAGTAACGCACCTTTACCGAGATTCGAACTCAGAACCTCTTAAACGTGAGGCAGATGCGCCACCATCTACGCTACTGAGGCAGATATAACAATTTTGTTTGAAATGGACTAAGCTGAAGATATTTTGACGAGGAAGGAAATGTATATCTGTAATTTTCTGTGAATGTTCTCGAAAGCACTCTATATTCTGAATGATTTTTGTATAACTGGTAAACCGCAAGAGATAGACAAAATATTACTACACAACAAAAGTATGTCTGTTATTTTCCGTAAATGTCTTCAGAAGTCCTCTATATTCTGAATGACTTTTGTATAACTGGTAAGCTGTAAGATACAGACAAAATATGACTGCACAACAAATGTACATCTGGAATTTTCTGTGTATGTATTCTGAAGTTCTCTTTATTCTGAATAACTATTGTATAACAAATAAACAGAATTAGACAGAAAAATATTATTACAAAACCAATGTATATCTTGCATTTTCCGTGAATGGACATATTCACATATACCTACCTCGTTACTTCTCAATCCTTTTAATCCTTGTTTCACGTAAGCTTGCCCCGTCTCTTAACGGTCACGTGACCTTATCACCTCTCATTGGCTGCTATTGTAGTATAGACTGTTGTGCGGTAAAAATTAGTTCGTTACTTAACATGGTGATATATCTTTATATGTTGGAAGAGAATTGTCAAATTTATATTTTCGTAACTGTTTTAATGAAATATATTACGCAACAGAGTTGATTTATCTGAAATGCATGTTAATTCTTAAACGAAGGGAAAAGGAGGTTCCTTTGCTCACAAGCACATGGCACGATAGCACGTGATTTAGCGGTAGTGGTGACATATTTGTTTATATGACTTTTATCACTGACCTTGTTTTGAAGTGGATTTTCACCATTCGACGGTGTGCTATGCCGAATGCGAGAGCTAAATTATTTTGTTGATCGTTTATTGCGCGTGTACTTATTATATGTATAATGGCAGAGTCTACCGCAAGTTTTTCGCTGAAGCATCGCAAGGGGAAACATTTATAAAGCGGCGAAAAAAGAATTGTGGTGCTTGTGTTTAATGCACTCACAGAGAAGAATCCGTCTTTGTCAGAGAGAGAAGTCGAACAGCTGTGCTCTGAACTTACAGGTGTAGGACCATCGTGACATGAAATTGAGACAACAGGAAGACTTACCACTCCAGGGGCGATATTGCTGTGTGGCGAAGACGTTATTTAAGGACAATCAAAGTAGCAAAATATACTACCTTGACGTGACTTGGATGAATGAAGGAAACACGACAAGTATGGCGTGACAGGGCTTTTAATACTGAAAGACAAGCATTTTTGCAAGTTATGTGTGCTGGTTTAAAAAATCCCAGTGGAAAAGGCCGAAGGCCTTTCATTATAAACTTGTTCCAGTTTCATTGCTCATTCATTCAGTTTCAACTTGCTCAGTTTCATTATAAACTTCATTATTTTTGCATGCCTTCATATTCTTATTTCTATCTTCCTGGCAATTATTATGACGTTTACTGCAGGTTTAAATGTGACGGAAAGGCACCGCCTATGGCCTATTGCGCGAAAGAATTAGACAATTAGGTTCAGGGGGAAGTTAGTTGCACGCGGAGTAATACATGTCAGCGGGGCAAGGTTATATGAAACAGAGATTAGATATATTATTCCTACTCTTATTCATGCCATGCCTTCTCTTTCAGGTTTGTCACATTGATCTATATAGTTTTCCCTACCCCATTCTGTCTTTAATTGCTTATAAAATTTCAAAGTTATATTTTCTTCTATACTTCCCCATACCTCGTGCCTAACTATGTCTTGTACTCTTTCTCACTTCCTTCCAAATACCGCTATGATTTGACTCCTCTACTCTCCATAGATCTTCCCTTACCTATCTTCGATACAGTTCTTTCCCAATTCCGACCATCAACTGTTTGTGTTCTTAAAGCTTTTCTCTTGTTTCATGCACAGATTTTATAATTCCACCTTCTGCCCTTTAATACACTTATACCAGAATTTCAGTATTCTCTCTATTATTATTTCCTTCATTTTTGTATTTCCCAACTCTAGTAATGCCACTTCTCTTGTTGCCGATTTTGGCAACCCTAGTAGTTCTTTACAAAACAATCCATACATCTGGTCTAATTGTGTACCTATCTCTGATGTGCCCATACCTCCACTGCATACATTGTTCTAACTTCAACAACCGCTTCATACATTCTTTCTAACCATCTAATTGACATCTCCAGTTTATGTTTACATATTCTTACTTCTGGCATTCCCGCCCTGCCCTAAGCTATCACTTTTCTGGCTTGTGCGCCCCACTGCTACACATGCTTACACCTAAATAGCCATATTACTATACCACTTCTACCTTTTGATCTCCTATATACCATCCTATCCTTTTCTCAGTATCTATCCTCTTTTAAATACCATTATTCTTTATTTTTTGTTGTCTATCCTTAATCCCCAGTTAGTGCAAAACCTATGAATTGTTTCTATTGATTTTTGTAGACCTACTAAAGAAATTTCTCCTACATTAAATCATCCGCATACAATAATCCAGGAATCTCTTTGTTCATTATTGGGCAATGGGCATTGCTTTCCTTACTAAGGAACTGTGTCATCGGGGAACTGCAACCTTGATAGGATGGCAAGTTGTTTATGAGGATTTGGAGTAGCATTGGGCCCATTCTCTTACTCCAATTGTGTCTGCAAAGAACTCCGTAATAAACCCTAAAAGTGAGGAAAGAAAACCAAGTCAGCTGAACAAATGAGACTCTTTTTATTCAAGTATATCAAAAAATTTATTTCCCATGAAATTCTGGAATATAATTTTATACTAGCGTCCATATCCGTACACATATAACAGTTGTAAAACAAATTGCCAATTTAGCCATTTTACAATTTTTGTTGACATTAAGAACTAAGAATAATGAACTAAAAGCGTTTTGTTGACAATGGAAATATGTTCCAATTATCTTAATAAGGGTGTAACCCAGGACCAACAGAAGATGCCACAAGATAATGGCTTCATTAAAGAGGCTGGCCCCATTTCTCGATGTCAGGGGCCACGCCTCCCTCCAAATGATGAGGTCAGGTGTGTAACAATACCACGGTGGCCAATCTCTGAAATTTGGATATCTAGACTTTCAGAAAATATAATTTATTTTCAAGAACAGGTGTTAAAGATGCATAGCTGGAAGATTTAACACACATTCTACCACAAGTTCAAGAGGTCCCGAGTTCGAATCTCGGCCAGGGTGAATTATCTTGACACGGTCTTTTCTAGAGCTTCCGCATATCCTAAGAGATAAATATATTGTAACTCTAAGCTCTATGTAGCCTGTGCTCATTTGAATATCACCTCATCAATTGTCCGATATGACTTAACGTTGGAGGCTTTCTTTATTCTGTGGATATGACTGTCTAACAACTGTAAACTCTATGGACCCCGTACTCATTTGAACATCATTTCATTAATCGTCCGATATGATTTAATATTGAAGGTTTACCCTTACTCTAAAAGAAAAATGTATTAAACCCATAGCTCTATGTATCCTGTACTCATTTGAACATCATTTCATTCATCGTCCGATATGATTTAACATTGAAGGTTTTCCGTTATTGTAAAAGAAAAATGTATTTAACCCTTAGCTCTATGTGTCCTGTACTCATTTGAATATAATTTCATTCATCGTCCGATATGACTTAACGTTGGATGTTTCCCTTATCCTGAAAGATGAATGTCTGGTAACTTTAAGCTCTCTATACCCTGTACTCATTTGAACATAATTTCATTCATTGTCCGATATGACTTAACGTTGGAGCTTTCTCTTTTCCTGAAAGATGAATGTTTAGTCACTAAGCTCTAGGTACCCTGTACTCATTTGAACATAATTTCATTCATTGTCCGATATGACTTAACGTTGGAGCTTTCTCTTTTCCTGAAAGATGAATGTTTAGTCACTAAGCTCTAGGTACCCTGGACTCCTTTGAGCATCATTTCAGTGATCGTCCGAAATGATTTAACTTTGGAGGTTCTACCTTATCCTAAAAATGAATGTCTGGTAATTTTAAGCTCTAAATACCCTGGAATTGTACCTGGATAAAGCACCTTGAAACCGCTGAGGTGTGCGACGATGCGTTGTCTTGTTGAAACAGGATGTTTTTCTCTGCAAATGTGGCCGCCTTTTCCGCAAGTTCTGCCTTCAGCTTCTCAAGTAATGATTCGTAGTATGCTCCTGTAATGGTTTTTCTATTTTAAAGATAATCCATTAAAATGGCTCCATGACTATACCAAAAACATTCGCCATAACTTTCCCAGCTGAATTAAGAATCAGTTTTTGCTTTTTTGTGCCGATTCCACTGCAGTCCACTGTTTGGACTGTATATTTTTTTTCGGGCGTATAATGATGTATCCAAGTTTCATCTACAGTAATTAATCGGAGCCAAAACTCGGATTTATTACGCCTAAACTGCACCAACAGAACCTTGGACATGTTCATACGAACACGTTTAAGGTCTAACGTGAGTAAACGCGGCACCCAACGCGCGGACAGCTTTCTCATGTCTAAATGTTGATTTGATATGTGAGAAACAGTTCTTTTGACATGTTCATAACCTCTGCTGTTTTTTTTTACCTAAATTCGGCGGGCATGTAGCACCATTTAGTAAACTTTGGCGATATTTTCGTCGGTAGTTGCAGTTTTTGGACGTCCTGAACTTTCATCTTCTCTCAAGCTCTTACGGCCATGTTTAAATTCAGCTGCCCAAACTTTCACTGCTGTAAATGATGGTGCAGAGTTCCCATACACAGAATCCAGCTCTTCTTTGACTTGCGTAGGCGTATTGTCTTTCAAAAACAAATATTTAAGGAAGCTCGATACTCGATTTTCTCTATTTTCATAAAACACATCAACTCACTCAAACGACTGTTACATAACAACTGAGCGTCCAAAATGGCTGAAACTTTGGTGAGTAACTGAACATATGTACAACGAAATTCACTTTACGTGTGTCGCCATCTTCATGTTGAGGTCGGTAACTTTTCAGTAGATGTGGAGAGGTACCAACGATTCGGGAGCATGCATTGTTTCCGTCTTCAGGGTATACTGAATGAGTGTTATTGGTCTCGTGTCTATTAACAAGCACATGGACTTACGTATTAATATACTCACGCCGCCAGGAAAGCTACAGCTCCTATATTTGAGTTACAGCAGCACTTGTATGTTATGAAAATTCCTTAATACCTTCTTGTTTACGTTTATTTATCACATCTATTGCTTTTGTACTTGTATCCACTTATATAACATTAAATATGTCATATTGATGATAATATGTAACTGTTTGTTTCTTTGTTTCAGGTAAGTCCTCGTTTCGATTGTACAACTCTAGCAGTAAGTACTGATTTAGTACAAATGTATTTGTTTCACATTTATTTAAAGATGTTTAAATATTCCTCAACTTATGCCTCTAGTCAATCACTGTTTTGCTCGTTCTGCTTTGATTTTGGACCTTTAGTTGGACTCAGTCATTTCTTTGAGCTCCCTGGTGTTGGTTGAGTAATCACAAACCAAATATTTATTACTTAAGCACTATAAAATCCTCACGTAATGCAATATTTCTTGTGTAAAACAAAGCCATCTTATCTTTTGAATCGTGAATTTCCATAGCAACGCAATTTCCACAATAATCGAAGTATCAGCATTGATCACTTTATAATTTTAGACTAGCGTTTTCTTATGCATTAATACAAATATTTAAAACAATAAATAGCTACATCTTTTCCAAAATTAAAATATTAAGGAAGTTGAATAAATTTACGTATTTGTTAGATATAAATTAATATTAAATAACTCATTTGTTTTTTCTCTGCATGAAAGGTCTTCCCCTTTAACCATATTTAACATAATACAGTAGTTTAATAGTAATTGAAGACGAACTTAGTAGTAAAACTTTAATTTTGTTCAGATTGCTAAAAATTTGTTCAAATCGCAGCTGAAGGAAATTGGAATATTTCTGTTTCCTTCAAGTTTTCATATGGATTGATGTGCAGTAACAGATCTAAGCGAATACATTATATAAGTGACAGTTACTCAGTGAGCTAGTTACCAGATGACGGTCGAGAATGACATAAGCACGTTATGTAGTGTACCACATCTCCATCTCGTGTCTCTTGCTTCCCGAAGTGTAATTAAATCACACCCCCACTGATTTTGTATAACCTTAGAGTTAACTCTGAAAAACGTATTTTTAAATATCACAAATATAAGATAAATATTACTTACTTTGAAGGTACAACCAGAATAACGACACTTCCGATGTGTTGCTGTTAAGAGAAAGCGAAACATTGGTAAGTTCCTAGACTCGATAATCAGTTTCATAATTCATACTAAATTTGTTCCTTTCATAGACTGAAACATCTCCAAGATATTCCTAGATAAACAATTGTTATTGCTATTTAATGCCTTGGTCACACAAAAAGAACATAATTACAAACACATGACCTAGAGTATCAGTTTTAAACCATTTGACTATCACTTAACGTATACTGTAGTCCCTTGTAGCTACAGTAAGATTATGTTTATCTTGAAATGGATAGAGCAAAAATTATTTGTACAAGAGTAGAGAAACTCATGTATATAAAACATTTGCCTATCACCTAAATTCTACTCTAATCCCTTCTAACTACCTTAAGATAATGTTTATTTTGAACCAGATAGAGGAATAAGTGTTTGTCTAAGAGTAGAGAGTCATGTATATAAAACATTTGACTAACACTCAAAGTATACTGTATTGCCCTGTAACTACAATACGATAATGTTTATCTTGAAGTACATAGATCAATAAATGTTTGTACAGGAGTAGAGAAAGTCATGTATATAAAACATTTGACTATCACTTACAGTCTACTGTGTTCCCTTGTAACTCCAATAAGATAATGTTTATCTCGAAGTAAATAGAGCAATAAGTGTTTGTACAAGAGCAGAGAAAGTCATGTATATAAAACATTTGACTATCACTTAAAGTCCACTGTATTCCCATACTCCTTTGTCGTTATTCATTCTTTTATCTCCTGAACATACAAATAGAACGTAATGACAAAGACCGTCATCTAGACAACCAGTTTTAAAACATTTGACTATCACTTAAAGTCTACTGTATTCCCTTGTAACTACAATAAGATAATGTTTATCTTGAAGCAGATAGAGTAATAAGTGTTTGTACAAGAGTAGAGAAAGTCATGGCTATAAAACATTCGACTACCCCTTAGAGTCTACTGTATTCTCCTGTAACTACAATAAGATAATGTTTATCTTTAAGTAGATAGAGGAACAGTGTTTGTACAAGAGTAGAGAAGGTCATATATATAAAACATTCTACTACTACTTAGAGTCTACTGTATTCCCTTGTAGATAGAGGAAGAGGTATTTGTAAGAGTATTTTCACAGCAGCAAAGAAAGTTTAGTTAGTATAGTGTAATGTTGTTTTCCCAATTAAGACATGTAACCAGTGTGCAGTGGATCCTGCGATGCAGAATGTATCTATACCTTTCTGTAACTTTTGTTTTGTTTTCCAATCTTCTCGTGAATGATTGAAATTTCTAAACCTTTCCCAGTGTTCTTTATTATCCAAAATTAATTTCCCGATCACCAAACACAGAAATAGCGTCTGTCATTTTTTTCCATCAAAAGCGAGTGGAAGCTTTATCCCTTTGTCAGGTCAATATCGAACTGGGGAATCACCTGTCAGAAGTAATCTTCATTAGCGAGCCTGGCAAGCAATATATAACGATTACGTGCTCATATTGGTTTCTTCCCATGCGCTTTAAGGCTGATCAAAGCGGCAGAAAATTAATTTGTACCGGATTATCCAGGATATCAGTTAAGGTACAAAATTAGTTATTAAAACGGAACTGTTATATCGAAATGCTGGAATCTACAACAGTGTTACTGGCCTCCATTCGAAAGGGCGTGACAAACGCTGGGTATCATCAGAATTACATTCCAACTTTCATGCCTGGTTGGCTGTTTTAAGGTTCTATCAACGGTATGGAATTGATAGAGTTGACATGAAAAATTGAATGCCACGGTCGGGATTTTACCCACGGATCTACTGGTTTTCGTCCAGACGCTCTTATCCATTGACCTACCATGGCAAATTTGCCGTCATGACACTAAATTCTTCATTTGTCTCACATATTTCTCCGCTAAACTACTACAGGCCCTCGCGTTTGACATACACTGTTTGTGGCAACTTGAGTAAGTACTTGAGTCCCAGGCTTCATCATTTAACTCTTATTATTTAAGTTAATTGATGGAAATTATTCAGTTCTTCACACTAGCCGCATACAGGCTTATGTATTGGATTGATAGTGTCGACATGAAAATTTCAATGCCATGCCCGTGGTTTGAACCACGGATCTCCTGGTTTTTGTCAAATCGCTCTTACCCATTGAGCTACTATGGCCAACGTGCCGTCCTGACATTAAATTATCGAGCTCACAAATATATTTCCCCGGTAGACCACTAGGGGCCCTCGCATTTGAGATACACCGTTTTCGGCGAATTACCATTGTAAGTACTTGAATCCCTGGCTTCCTTATTTAACTTTTATTATTTAAGTTAAGTAATGGAAATTATTCATTTGATCATATTATCTGTATATAGGCTAAGGTTTCGTATACATAGAGTCAACATTAAAATTCAATGCCACGGCCGGGAATTGAACCACAGATCTACCAGTTTCCGTCCAGTCGCTCTTACCCATTGAGCTAACATGGCCAATTTGCAGTCATGACATTAAATTCTCCAATTGACTTAAATGTTTCTCCGATAAACCAATAGGGGCTCTCTTATTCATTCCCAAGGTACAATTCAGTATCCTTACAAATTAATTCCAACCTAAAAAAAAACCACAAGTTACACTACAACATCCCGAACAAACCTTACCTGCCGTTGAACCCAAAACGGGTGGACACGCAGCAAAAACTTTCTGGCTAAATACAGCCAGCCAGCACGACGAGCGAGCGAGCGATCCGAGATAAACCATTTGTGGCGACTTACTATCGTAACCAGTAGATACTGTACGGGAACCAGTAGATCCGTGGTTCAAATCCTGGCCGTGGCACTGAATTTTTCATGTCGACTCTATGAATCTAATACCTTAGCCTGTATACGGCTAGTGTGAAGAAATAAATCATTTCCATCAATTAATTTAAACGGTAGCGAATTTTCTCTCTGAAAATGCTCATCCCGTGGTTCCAGGGATATGTCTGACCATACAAGGGAGGCGAAACCTGCCCTCTTTTTGTCATCTCTCCTTAATTATGGCCTTCCTTATATTTTCTCACCACATCCTCCCACACCCTTGCCGCCTTCAAACCGAACGAGATGGCTCAAGCGGTTCCATCTGTGGCCCGCATCCGGGAAGCTCGGGTTCGATTTCCGTGACCCTCCTACCTCATCCATGGGCTCCTTCGAAGTTTTTTTTTTTTTTTTTTTTTTTTGTAATTTACGTCCTCCAACGTTAAGTCGTTAAGTCATATCGGACGATGAATGGAATGGATGAAATGATGCACAAGTGAGTCTGGGGTCCATGGAGCTTAGAGTTACCCGACATTCGTCTTTCAGGATAAGGTAAACCCCGGAAAATACCATATCCAGGTAACTCACCCTGACCGAGATTCGAACTCGGGACCTCTTGAACGTGAGGCAGACATGCTACCACCACGCTACCGAGGCGAGCGTTTCCTTCGAGTGTTTCCCCAGTCCCTAGGCTTATGCTGGGTAAGTTAATTACATTGCCCAAAGTTCCTGCCCCGCCATTTCATCTCCTTTATCATTTCACACCATCTCTCACCCGGTGGTCTCTTTCAGGGTAGATGTATCGGCGGGAGTCTCGGCGGTGATATGCTTTGAGGAAAACGCTTTCTCCTCAGGCGGGATGGACTTCGATCTCTTAGCCAACCTACTGGGTCGACTCAAAGACACGGCAGCGGGATGTCGGTCATGTAAGGCTGCCTGGAGTATCGTGCTCTTGGGAGGTGACCTGCGGTCTCCGAGTCGGTCTCGTGACTGTATCGGGGCCAGAACAGGTGGGAAGCCGAATGTCCTAAACCCACCGCCAGGAGTTTCTGTCTCATAAAATGTAGGGACCTCGCCCTCCGTTCTGTAGTCACTCCTAGGGTTCTGCCGCACGCTCACCTCATTCTCCTTCCCGCGGACGCTCCATTTGGGGCATAGAAACCATAGATCTGGTATGTGGACATGGAGAATCCCCTGTACGTAATCCTATAATACTACTAACCTTATCATTTACCATGAAATACCAAAGTGAGCCTAAAACGTTATAATTTGTTTCAATTAATGTTCCTCCAACATAAACTCACATTGAACGATGAGTGAAATTATGTTCAAACTAATCCTGAGTACACAGAGCTTAGAATTACTAAGCATTCATCTTTCAGGATAAGGGAAAACCTCCAAAGTTAGGTCATATCGGACGATGAGTGAAATGTTATTCAGATAAGTACAGGTACATAGAGATTAGAGATACTAGACATTCATGTTTCAGGATAAGAGGAAATCTCCAAAGTTAAGTCATATCGGATGATGAATGAAATGATGTTCAAATGGGTCCAACGTCCATAGTGCTCAGAGTTACCAAACATTCGTCTCTCAGGATAAGGGAAAATCTCCAACAATCAGGCATGTCCAACGATGAATGAAATGTGGTTCAAATGAGTTCAGAGTTAATTGAGCTCCGAGTTACCAAACATTCATCTCTCAGGATAAGGGAAAATCTCCAACGCTCAGGCATGTCGGACGATGAATGAAATGACGTTTAAATAAGTACAAGTTCAAAGAGCTTAGAGTTATCAAAAATTCATCTTTTAGCATAAGGAAGAACCTCGAACGTTAAGTCATAGCGGACGATGAATGAAATGATGTTCAAATGTGTATGGGGTACTTAGAACGCGTTACTAGACATACATCTTTCAGACAAGAGAAAATCTGCAACGTTAAGGGACGTGGGCGATGAATGAAATGACGTTCCTATGTGTCCAGAGTCTATAGAGCTCAGAGCTACCAAACATTCTTCACTCAGGATAAGGGAAATCCTCTAAGGCTAAGGCCTGTCGGACGATGAATGAATGATGTTCATATGTGTCCAGAGTCTATAGAGCTCAGAGCTACCAAACATTCTTCACTCAGGATAAGGGAAATCCTCTAAGGCTAAGGCCTGTCGGACGATGAATGAAATGACGTTCATATGTGTCCAGAGTCTATAGAGCTCAGAGCTACCAAACATTCTTCACTCAGGATAAGGGAAATCCTCTAAGGCTAAGGCCTGTCGGACGATGAATGAATGATGTTCATATGTGTCCAGAGTCTATAGAGCTCAGAGCTACCAAACATTCTTCACTCAGGATAAGGGAAATCCTCTAAGGCTAAGGCCTGTCGGACGATGAATGAAATGACGTTCATATGTGTCCAGAGTCCATAGAGCTCAGAGCTACCAAACATTCTTCACTCAGGATAAGGGAAATCCTCTAAGGCTAAGGCCTGTCGGACGATGAATGAATGATGTTCAAATGAGTTCAGAGTCCATAGAGCTCAGAGTTAACAAACAGTCTTCTCTCAGTGTAAGGGAAATTCTCTAACGCTAAGGCATGTCGGACGATTAATGAATGATGTTCAAATGAGTTCTGAGTCCAGGGAGCTTAGAGTTACCAGAGATGCATCTTCTAGCTTAAGGAAAACCCAGGAAAAGACATTACCGAAATTCGAACTCGGAACCTCTCGAACGCGTGGCAGACACGCTATCGCCTACGCTACAGGGGCTGGCTAAAACGGCCTGACTTTGACGTTGTATGTAGAGAGATGTGTGCACAGTTAATCTAGACTGATCCGGAGTGTAAACAGACCATGTAAGCTTAACTAACACGTATATTTAATTATAGAATTTAACATTTATTTGAGATTAGTCTCACAGCCAGTCCGGTCGAGAGAATATCTAGCACAGCCGTATATTCGACTCTCGTTTTAATATATTCTACTCTCGTACCGCGCGCCCGACGTTCCTCTTCCACATTTTGATGAACTGTGCGGGGAAATGCATGCCACAGCAAGTAGCTATACAGGGAGTCCTAACTTTCTTGCCTCATATTGCTGTACACTCCCATCACACTCGAGTAATTGGAACTTACCTATAGCACCCAGAGGAAGTTTGCAGACCACTAGATATCGAGATAACCCGGAAATTCAAGCTTTGAGATCTTTAAAGAGAATGTGAAATCTATTTTAAGAAAACGAGATCACAAAAATTTGAAAACAAGCAGAGAATCTTCCATTGATGTTAAACGAACATTTTAAGAACCAAATTTTTTTACCGATTTCTCAAATATTATCACTATTGCAAAACCTATTCCAGACGTATGTTTAAAATTCGGCAACGTGACGATAAAATATGTAACTTTAATTTTCTGGTAATGTCTTCAGATATGCTATACGTTCTAGATGACATGTATGTGCCTGGTAACCTGTATTTATACAAAAACCACTCAAATAATACATATCTGCTTTAGTCTTAACCATTTCCGAGATTTTCCTTGAGATCTTTTTTTAATTTCCAGTACTAATATATTTTTCTCAAATAAAAAGCTGCTATTCATTTTGTTAATCTCTTGGGCATATAAACAAAATGAAATAACAAAGACGTCGGCTAGGCGATCAGTTTTAAAACATTTGACTATCACTTAAAGTCTACTGTATTCCCTTGTAACTACAATAAGATAATGTTTATCTTGAAGTAGATAGAGAAATAAGTGTTTGTACAAGAGTAGAGAAAGTCATGTATATAAAACATTTGACTATCACTTAAAGTCTACTGTATTCCCTTGTAACTACAATAAGATCATGTTTATCTTGAAGTAGACAGAGCAATAAGTGTTTGTACAAGAGTACAGAAATTCATGTATGTAAAACACCTGACTATCAGTTAAAGTGTGCTGCAATCTACTGTAACGACAGTAAGACAATGTTTATCTTGAAGTAGATAGAGCAGTAAGTCTTTGTAGAAGAGTAGAGAAAGTTATGTATAAAACACTCGACCATCACTAAACGTTCACTGTATTCCCTTGTAACTACAATAAAATAATGTTTATCTTGAAGTAGATAGAACAATAGGTGTTTGTATAAGAGTACACTTAAAGTGTGCTGTAATCTACTGTAACGACAATAATACATAGTTTATCTTGAAGTAGATAGAGCAATAAATGCTTGTACACCAGTACAGAAAGTCATATATATATATATATATATATATATATATATATATATATATAAAACATTTGACTATCACTTATACTCTGCTGTATTGCCTTTTAACTACAATAAGATAACGTTGGACGTGTATAACATGAAGTAAATAAGTATTAGAGCTCCCAGAAGTTATGAAGGGCTTTTTGCTAAGAAGGTGTCTATATGTGTATCAGGCAACTGCGTTCCTAATGTCCGATTGTTTTAAATTCAACATCTTTAAGGTATATGTATGAAAGTATACTAATTCCAAAGTATTTATTTTCTCAAATAAATGGACCTAATTAATTTGTTTAAAGTGAGTTGTTTTGAAATACGTTAGTGATTCAATAAAGGTTTATTTTGAATATTGAAGTACTTAAGTTGTTTATGAAACCATAAGTAGGCATTGTTATCTCCGTCTGCCCATATAAAGAGAAAAATATTGCAAGGTTACCATCTCCGCATTTTCGCTATAACTAATACGTAGATTCACATAACTTTTTCTAGCAACTTGTTTTATAACACTTGTACAAATGTTTGTGACAAAACCTTATGTTACAAAACGTAAACGCTCATTATTAAAAATACCTCTAGATACAGGAGAAGTGTGTGACACTGTTGTGATTGAGATATATTTAAAAGTTTCTTTCAGATGTCTTTCAGATGTATTTATTTCATCCTTTGGAACATAATACATATGTTATAGGACACGTCAGTTCAAGATACAAAGATAAATATAAATAGTTACATAAGACTAAAAACTGTAATAGATACAGGATCTTACAAAGGTCTAAAGTGGAAAAAGCAAATAAATACTATATAAAGACCATAGAGAAATGCTATATAGAAGTAATTGTTCACAAATGTGGAGTTTACTCTACTTCATGATTTAATTCAATTAAATTCAATTCAATTTATTTTCTCCTTTGATTGATATCAGACACGTCATAGTATAAAATTACATTAATATCCACTCTCATTATTTACAATCACTTAACACTAATCAACATTTAAAAACTATTTTACAGAATAAAAGTAATGTTGCAGTAAAACGAGTTTTATTCCCTTTTTAAAATGTATAAGGCTCTTCATTTATTTAATATTTTCTGGTAGCCTGTTGTATAATCTTATACCTTTATTAATAGCACTAGACCTTTAGATTTCCGTTCTACAACTTTGAATGTGAAAGTCATCTTTCTGACTTGTATTGTATTTGTGAATATCGGCATTTTTGTAATTTTGTATTTGTAGTTTATTTTGTTTTACATGGATCACAAATTCCAAAATATACATACATGCTAGAGGTAATGCTTGATGTTTTTTGAATAATAGCCTGCAAGTTGTTCTGTTATCCACACCACTTAGTATCCTTATCACTCTTTTTTTGAAGTTTAAAGACTCTATCTGCCTTTTCCCCCAGAACACTATCCCATATTGTAACTGACTGTGAAAGTAACCATAATATATATTTCTCAATGCTGATAAATTTATTAAGCTTTTCAAATGTTTAAGCAAATAACAAATGGAACTCAGTTTATTTATTAAATGTTGAATATGTGTGGTGCATTTCATATTCTCATTCATATGTAATCCCAAAAATTTTGTTTCATTATTGTAGCTAATGGCTGTTTTATCAAATACTATTGGAGGTTTGACCACATTTCTATCTTGGCAAGTATGGAATGAAATGGCAATAGTCTTATTCATATTTATAATTAGTTCATTCGTCTGAAACCATGCGTCCAGTTTACATAGAGTATCATTGAGTTTGGTCTGTACGCTTTCTTGATTGTTTCCTTTTTTAGGATGTTAGTGTCATCTGCAATTAAAATAACATCTGTGGAATTAATGGCAGTTGGCAAATCTTTTATGTACAGCGAAAATAACAAGGGGCCCAGGACGGATCCTTGTGGAACTCCTCGCCTAACTTCTCTCACTTTGGACTGAACTGTATTTACTTTTCCTTTGTTTTCAAACTGCGTTGGTTTTGAATTCTGTGCCTTTTATATAGAGAGAGACAAAATAATAGTTTGGCCTTAAAATATACTGGAGTTGATGTCGCCATGATTTTACAGGTCTTCTTTCGGTCTTGTGTTTGGTTGAAACGCGCTGTATAGTTCCGCTGGTACATATCTAATGCAGCACATTGCAACTAACTTGCCAGGCGAGATGAAACTATGTGAACTGTTGCGGCTTTGTGCAGGCGGGTGCTTTGTTCGCAAGTAAATCTTCATCAGGAATCTCTATCATTTCTGTTTACGAAACCTCAAGTGTTACATTCATATGATCCTCTCTACCCGTTAATCAATAAGCTCTTCTTACCACCCAGATGAATATTCCAAGAACGATGTTATTACGTTCTCCTTTGTCTTTAGGTGACTTCTCCAATAGCGTTGCGTTTCTTTGTAGCCATTTTGTATCCTGTAATATCATGTTGTGTAATATATATAAATAGTGACAGGATTTCTATTTGTAGTTAATTTCTCTCCGTCTTCATCAGCCACACGTTCGGGCGCAATTTAGTGCGGGATTCTATGTTGGAGACTGGATGCACGTTGACTTTTCGAAGACCCACGTCGAGAAGCCAGATATAATAGGGTTAATACGTTGTATTTTGCGTTTGATTAAGTAAGAGTCATGAGAATCTAAGTTTCAGGCGTGGTTCGGAATAAAGTTTCGGAGAAGTCAAATTTTGTAACTATTTAATTGTATTATTTGGATTACACTTTACTTGAACTTCCTTTCCCAGTCACTTTCAGGTTACTTCCAACATATCGATAAACTCTTACATTGTTATATTTAAACAATTCTGTAAATATTACATAAAAGTTCTTGATCCTGCACCACTATTCATCACACGATTACAAAACATCTCTCCCAAGATTATTGATTTCTCGTAACTATCCTTACTCCTATCTTAATTTTGTGATAGGCCGATTTGATTCCACGACACAACATTATGTCATACAATTACTACTACGGTCAATCACAAAATTACATATACCTTTATTTATTTAAATTACTACATAGATTCACAAAATAATTTTTATAAATTTATAAACTTTTCATAACTTTTCTAAATATAACTCGAAACTACTGTTACAATATGTACTACAAGGTGATCTGAAAAGTTTCCGACCTCAACATGAAGATGGCAGCACTCGAAAATAAAAGGCAGTGAATTTCGTTGTCCATCTGTTGACAGCTACTCACCAAATTTCCGGCCATTTTTGACCCTCAGTAACAATCTTTTGATTGAGCTGATGAGTAGCTTTATGATAATAGACAAAGACGAGTATCGAACTGTCATTAAATAATGGTTTATGTTTAATAATGGTTTATTGAAAGAAGAGGAGGTATTTACTCCAGGAAGATTTAGGAGGAACCCATTCATTTATTCAACTCAAATTACAACTAAGCTTTTTACAGTCTATCTAGTAATATTTCTTTCTTACATTTTAACTTTGTGTAGGCGAGTCTTCCACCGATGACCCCAGAGCTTACACCTAAGTCTTGCGGCCACATGTTAAATCCACTGACTTAATCCTTTTCAGTCGTCGAATTACACTCTTGCTAAACACATCCTGCATTTCTTTATTTTCATTGTCTTGCACTCGTAAACGATGTTTCACTGCGAACTTTTTTATTACTTCTCTGACAGTGTCAATCTTGAGATCTGCATGTATCTGATCATTTCGCACATACCATGATGCATTGACTATTGATCTTAAAACTTTATTTTGGAATGTCTGTATATGTTTTGTGTATCCCATAAGTCCAGACTTGCTTTAACACCTGCTTGTATATTAATAGCTTATTACGCATTTCAAGTTTAGAGTTCCTGCCAATGAGCCAGTAAAATTTCTTGTATTTAATATTTAACTCTTTTGTTTTAGTTTCTATATGCTTTCTCCAATGGATGAAGCCCTGAAGTTTTTCTAATAACTGCATTACACCTATATGTGCCCAGTGACTGTATTTTATTCCTCACAAACATTTAAGTGTACTTTAGAAGTTTAATTCTATTATTACTGTAAACTTCAAACGTAAGTGTGGGATAACAGTTATTTCACATTCTGCTACTAGAAAAGCCGCATATTTTGCTTTTGGGGGATAAGCCTTATATTTTTTTACACGTTCATTAAAAATTAAAAATCGATTCATCTGTATAATTTGTGGGTTTAAGAAACATTAGGTGTGACATTCACATTTCTTTCCTTACTCTTGTACGAACACTTATTGCTCTGTCTTCAAAATAAACATTATCTTATTATAGTTGCAAAGGAATACAGTAGACTTTAGTTGACAGTATATACTTGACTTTCTCTACTCTTCTACAAACACTTATTCCTTTCTTCTTCAAAATAAACATTATCTTATTGTATTTGTCAGGGAATACAGCCAAAAGTTTTATATACATGACTTTCTCTACTCTTGTACAAACACTTATTCCTTTCTTCTTCAAAATAAACATTATCTTATTGTATTTGTCAGGGAATACAGCCAAAAGTTTTATATACATGACTTTCTCTACTCTTCTACAAACACTTATTCCTTTCTTCTTCAAAATAAACATTATCTTATTGTATTTGTCAGGGAATACAGCCAAAAGTTTTATATACATGACTTTCTCTACTCTTGTACAAACACTTATTCCTCTACCTACTTCAAAATAAACATTATCTTATTGTAGTTACAAGGGAATACAGTAGACTTTAAGTGATAGTCAAGTGTTTTATATACATGACTTTCTCTACTCTTGTACAAACACTTATTGCTCTGTGTTCTTCAAAACAAACATTATCTTATTGTGATAAGATAAGTGATAGTCAAATGTTTCATCTACATGCCTTTATCTAATTGTAGTTACAAGAGAATACATTAGACTTTAATTGATGTTTTATATACATGACTTTCTCTACTCTTGTACAAAAACTTATTGCTCTATCTACTTCAAGATAAACATTATTTTATTGTAGTTACAAGGGAACACAATAAACTTTAAGTAACAGTCAAATGTTTTAAAACTGATTGTCTAGGTGACGAAATACTCTTTGTGTGTCCACAAGATAAAAAATGAACAACGACTTGCCATTTAATAAAAGTGCATATATTTAAAATTTCGAACAAATAACAAGGAATATCCAGGAAATCTTTAATTCTACCAAGAACTTTTTGACAGAAATTGTGGTTATAATAAAATATATATTTATATATTCTGTGCAGTAAGATTTTGAATTTAGCACTTTATGGTCTACGTCCCAGCTGCATTTTGCTTAGTTAAAAGAAATTATTAGAACGGCAGTTTATATCCAAGTTATACAAGGAGCTTCGGCAGTACAGAAACTCCTCTGAGTTAATGTTGCCGAGTTTTCAGCTGAAACAGGTTGTACTTGCTCAGCAGGTGAGAGAGAGAGAGGGTGTATAATTTACTATTATGTTCCTAGTTTTCCAAAGTTTTCACGTCGAGAGTGCAATTTTAGCGGGCTCCGTAACGTATCAGCAGCAAGCTAAGATGCAAACTGTTCCTTTGTTAAGTTGCACCTGCAAAATGTTCAACGTAAACTGGAGACTACATCCGTGTGACCGAATCTATCTATTTATCCATGCCTCCATCCGTCAATCCATGCCTCCATGCATCAATCAATGCCTCCATCCATCAATCCATGCCTCCATGCATCAATCAATGCCTCCATCCATCAATCCATGCCTCCATCCATCAATCCATGCCTCCATCCATCAATCCATGCCTCCATCCATTAATCCATGCCTCCATCCGTCAATCCATGCCTCCATCCATCAATCCATGCCTCCATCCATCAATCCATGCCTCCATCCATCAATCCATGCCTCCATCCATCAATCCATGCCTCCATCCGTCAATCCATGCCTCCATCCATCAATCCATGCCTCCATCCATCAATCCATGCCTCCATCCGTCAATCCATGCCTCCATGCATCAATCAATGCCTCCATCCATCAATCCATGCCTCCATCCATCAATCCATGCCTCCATCCATCAATCCATGCCTCCATCCATCAATCCATGCCTCCATCCATCAATCAATGCCTCCATCCATCAATCCATGCCTCCATCCATCAATCCATGCCTCCATCCATCAATCCATGCCTCCATCCATCAATCCATGCCTCCATCCAGCAATCAATGCCTCCATCCATCAATCTATGCCTCCATCCATCAATCCATACCTCCATCCATCCATCCATCCATCCACCCATCCAACCATCCATCCATTCATCCACCCATCCAACCATCCATCCATCCATCCTTCCATCCATCCATCCATCCATCCATCCATCCATCCATCCATCCACCCATCCAACCATCCATCCATCCATCTATCCATCCTTCCATCCATCCATCCATCCATCCATCCATCCATGCATCCATCCATCCATCCATCCATCCATTCACCCATCCCTCCATTCATCCATCCCTTTATTCATCCATCAATGCATCTATCCATCCATCCATTCATCCCTCCATCCCTCCATTCACCCATCCCTCCATTCATCCATCCATCCCTTTATTCCTCCATCCATGCAGCTATCCATCCATACATTCATCCCTCCATCCATCCATTCATCCATCCATTCCTCCATCCATCCATGCCACCATCCATCCATGCCACCATCCATCCATCCCTCCATCCATCCATGCCACCATCCATCCATGTCACCATCCATCCATCCATCCATCCATCCATCCCTCCATCCATCCAGCCATCCATCCATCCATCCGTCCATCCCTTTATTCATCCATCCATGCATCCATCCATCCATCCATGCCACCATCCATCCCACCATCCATCCATGCCACCATCCATCCATCCATCCATCCATCCATCCATCCATCCATCCATCCATCCATCCCTCTATTCATCCATCCATGTATCCATCCATCCATACATCCATCCATCCCTCCCTCCCTCCATTCATCCATCCATCCTTCAATCTATCCATCCATGCACCTATCCATCCATACATCCAGCCATCCATCCATCCATCCATTCCTCCATTCATCCCTCCATCCCTCCATTCATCCATCCATCCCTCCATCCCCCATTCATCCATCCCTCCATCCCTCCATCCCTCCATCCATCCATCCATCCCTCCATCCATCCATCCAGCCATCCATCCCTCTATTCACCCATCCATGCATCCGTCCATCAATCCATCCATCCATACATCCATACATCACCCCTCCATCCCTCCATTCATCCATCCCTCCATTCATCCATCCATCCTTCAATCTATCCATCCATGCACCCATCCATCCACGCATCCATCCATCCATCCTTCCATTCATCCCTCCATCCATCCATCCATCCATCCATCCATTCATCCATCCATCCATCCATCCTTCCATCCATCCATCCATGCCACCATCCATCCATCCATCCACCCGCCCACCCACCCACCCATCCATCCATCCACCCATCCACCCACCCACCCATCCATCCATCCATCCATTGATTCATCCTTCTACCCCTCCACCCATCCATCCAAACAACCATCCATCCGTCGATCCATCGATTAATCCATCTATCCATCCATTCCTCAATCCATCCATCCCTCCATCCCTCCATTCATCCCTCCATTTCTCCATCCATTCATCCATCCATCTATCCTCAATCCCTTCATTCACCTTTTCATACTTCCCTCCATCCCTCCATTCATTTATCCATCCTTCAATCTATCCATCTATCCCTCCATTCATCCATCCTTTCCTCCATCCATCCATCCATCCATCCCTCCATTGATTCATCCATCCCTCCATTCATCCATCCTTCAGTATATCAATTCATCCATCGATCCCTCCATCCCTCCATCCATCCACCCCTCCATCCATCCACCCCTCCATCCCTCCCTCCATCCATCCATCCCTCTATTTATCCATCCATCCCTCCATCCATCCATCCCTCCATCCATCCATCCATCCATCCATCCCTCCATCCATCCATCCATCCCTGCCTCCCTCCCTCCATACCTCCATTCATCCATCCACCCTTCAATCTATCCATCCATCGATTCATCCATTCCTCTATTCATCCATCCATCCATCCATGAATCCATCCATCCATCCATCCATCCGTCCGTATGTCCGTCCGTCCAACCATCCATCCATCCGTCCATCCATCCATCCATCTATCCATCCATCCACCCATCCATCTATCCATCCATCCATATATCCATCCATCCATCCATCTATCCATCCACCCATCCATCCATCCATCCATCCATCCATCCACCCATCCATCTATCCATCCATCCATATATCCATACATACATACATACCTGAATCCCACCATCCAGCTATGCCTCCATCTGTCCATCCGTTCATCTATACTTCCATCCGTCCGTCTATCTATCCTATCTGTCCAGCAACCCATTTGTCTGTCTGCTTGTCTACTCACCTACCCACATAGAATGGTTCTAGAGTCTCTGTTGCCTGTAGCCCGCAGTAAATCACAACGTGTTAGATGTGACTGTTACACAGTAGATCGGTGTGCGTGTGTGTATCTCGAAACAAAATGTGAACGTCAGGGAATTAGGTCAGACTGCGTTTTAGTCCTGACCGCGTGTTTTTCTTCTGCTGGTGTATAAATTTAATTCCGTTCCAGTAAAACGATGAATCTGCATAATTAAATACTTGGCTTGGAATTCGCCCAAACTGTGCAAATATTCCCTTTTCCCAAGAGAGAAACGATTCTCGAGCTGTTTCTAGGTCAATAAAAACTCGAGGTAACTCCAACCTGTACAGATTGCCCTGGGTTCTGGCCCTGACGCGGACAGTGTGCGTTTCGTGATTGTCCCTGATTGATTGGACGAATTTCCTTTCCCCAGTCATGTTTCAGGTAATCTGGGACAGATAGGGCCCACACTTGCTAGTTATAGGTCTGTTCATATGGCAGTCTTTGCTAAGCCGCCACAGGGGAGTTAATTTCTCTCTGTGACATAGAATCTGGACATCGAGGTTTCCCGTCGTAATCCTCACAACATGACATTCCACTCTAGACCACATCAGCATAGACTAGGCGTTTTGTGGTCAATACACACCATATCCTGCTGTAGCATGTCTTCATGTACTAACAGCTCTGTTTTGCACTTATGTTTCTGGCGAAAGTGTGGACCCAATGAGCGACTACGTAGGGCCTCGAATAGTTACAGATTGAAACTCCCCGGTATCAGCTCTTCTCATCTCATGCAAGCTTACACGAAATTTAAGAATACCAGCTTTGGCAACAGATCTATGTCTGTAAGTCTGTCTGCGAACACAAAACACAAAAACAAAAATCAAAGTTGCCTTACTTGCTATTCAAAGTCAGGATCTCACGTGCTTAAGTTATATTAGAGTAAATTAAATGTAGATCTAGAATTTTTTGACGATTTTCTCGGAAGTCCACTTCATTCTGAATATATTTTATCAGAATGGTTAACTGTAAGAGATATAGAAGAGCAACTACACCTAAATACAGTTCTACCTAAAACATAAAAGATAAACATTATCTTATTCTAGTTACAATGGAATATAGTAGACTTTAAGTGATAATCAAATGTTTTATATACATGACTTTCTCTACTCCTGTACAAACAGTTATTGCTCCATCTACTTCAAGATAGACATTATCTTATTGTAGTTACAAGGGAATACAGTAGTCTTTAAGTGATAGCCAGATGTTTTATATACATGACTTTCTCTACTCTTGTACAAACACTTATTACTCTATCTACTTCAAGATGAACATTATCTTATTGTAGTTACAAGTTAACTGATGGTCAAATGTTTTATATACGTGACTCTGTCTACTTTTATACAAACAGTTATTGATTTATCTACTTCAAGATAAACATTATCTTATTGTAGTTACAAGAGAATACAGTAGACTTTAAGTGATAGTCAAATGTTTTATATACATGACTTTCTCTACTCTTGTACAAACAGTTATTGCTTTAACTACTTCAAGATAAACATTATCTTATTGTACTTACAAGGGAATACATACTTTAAGTGATAGTTAGATTTTTTATACACGTGAACTTTTCTATTCTTGTTCAAGCTCTTATTGTCTATTTCCGGAGAAAAATTATTTTATTGTAGTGTCAGGGGAATACAGTAGACTTTAAGTGATAATCAAATGTTTTGAAACTGATTGTGTAGGTGACGACTTTGTAATTATGCTTTCTTTGTATATCCGAGAGATAAAAGAAATAGATAGCGACTTGCTCTTCCAGAAAAATATATGAGGATTTAGGCAAACAACAACGAATATTTAGGACTACACTTTTTGTGTAGTGAGACTGTCTCTTTCGGTTATATAAAAGCCATTCAGAATGAAGAGGAATTCTGAGAACATTTGCGGAAAATTAAAATTACGCATTTCATTTGTCCGTTCTTTTATTTAAAATATGCTATTTTATCTATTGTAATTTGTTTTTGAGAAAGTATCATTTTACAGGAAATGTTTTTATACAGGGGAGCTTGTTAGCACGAGATTATTTTGAAAATATTTGTTTGTATCCTTAGAAGACACTCATATCCTCAGATGTTACTTTGGTAAAGGGGTATTAAATTTGTGCCTTCTATTTTGTTTTTTTAAATTATGGAACACAAATTTCATTGTTTCCTCCCTTTAATGGAGTGGTTCTCCACATCTTACCAGCGTATATTAATCAGAACGTACCCCCCCCCCCTATACCGCTCGTGATTGATATCGGGTTCGTATTCCCGTCCATCGACACGTCATAAAACTTGAGAAATTAAACTGCGTCCGTTATTACATTTTAAATAATATATATCTGCGCGGGGTGAGTAATGGAACGGCGAGTTCCCATAATTCATAGCGCTGGTCCTCCGCTATCTAATCGGCAGAGCTGTCCGTCTTCGGTGTCAGCATTTGCTGGCGGGCGAGTCTCACCCCGATATCGACACCCGTGTTCTAATAATCCCTCCGTATAAAGTACGCTAAACGGCTAGTGCTACGAGTTGTGTCTAGACATTTTAATGTCGTGATTTAACACGTCGAGCTTGTGTCAATGACCCTAGCCTGGAGGTAGGAGTGAGGTGAGACATTGAAGCTACCCGGTGTCGGCTTCATGCTTAACTCACCCGGAGAACAGAAACCACCTAAATAACTTACTTCTAATAGGTTATCTTCTTATTGCACAAAAACTTCACGTATTTTAAGAAAATTATATTATTTTTTCTTTTTTAATTGAGATTGATTTCAAAATCCAAGTGTATCGTCAGTCCATCAACACACTCTATTGTCAGGGATTCCGGTTGCCATGTTATTACTTTTTCCAGTATTACCAAAATCTGAAAACGAAACAAACCTAAACACAGAATCAACTGCTGGTATTTCAAAATTCATTACGAGATGTTTATTTTTTTAAATAAATATATTTCCCCAAACCATTAAATCTATCGGACCATTTAATTGTTTTAATAACACTGGGCAACAATGAAAATGTTTCGGGCTTAAGATAGTGAATTTACATGTATTTCCAACTGTTGAATTGAAAACTCACCATAAAAATGATAGATTAGCTCTTGTTTTGAAGATAAACTGACATTTCATTTTTAGAGTGAATATTTTAAAATTGGGAGAATTGTTTTTTGGAGTTCGCACACCTGTCAAATAACATCAGAGAGAAATTTTGGAAATTAAGTGATGCAAAAGTTAAGGAAGGCATTTTTGTCGGACCACAAATAAGAGAACTTGTAAAGGATCCTACATTTGACCAAATTTTGGAGGGGAAAGAAAAGGAAACTTGGGAAGCCTTTTCAAGGATTTTTAGGCAACAAAGGATATGACAACTGCAAGCATTTGGTGACAGTGCTCCTGAAAAAATACCGTAACCTTGGATGCAACATGTCACTTAAGATCCATTTTCTGCACTCCCACCTAGACTTTTCCCTCCTAGTTGTAATGAAAGAAATGTGTAGTGTTTTAGCGCGCTTTTACTACATACGGCACCGCAGGCGATGACACTGATGATACATGAGATGAAGATGGAGCACCGGTGGAATGAGATGGCGAGGGAAACCGGAGATCGCGGAGAAAACCCGCCCCAGCGCCGTGTTGTCCACCATAAATCTCACTTTGCGGTCGCCTGGGATCGAACCTGGGCCGCCTTGGTGAGAGCCAAGCGGTCTAACCACTCAGCCACGGCGCGGTCGCCTCCTAGTTGTGATGAACATGGGGAGAGATTCCATCAGGACATTTCTGTTATGGAACAAAGATATCAGGGCCGTTGGAATGGAGTAATGCTTGCGGATTACTGTTGGTCTTTGTATAGGGATTCTGCGGAAGTCCATCACAAGAGTCAAGCCAAAAGGCGACGAAGTCAATAGGCCACCACATGATTATCTTCAAACCCGACTATCTGGGAATTGAAAATTGAAGATCGAGGAAAAAGATCACCATTTGAATGAGGATTTGTATGACAACCTTGATAAGTTATTTCTCGTACTACATCTCGTCATCATTGAATTCTAGTTAAACTTAAGCTTAATATACCTAAAACTATTAAGTTTTCTATTTTTCCAGCAATTTAGAACTCTTAGTATGTAATTAGCCGTTAAAAAGATCAAATGCACTTTCATTGTTGTTAGCATGTATGTAATTAAAATGTATCCTTTTGTCTCAATCCGTCAATATGTAATACTTCCACCTTGTGTATATCATAGAAACTAAGGCTAATACAATTTTTTCATTGTCATATTTGTTTTTCTCAACTCAAATTAGTATAAATTTCCTCATGAAGTGCTCGAAACATTAAAACATTTTCTGTTGCCCAATGTACATTAACTTCAGGATTTATTTCATGGTTAAATGAACAAAAATGATCTGCTACGGCCGATTTATTAGTCTGTTTATACTTCATGTTACGAAAATGTTCTTTCGTTCTGGTTTACAAATTACGTTTTGTCTTTCTAATTTAAACCTGATCACAATCTAAACAATTAAATTGATAAATACAATATTTCTTATTATTACGAATTTTAACTTCTTTTTATAAAAATGTACTAAATGTATTAAATTTTTAATACTATAATATATTTATTTTGCGGAACCAACTTCTTTAAAACAATTTTGAAAATGTTTACTAACTCAAGGATGGTAAGCAAACCGTTTAAAATTATGATCGTCTTTTATTTTTAAGCATAGAAATATCATTTGACAGTTTTTTGATATTTAAATTCTTCAATCTTATTTTTACAAGGTTTTTATTAAAACCACTTATACTGCTTTAACTAATGGTTTTAATAAAGACCTTATAAAAAGAATGAAAAATTTAAATATCAAAACATGTTAATGCTATCTCTACCCTTAAAAAAATAAAAGACGATCATAATTTTAAAACATTTACTTACCATCCTTGGGTTAATAAACATTTTCAATTTTTTTAAAGAAGTTGGTATAGCTGTAATTTCTCAAAATAAATATAGTATTAAAAATTTACTACATTTCTCTAATAAATATAAAATTCCTGACATTAAAAAACTGGCATTTATTAATTTGATTGTTTAGATTGTGTTCGGGTTTATATTGGAAAGACAAAACGTAATTTAGAAACCAGAAAGAAAGAAACTTTTCGTATCATTAAGTATAAACAAACTGACAAATCTGCGATATCAGATCATTTTTGGTCATTTAACCAGGAAATAAATCCTGAAGTTAAATTATTTAAACAATTAAATGGTCCGATAGGTTTAATGATTTGGGAAAAGATATTTGTTTTAAAAAATAAGCATCGCGTAGTGAATTTTGAAATACCAGCAGTTGATTCTGTTTATGGATTTATACTTTCTGTTTATACTTTACTGTAGCATGATCTTATTTTTGATACTTAAAATGACGACGTTTTCATTGAAAGAACAAAGCAAGACTGTTGCCGACATCACCTCCAGAATTGGCATTTCCGTAATATCTGTGAACACAATCCTGCATGAAGATTTGAAAATGCTCAATCGGCAACCCTCCAAAATAACGTTCTGCATTCGCTGGATCATGTCGTTAGACCGGCTGAAGCGAGGCCGTGACTGTCTTGGTTTGTTGAAACACAATGTTGTGCCTTCATTGAACTTTCGCAGCCAGGAACGAAAATTAGACACGTCCATAATACCATCAGCACATGTCTCACTCACCTGGCGATAAATTTCAATAGGTGTCACATCACGAAAATGGAGAAAACGAATGATTACACGCTGTTCTTGCAATGGAAACGTCGCCATTTTTAGTATCAAAACAGTCCTTACTCTCGTCGCTGCCGCTAGAGTTCTTTGCAGTGTACAGTGCTACCGTCCCTGCCATGCATTCACAAAGAGTCCGCGTGTATTTAAAAACAAACCAGAAGTACCTATCTGGTCACTTCCTGAAAAAAGAAATAGTTGTTTTAACTTGAGCGTACCTCCTACAGTGATATAGTGATCTTCAAGTCGAGCGTCTTTTCCATAGACGCAAAATAATATAATTGTATGCAACTGCTAGATATAAATTATTTTAAGTTACTTGGTTTTGAATTTATGCTCATAAAATAAGCAATGTGTAAGAATGGGTGGTCTTTTATCTACACGAATAATATATTGTGACTACGTGGGTTGCTGAAATCAAAAGTCTTGCTTGCACAAACCCAAAACACTTTATTGAAGTAAAACAGAGACTTTGTGCAACCCTTGCAGCAGCAAAAGGACGTGACATTGACAAACTGCAGTCTTCAAGGTCGACTCGGTTCTCCTCCACATGTAAACAAACAAAAGAAGTCACTGCGGTACAGTGCAAATGACCAGTGTCGCAATAACCATCATGCAACTCACACAACCACAGGGTGAACCTAAAGTTTCGATCCATTTTCGAGAAAACGTAATATCAGATTCAAACAAATACAGATATTGTAAACCATATGACATGGTAACACATAATACATGCTCGTTTTTTCTTAGTCTCATACGATATGACCACCTTGCACTTCCACACAGGTTTCCCAGAGATGCACTCGGCCTCAAACACTTTGTTCAACACTACAGGTGTGATGTTGTGCACCGCCTGCCTTATGTGCCCCTTAAGAATGGCAATGCAGGTGATTTTAGCTTTGTACACTTGTGATTTCACGTATTCCCTTGCAGAAAAGTGAAGTGGTGTCACATTTAAGGAACGTGGCGCAAATATGCGGTGTGAACCCCTGCCAATGCATCGACGTGGTAATGTGGTATCCAGGTACTCACGAACAGTCGGTGCGAAATGAGGAGGTGCTCCATTCTGTTGGAAAACCACAGTTTCCAAAAAGGCATTCTGCTGCTATTATGGTTAAAGTAACAGTTGTAGCATATCAAGGTACGAAATGCCTGTCACTGTTTTTTCCCCAAAAGAGAACGGCCCATACACTTAACACATTGTGGGGCTTTTTATAATCCAGCTATTGTTTCTGGAAAGTTGCAGACCATTAGATAACAATCGCGACGGCAACAGAAAAGCGGAAAATTCCAGAAATTTTCTCTGTATCTTTCTCACTCTATTTCTTTCTCTTTCTCGGCAAGCGTCCAACTCCCCGCGACACTATCTGTCTCTTTCTTTACTGCTCACGGGTACAGCTCTGGCTTTGCAGCAGCTCCAACCAACAATTCAATAGGTGACATTATTATTATGTCACATGTCTGCTAGTGTTTCAATAAATTTTAACACGCTTTTACTTAAACATTGTAAATTTCCAAAATATAAGTAGTTAGATATTATTACATCTGATAGATGCTAGGTTATCCGTAATTGTTCCACGTGTTGAGTATCAAGGAAGAAGCTGTTTTGAATAACCAGAGTGCCAGTAGATGTGCCGAGTACAAAAGTCGGGTAATTTTGTTTGTAATGTTTCGCAAACCGAGTGCTAATTAGTCGTAATTAGGACACAAGGAGGTGTTTTGTAGTGGTTGTGGTCAAGACGGCACTTCAAAGTGACCTATGCTGCGGAGGGGACGTTTAAAGAGACACTCTCTATCGAGTGACATTAACGATGTTCACTTGTTTGTCCGTTATTCCATTGTACTGATCATGTTTTGAATTTCTTCGGTGCGGTTTTACACTGTGCAGAAGAACAATTGTATTTCGCACAGAAATACACGTCTTGAAACTGCCTCAATTTTGTTTAAAAATTCAATTTTAGAAGAATATTTGTACGTGTAAGTCAAAAACGAAATGCCCGTTACATACCAAACTTGTTCTCTGGTCTCAGTATCTTACAAGAATTCGACATTATAATTTTAAGAGAACATCGCTACATGCTAAACTGGTGGATATTTTTTCAAAAACATTTACATTTTTATTAAAATGCCACATGAGAAACGAAATAGGTACGTATACTTTCATGTTGAACTTTCTGTGAAAGTTCTGAGAACTTCTCTTCATTCTGGATGATGACTTTTGTAGAACTGACAACCTTAGGAGATGGGCAAAATATTGGATTGGATTACTGTGGAGGGGATTTGACACTAGAGTAGCTAAAAAATAAGAACGAACATGGGCGACAGAGATGTAAGATATATCTGTCTTTGTCTCACCGAATCCACCTAGCAAGTATCATACAGATGCTGAGATGTACAGTGATGCAAATACTGACAGAGAAGTTAGTTTAATATTTCAGCATGTGTGTGAAAACATATACAATTGAAGCAACAATTTAACAAGAGCGCACAGTTCCACGTTGTGACGCCAATTTGATACAATAATGTATTGTATCAAACAAAGTTCCACGTTGTCGCGACAATTTGTAATTAAGATGATTGGCAAAGGTTCCACGTTGATGCTACTTTGAAGCTATTATAATGTGTGGCTCAGGGTAAAACAATGAGGTTTCTCACAGGGTATGCGTGGATGTGTGTGAGAAGGAGATTTTAATGACACTTGAATGCCCATTTCCAACTTATTTATTTACTGTTTTTTTTTTTTTTTCTTTAGAACATCGAAATTGAAGTTGCCGACCAAGGGTTACCAATATCCCTGTTTAGAGTTACTGACGGCGGAATGTTTATTACTCGATAAACTTTATTTGTTCCTCACGTATATATGAACCGACAAATATCCAAGACAGAACAAGAGGACTGCCCTAATCGCCCTTACGCCTCAGACTGTTTCAATGGCTTGCAAGCCATGAAGTGCTCTCTAATCGGCTCCACGCCGAAGACTGTCTGAATGACCACAGATGCGCGTGGGTGTATCAGTTTCACTTTCTGAAAACTACTTTTCAAACCAAAGATCCCTTTGTAGCTATTTTGTCGCCATTATGAATGGTTCAAAGAATACCCTATTCAACAAATTAAGTGAGCCCCTTTGGAAATCTGCTAAAGACACTGTTTCTTACATTGATTTTGTTATATCAACTTTCCCCCCAACTGCTATTCGACTTAACTGGCATTGCCCTTGTCGTAACAAAGAACCAACATTCCTTTGACACCCATCATGATTCTTTACTTATGGCAAACCTTAATTTCGGTATCACAATGTCTATCGCATAATCCGAACCTCAAAACCTTGAACTGGAGAAGAGTTCGCTTACGTAGCTATCGTTCATATGCACACAAAATAAAAAGACTCAAATTAGATGTGTTCTAAGAAAGAAGGTGTTTGCTACAGTGAAACAAAAGTGACATTTCAATGATTTGTCAATGTAGTTTCTATTCTAATTATGCCATATTTGTATACTGTCTGTAATGGACTTTAAACCAATTTTTGTTTCATTAAAATACTTAATAAATACGGAAGATATGTATGTGCATTTATGGAGCATTTTTACACAATGAAGGTCATGTAC
Source organism: Mantis religiosa (assembly GCA_030765055.1). Classification (NCBI taxonomy): domain Eukaryota; kingdom Metazoa; phylum Arthropoda; class Insecta; order Mantodea; family Mantidae; genus Mantis; species Mantis religiosa. The sequence continues at coordinate 248,439,692 of CM060947.1, read as the reverse complement.
TAATGTTCTGCATTGTGCGCAGAAATTTTAGTCTTGCAGCAACAAAAGTATAAAATCCATTATCCCAGTGCTAAACTTTCTTGCTTCCAGGAAGCGGTGTATTATGAAACTATCAAAATATTTGGCGCACTTCCTAATGATCTTTAATAAAAAAATGTAAATTTCGGTTGAAATTTCGGTTGAACTAATAGGCAATCATATTCAAAGACAGTATTGGCTACAGTGATGGCTGTTGTGTATGCATCGTTGTCATCACACCGGGCACCAACATGGAAACTTACACCTACCATGTCCAAACCAAGTGACTGAGTAAAGCTATTTGTCTGTAAGGACGCAACTTCTTGATTTTATGTAGTGCCTTGTGATGGTCAACGACTGGAAGGTTCACTCCTACAGCTACAGCAAACATATTATGGAAATCCAGTACTGTGGGATTTGCTAGCAAGATGCGCTCTGGACCAAGCAGATGCGCAATCAAATCCTGCACCAAGGGCTGCCAACACTTCCAACATAACAATGTTATTGTTTGACTTGACAGCAAAGTAAGCTAAGACGTTTGGAAGATGAACTTTGCAGTTTTCATATTTTGTGACAGTCCGGATAGCAGAGAGCGGGATTCCTAAGAGCTGTAGATTAAAACTCTTGTGACTGCTTGTTACCTTGAGATTGGGATGAGGATTTCATTACGGACGGGATTAGGTACATGGGCCACCATGCTGGGCTCATTGTTCCTATGCCCCCAAGTGGGGACACCCCTGGGAGCAAGGATGAGGCGAAGGAGACAGAGGGCGGCAGTACCAAGGAGCCTCCCGTAGGGGAGGGGATCCGTCCCCTTCAGCTGCCGTGGTGCGGGCGCTGCGGACCCTTAGCACTCGTGGTACCTCTGATGTTACTAGAGGAACCTCGGGCCGAACATCTGAGCCCCTCCTTCGGGAGTTTTTCGGATTGGGATGGTCTCGAGGGGGGCAGTGGTTCCTGATACCCGTGGGAATCGGGTACGTCTAAGGACGGGGTTGAGGGAAGCCATTAATTCTCCCGAGTACTAACCTGCAAAGCTAGTAGAAGGTGTGCTAGATCGCCAGGCGGCCCCACCGAGGTCATTTCGGTAGTCTTCACCTTTGGTGTTGGCGCGAATAAGTGGCGTATCCACTTCCATCCCGTCTTGTGTCTTAGGATCAGATGGGGGAGCTTGTTTGTTACCCAGGTCTTGTCCTATGGAAAGCCCCACGGAGGATGCCGAGCGACCTATGGGACAGCTCGGATAACTCGCTGGTTGAAAGAGGCCCGGGTCTTGTTCCTACGGGTTCAAGACTAATGGGAGTAGAACCTCTGGACTCAAACTGGACTCAAATGTCCCAAGGAGCCACGACAGTACTGAGGGGCAGGCTCCCTCAGTTTACTTGGATAAAGTCTTCCCTCGACAGGCCAGGACAACGAACTCGCTCCTCTGCTGTTTGTCGGCAACGAGGCGAGCCCTAATGGTCCCAGGCAGGCGATCCGAGCCCCAGAGGTCTCTGGCTGGCGGTTCCGAAATGCTCCCAGCAGAGGCGCTTAGGCCGGCAACAACCTAACGGAGGAGGAAGTAGTTTACCTCATAGCATATCATTCCACCATCCGAAACTGGTGAGATTGACAAGAATGACTATGGAATGGACAAGATGCAGACTTGAAATGCAACAAGATTCGTCAGGTACGTTTATCGTGGAGATGTACTATCCACACTGCTGTTTAATTTAGCACTGGAGAAAGTAATTCAATAATTACCCATAAACCCTGGAGGAACCATACTTTCCAGATCAGTACAAATAGTGGCATATGCTGACGACGTTGCAATTCTCGCAAGGAATATAAGAGCTCTTCAGGAAAGTTATGTAGTGTTGGAAGAGAAAGCAGCGGATCTAAGATTGGTAGTGAACGTTAGTAAAACCAAATATATGAAGATGGGAGATGATGGGGATGCAAGAAGAAGAGAACCTACGGTTAAATTACATGAGAAAGAATTACCTGGGATCCATAGTAACAGTAGATAATAAAACATCAGTGGAAATTCAAGAAAGGATAGCAAGTCGTAACAGATGTTTCTATGTCATGCAGAGTATGTTTAAATCAAGAAACGTCAGTAGGAATACTAAAATTAAAATATATACAACTGTAGTGAGACCAATAATAATGTATGGCTCAGAAAGTTGGGTGTTGACATTCAGAAAGTGTGTAGTGTAGTGTTTAACGCCCGTTTTTACTACATACGGCAACGCAGGCGATGACACTGATGATACATGAGATGAAGATGGAGCAAAGGTGGAATGAGATGGCGGGGGAACCGGAGATCCCGGAGAAAACCCGCCCTAGCGCCGTGTTGTCCACCACAAATCTCACTTTGCGGTCGCCTGGGATCGAATCCGGGCCGCTTTGGTGAGAGCCAATCGGTCCAACCAATGAGCGACGGCGGGACCCAATCAGAAAGGTACACTGGTTATTACGGTGGGAAAGAAATATTTGGAGAAATATATTTGGAGTGATAAGGGACTTGGACGGATGGAGAATGCGGACAAACTTGGAGTTACAGTGCCTGTTTGGACAACCAAATATTGTAACTTTGTGGGTTCGTGAAATTAAAAATCCAATTTCACAGACTCAAAATGTTCTTTATTTCCACCGAATAACAGTTGGAACACTTGCCGATTACACAGAATTACGTAGCGCACACAATTATATTTCACCAGTTCGTCCGTCACACTTCCACTCTGCACTTGCAGTTACGTACATTCCTCTGATGCACGCACACAGTCTTCCAGTCCATTCCCTCACTGGGCGCTCCTCACGGCTGCTCGCCAAGAACTGAACTGACTCGCCAACTACAGGCCTTATATAGGGAAGATCGCCGTTTCTGGAAAATTCGCGGCGCGCACAATTATCCAGAGGTTTCGAGACGTCTGGTGGGAAAGGAAAGAGACGTTACAGGGCTCCCGACGTTTACCTAATCATCGTTTCAGTTAGTGACACGAGACAAATGGGTAGGCGTGGTCTCAATGCTCCCCCTCTGGCCCTACTGCCGGCCTGTTCTATAGGGAGTTCCGAAGTTCGGGTGACAATATACTAGTGAACATTAAACAAATAAGAATACGGTGTATTGGCCATGTGCAGAGAATGCCGGAAACCAGTGTAGTTAAGAAGAAATTCATGGGAAAGCTGGATGGCAGAAGGAGAAGAGGAAGACCTAGTTAAAGAAGGGTAGATGATGTAGAAGATGACTTGAGAAAGTTGGGGGTTAAAGGCTGGAGAAGAAAAGCAGAGGACTGAAAGAGGGTGGTTAAGGAGGCCACGGGCCTACATGGCCTGTAATGCCTACTATCATCATCACTATCAATATATCATCCTGCCATGAACCACCGAGACTCCCGCCGACACTTCCACCCTGAAAGAGACCACCAGATGAGAGATGATATGAAATGATAATGGAGATGATATGGACGAACAGGAAATTCGGAGAATGTAATTAACCTACGCAGCATTCAACTAGCAACTCGGGAAAACCCCGGCAAAACCCATGGGTTAGTTAGGTCGGTGAATGGAATGGGTGAAATAATGCTCAAATGAGCCCGGGGTCCATGGAGCTTAGATCTATCCGATATTCGAGTTTCAGGATTAGGGAATACCTTGGCAAAACCTTATCCAGATAACTCATCCTGACCGAGATTCATACTCGGGACCTCTTTAACGATAGCAGACACGCTACCATCTACGCTAACGAGGTGGGCGATCCAGAGGATAGTAATTCGCTGCCGTAACTCTCACGAAAACTTACAAATATAAAAGAGCCAACCAGAGTGAAAGGCGAAGGCTATGAGAGTTATCCCAGGGACCCTGGGTCAGAATGGCAGTTGTTTATTAAGTTGCCTTGGCGAGAGGGGTTTCTTGCAGACAAATGCCGGATGGTTTCCTTCATCCCCAACAAGCTCTAATAAAGGAAAACTGGAAGCGACGTACATAATTTGTACTTTTCTAAGTCATATATTCGTGGCAACATTTTAATTAAAGTGCACCTTTCTCTTTGCGGCAGGAAATTAACGGGCTTCATAAACACAAATGAAAAAGCAATTTTCTCTTCTTCTCTTTCTGCTAATGGAGTTTAGTTCCAGTCGTGATGGCGTTTGGAGCACTTGGCTCACACCACTTTCCCTACACATCTAACTTATTGTATCGGCGACTAAAAGCTTTATTTGACATAAATGTTATTTCAAGTTAATTAAGAGGAAAATAAATGAATGGTCTATATGCCAACGACGTCATCAATTGTCTCGATCATATTAATCCACAGGTGTGACCGAATTTCATCTCACAACAGTTCAGGCTACACTTAAGATGAATGAATGGCTCAATGAATTATTTACTGTGAAAATTCCAAAATTTTACAATTTACAACTTTTGGCTTATTTGTCTTTACCTTGTTGTTACCTTGGCTTACATTACATCCTGGTCTTCTGCTCTGTCAGGTAGCTCTTACCCTTCATAACTCCTTGTTACTTAATTAGGCCCTTTCTTCCCTCTTATCTTCCTTTCCTATATTCTTTACATTTATTTGTCTTTACCTTGTTGCGGCCTTGGCTTACATGACACCCTGGTCTTCTGCTCTGTCAGGCAACTCTTAAACTCCATGTCTCCTTCTTACTTAATTAGCCCCTTTCTTTCCCCTTACTTCCTTTCTTATATTCTTTACATTTATTTGTCTTTACCTTGTTGCTACCTTGGCTTACATGACACCCTGGTCTTCTGCTCTGTCAGGTAGCTCTTAACCTCTATGCATGTTTGTTACTCAATTAGTCCCTTTCTTCCCCCGCATCTTCCTTTCTTATATTCTTTACATTTATTTGTCTTTACCTTGTTGCTATCTTGGCTTACATGACACCCTGTTCTTCTGCTCTGTCAGGTAGCTCTTAACCTCCATACCTTCTTATTACTTAATTAGTCCCATTCTTCCCCCTCATCTTCCCTTGTTATATTCTTTACATTTATTTGTTTTTACCTTGTTGCTACCTTGGCTTGCATGACAACCTGGTCTTCTGCTCTGCCAGGTAACTCTTAACCTCCATGTCTCCTTGTTACTTAATTAGTCCCATTCTTCCCCCTCACCTTCCTTTCTTATACCCTTTACATTTAATTGTCTTTACCTTCTTGCTAACTTGGCTTACATGACACCTTGGTCTTCTGCTCTTTTAGGTAGCTCTTAACCTCTATGCCTCCTTGTTACTTAATTTGCCCCTTTCTTCCCCCTCGTCTTCCTTTCTTATATTCTTTACATTTATTTGTCTTTACCTTATTTGTACCTTGGCTTGCATCTTACCCTGGTCTTCTGATCTGCCAGGTAGCTCTTAACCTCCAGACCTTCTTGTTATTTAATTAGTCCCTTTCTTCCCCCTCATCTTCCTTTCTTATATTCTTTACATTTATCTGTCTTTACCTTGTTGTTACCTTGGCTTACATGACACCCTGGTCTTCTGCTCTGCAAGGTAGCTCTTAACCTCCATACCTTCTTCTTACTTAATTAGCCCCTTTCTTCCCCCTCATCTTCCTTTCTTATATTCTTTACATTTCTTGTCCATTTCTCTTTTACCTTCTGTAAGACCTCACCAATACTTCTTACCTTCTTCTCCTCCTTTCCCGTTAACATTTTTATAGCTACTATCCTCTTGTCTACTTTCTCCCATTTTTCCTCCCAAACCTTTTTTCGCCACATTGCAACCTCCTCGCATTCTGTTACATAGTGTTCTATGCTTTCTTTTCTCCCCCACAATTCACAAATTCTCTTTTCCCTACCTCTTATCCCTCTGAGGAATATTGTTTCTGTTCTCATCCAAGCTAGCCCTTCTCTCTCTTACCTAGTGCATAATCTACATATTTTTCTCGTCCCCAATTTCTTTCTATTTGTTTGCAAAGTTGTAATGATTTCGTGTTTTCTAGACTTCCCCATATTTCCTCTCTTTCTATATTCTCTATTCTACATTTTACGAATTTACCCACATTGCTTGTATTCCTTTCACCTAGTCTCCATATATCTCCCATTCCTTCTTTTCCATAAGTCTTCCAAACTATGTCCAGTAACTCTTTGAGTTCCCTAATATTTTTTACTGTCTTATACATCATTTCATAACTTTCCCTTCTTCTTTGGCCAAACACCTATACCAAAATTGTGTAATTCTTTCTATTATTATTATTCAATTTCTTCTTGTCTGTACTAATTCTACTAAAGCTACTTCCCTAGCAGCTGACCTAGGTAAGCCTAGTAGCTCTTTACAAAACCTTCTGTAGTTTTGGTTCACCGTTTTGTTTACCTCTGTGCCCCCCTCCCAGATCTAAGCAGCATACAACCCTTTAGACTCCACTAGTACTTCATACATTCTTTCTAACCACTTGGTTGTCATTTCTACCTTATATTTGCATATTCTTATCATATTCATTGTTGCCCTTTCTTCTGCTTCAACTTTTCTCCTGTGTGCTCCCCACTTTCCATTGTTATTCACACTCACTGCTAAGTATTCAGTGACCACTTCTACATTTCTGCCATTAAGTACCCAATTTTTATCTTTTTTTTTAGTTTAACTCCCTTCTTGAAGGCCATAACTTTCGACTTATTTATGTTTATTTTTATTTACCACTCTTCATAGAATTTCTGGATTTCAGTTAGTGCCTTCTGCAATCCTACTGCCGTTATAGAACCTACTATTAGGTCATCCGTATTTAACAATCCAGGAAGTTTTTTGTTTGCTATTACCGGACAGTGCTGAATTCCTTCTTTAACCTTGTCTGTTACCTCGTCAAAGCCAGGTTTGAAGCTGTGAACTTATGATCAGTGTACGAGCCGCCACCCGGGAGTTTCGATCTGTAATTGTTACAGACCCTGCACTCTGCTGTTCATGTGCAGTTTTGTTTACCACATACTTTCACCAACTCTCTCGACGGTCGCGCCACTCTTGTTAGCAAGTCCTTGATAAAGCATTTATTCCCACTGCCGCTGACACTTCCACATTTGTATTTGTAGCAATATATTCATTTAAAAGAGTAATATAATTACTTTTTAATGTAGAGGAAGATGTAAATTAATTCCCCGGAGCATAAATAATTGAAATAAATGTCTCCGGTGCCTGAGAGCGAGTTCAGAAGATAAGGCTGTGTCTGTAGCTAGATTTGTCAACGTCACCGCCGGGTATTTAACACACTTTGTTCTCGCGATGTCACCATTCTTGCTTTACGTTATTAGAGCTAAAACTGGTTCACTACCGTACTTCTTTATAGGTACAAGGGAATACTTTAAGTGATAGTCAAATGTTTTAAAACTGGTTTTCCAGGTGACGTCTTTGTATTTATATTCTCTTTGTATCTCCTAGAGATAAAAGAAAGGAATAAGTAATTTCTAGATAGAGCCAACCTAAAAAATTCAATGTCATGGTCGGGATTTGAATCACGGATCTCCTGGTTTCCGTCCAGTTTCTCTTACTCATTGAGCTACCATGCCCAAGGTGTCGTACTGACATTAAATTCTCCATATATATAGGAGGTGTGTCCGTAAAATAAGGCCTCCAATTAAATTTAATATAGAGAACATGTTTATTCTCAATGAATGTTATATTGATGGAAATGCGCAACTTACTGCTATTTTTCAACGTAATCACCATTGCGATCTTTAATAACGAAATGCTAGAGAGATGAGCATAGCTCAGAGCAAAACTGACACATAGTTCACCACCGCAGCTGACGGCAGTATATTTATCAATGGCAGAGAGGTTATATAATTATTTCCAGAAGTGTAGCACCTTATGTGAGCGGCAGACAAAGCAATAAATAACATAATTAAATTTATTGCTCTACTTAGAGTGTTCAGCTCTGTGCAAGCAGAAACGCGAGCTCTGCTTCTTCACACGGGTGGGAAAATGGCATCTCGTGTTTCACGAGAGAGATTCCGTTGCTTCAAAGAGTTGTAAGGGAATATCCTTGGTATAAAATCGAATTTCACAGGCGACAGACATGGTTTAGCGTATACATTAAAAATGTGCGTTTCTTACTTCCTCCATAATTAAATGTAAGCTCTTGCAAAGGCAGTTTTATGAACTTTGGTACAGTTTTCTACTGTAGACACTCCGAAACTGCAATACATAAAGTTACATGGTCTAAGTCCACATAAATCTAAATATTTCAATTTATTAAATGTGTGTCTCTGTTTGTTTTTTTTTTTTTTTTTTTTTTTTTTTTTTTTAATTTACGGCTTCCAACGTTAAGTCATATCGGGCGATGAATGAAATTGGTGAAATCATACTCAAATGAGTCCGGGGTCCATGGAGGTTAGAGATACCCGACATTCGTCTTTCAGGATAAGGGAAAACCCGGATAAAACGTTATCCAAGGTTACTCACCCTAACCGAGATTTGCACCCGGGACCTCTTGATCGTGATCCAGACACGCTACCATCTACGCTACCGAGACTGGCGGTGTGTTTGTGTGTATTGACATCTTAACTCAAAACGAGTAATCGCTTAACCTCAAAACTCAGTTCAGTATTCTCCAGGAATACGACATGACAATCTTTATAGGAGGAATTATGGAAAAAATAGGAATAGAAGATATATGGAGGTTAGAGGAAAGGAATACAAGCGATGTGAGTAAATTGGTAAAGTGCAGAATAGAAGATATAGAAAGACTGGAAATATGGAGAACTCTAGAAAATATGAAATCATTACAATTTTACAAACAAATAAAGAGAAATTGGGGACGAGAAGCATATGTATATTACTGCAATAGACAACAGAGAGAAGGGTTAGCTTGGATGAGAATAGGAACGGTATTTTTAAGAGGTATTAGAGGTAGGGAAAAGGCAATTTGTGAATTGTGTTGGGGAAAAGAAAGCATACAACACCATGTAACAGAATGCGAAGAGGTTGCAATGTGGAGAAAAAGGATTGGGAGGAAACAATGAGAGAAATTTGAGAAGAAGATAGTAGATATAAAATGTTAACGGGAATGGAGGAAAAGAAGGTAAGAAATGTTGGTGAGTTCTTGCAGAAAGTAAAAGAAAAATTGGTAAGAAATGTAAGGAATATAAGAAAGGAAGACGGGGGGAGGATAAAAGGGGATAATTAAATAACAAGAAGGCATGGAGGTTAAGAGCTACCTGGCAGAGCAGAAGGCCAGAGTGTTATGTAAGCCAAGGTAGCAACAAGGTAAAGATAAATCAAGGCTTCGAGGGTGATCAGCCGTGTCAAATTAATAAACGTCGAGCTTTCGGCCATTGCAAGCTCCATGGCCTTCTTCAGGATCTGAAGACAGGGCTGATCACCCGCGAAGCCTTGATTAGTAATGTTCGCCGTGAAACCTTCAAGTCTTACAAGGTAAAGACAAATAAATGTAGCCTAAAGTTGTAAATTGTAAAATTTTGGTATATGCACAAAAAATAATCTAATTTTAATCTAATCTAATCTGAAACGAAGCCTAACCAGATTACCCTTTCCTTAAATTGGATTTATGCAATTTTGTTCATTATATATCTGGTGCATTAGATAATAGATTGCAAGTTGATGTTATCTACACAGATTCTCAAAAAGCTTTTGATAAAGTTGATCATGATAAACTAATAAGTAATTTTCCACTGTATGGTTTTTCTGACTCCATGGTATCCCTAATATATCTTATTTAAAGTCGAGATTTCAAGTTGTTAAATATAAAAGCAGCACACCCTATAGCTTTGGAGTTTACTCCGGCGTGCCTAAGGGTTCTAATATAGGTCCACTACTGTTTCTTTTGTATATAAATGACGTATCATCTGTTGTTGCATGTTCAAATATACCTTCTGCGGATGATTTAAAAATCTTTAGTTCCGTAAAAGCTATCTCTGATTGCGCAAAACATCAAATGGACCTGAATGCGTTAAATAAATGGAGTAAAAACAATAATATTCCTTTTAATATGTCAAAATGCCAAGTTATGGTCTTCTCTAGTCTTAAAAAGAATATTTCTTTTGACTATAAAATAGTTTGAGTTAATTTAAAATGTTTAGAAACAACATCTGATTAGGAGTTATTTTTAATAAACATATTAACACAGTAATCAATGTGGCATATAGAAATCTGGGATTCATTATTTGTGACTCAGCCAACTTTAAAGGAAATTAGACTTTTTGTTACATTATATAATTCATTTGTAAGATACAATTTGAAATATGCTGCACTAGTATTCAATCATTATACTACCAAATTTATTAAACTTATAGAAGTTATTCAATACATATTTCTAAGGCATATATTTTTCAGAACTTTTTATTATTCTCCTAAGTTCATATTATATAATTAATTGCTTCATTTATTGTACTTTAGAAGTCTGTCACATAGGAGAAATCGTCAGTTTTTGCTTTTGATTTATAAATTACTTCATAATATGATTGATGACCCTTACCTAAGACAATACACTTTTACGTTCCAAATGTTGCCCCTAGTAAATTTCGTAATATTCTTCTTCCTCGAAAGGTTCATACTGATTCCTATAAATATTCACCTATGCACAGTCATTAAACAACAAATTACATCCCTTAAACATTGATATATTTAGTATGAAAATCACAAACTTTGCTTTATCCTGTGATTAATACTAAAATTAGAATGATTGACTTACTCTACATGTGAACCAAAGCTACCAACTTGTTTGTGTATGTCTTTCAGTTGTTATCATTTATTTTGTAACTAATTTTTTGTAGTTCTTTTATATATTTTTATCATATTGTAGCTTTATAGTGAACATTGTAACTCGGGAAAATTGTAATGATCACATTGAATAAATAGTCAAATATATATTTTCTTAAACGTTTTTCTTAAAATTTGGGCTGTAATATGATATTTTAAAAGTATTTTCATGACAAATGAAATGTACGTAAGGCCTGAATTAACTCAGAATGTCCAAAACTTTTCTTCGATCTGGAAAACGTTTGTATTACTGGCAAAGTGTAAGAGACGTGGAATACAATTTTTTAACTGACCCATATCCGAGGTATTTTTGGTTATTCGACTTAATCAATACCTATTATTTTCTAAAATACATACTCTTTTTCATTCTTTCATCTCTTGGACAATCTAAGAGAATGCAATTACAATTACCTCTGTTACACAACCAGTTTCAAAACATTTGACTATCACTTAAAGTCTAAAGCAGTACCTTTAACTACAATAAGATGATGTTTATATTGAAGTAGATAGAGCAATAAGTGTTTGGACAAGAATAGAGAACGTCATGTATATAAAACATTTGACTATCACTTAAAGTGTACTGTATTCCCTTGTAACTACAATAAGATAATGTTTATCTTGAAATAGAGCAATAAGTGCTTGTACAAGTGTAGAGAAGGTCATTTTAAGTAACACATTTATGTAGCTACTTTTATATTGTTAATTTTATTATTTTTTATGGATCAGTTGTTGTACGTGCTTACTTTATTTATTAGTGAATATTTTAGTGAGGTCTATCTATTGTAGTCTTACACAGAAAATAGCTGCAAAATATATTGAAACAATAATAAAGAAACAGGGTATTTTGTGTATGAAAAAGAAACCACTTGATCAGGAAAAACAATGAGAAATTCACGTCCGGCCAATTACTGTTGATGGAATTTCTTTATCATTTTGTTGTGTTTTAAGGAACGTCGTAAATAGCCTGCTTTTTACTTGCATGTATCGACATTAATCCTTGGGATAATAAAAGAGAAATTGATTTTGACGGTTGGGAACGAAGTTGGATTTAGCACAGTGAACTGAAATATTACTAAAATGGGAAGGTCGGTCTCGATATTCATACTTAGGACAACCCCAATGCTAAATTCTGCTGTGTAACAAAGGAACAAAATATGTTACATTGGTTACTGCTGATGAAGAAAACAATAAACAAGAAAAGAAGGCAAAGGGAAGGACAAAAAGAAAGAAAGAAAGAAAGAAAGAAAGAAAGAAAGAAAGAAAGGAAGGAAGGAAGGAAGGAAGGAAGGAAGGAAGGAAGGAAGGAGGGAGGGAGGGAGGGAGGGAGGGAGGGAGGGAGGGAGGGAGGGAGGGAGGGAGGGAGGGAGGGAGGGAGGGAGGGAGGAGAGGAGGATGGAAGGACTGGAAGGAAGGAAGGAAGGAAGGAAGGAAGGAAGGAAGGAAGG